>OX104024.1:23319035-23868211 GCA_944470205.2 Schistosoma margrebowiei
ATTTGGTTTTACATGAAATCATAAAAAAAATTTTCTATTGACAATTACTATTAGTTTATATGACTCCTTAGTTTTAAAATACAGTAGTCATAAATCCGAGAAATATAATTTATATATGGTACTGCGACCTTGTAAGAATGTATCTTGACTACTAATTTGGAGATGTATTTTTTACATTATTCAGCTACTATTTATGTAGACATAAATACTTATCAATTGAAGATGACGTTACTAATTCATTATTTCAAGCCCCTTCCTAATGTGATAATCCAAACCACAGCTTTAGAGATTCGATTTAAATTACTAATTACCCACATAAGCATTTTCGTCCTTTAACAAAAAGGTTAGGGGACACAAAAAGACTGCTGAAAAAAATAATTTTAACCTAGCCAGGAAATTCGACCCCTACCATTTTGATTAGGAAAAAAGATCCTTATATTCACGTTGTCAGATTGAGAGTGAAGTTTAATGCAAGTGCATTATTAGGTTAATAGTTTAATGCGGTGGTCGGGTTTGGGAGTCGAGCTTTATTTGTTGCTCCTGTAGGTCTTACCAGTTGAGCTCAACCAGTTTTGAAAATAAGCACGATCCACACTTTATGAGTTTGGAAACTGGACTGAACCTTCTGATCTGACTGGTGTAAGTATAATATCAAGTTCGAAAGAGCAGGAATGATAGATGATCGAATACTCATCTCGCTTCCGACACTTTGAGAAGCGAAGACAACTTAAAGGCAAACTGACAAAAAGATTATGCAATGATCGTGAGCAGTGATTAGTAATGAAAGCAGGAGACAAAATAAAGTGGAAATAGATAACGCTGAACAGGGGGAATCGATGAATTAACTGAACAGACGTTCAGGAACAATAATCCATTTTAAGTAACCGAGTCGATGGAAAGCTTTCCTAAGAGCGAGTATACTGAGCAGCAATTCACCCTATTTTAAGTTATAGATGTGGAAGCTGGCCCCTGAGAGTGAAGGACTTACGTTACATGTACCCAATCACCGCTAACCTAAATGGGTAGACCGTAAGAAATACAAGAGTGGCTAAACTAAAACATGGCAACTGTCCATAAAGTAACCGATTGTCGGTAGATTTTCTAGTTCGGGCCGCAAGATAATCGAAATTTTCTGACTGGATCGAAGCATCGATGAGATTAAGGATTCATACCGATTGAGATGAGCTGCAACAATTTTCCGAATTAGAAAATACTGTTTGTGTTGATGACGGTTGGAAAAGAGTGGAAAGAGTCCCATGAAGACCATGCGTCAATCCATATGATTAATGACTAATGGTGTGATTTGTGAATGAACTGAAATGCTGATAAAATAATAAAAATTGACATTCGAGTACCTTATTCGATGGTAATGATGTGTTCATATTTAGGTTTGATTTTATCAGTGTACAATTCACAGTTCTACTGCCCTAAATTTAGGCTGTCAAAAATTGAATTAGTGAAAATATCGCACAACATTTAAAGTTGTTTTAGTCTGTTGTTCGTACATCTAAAGATAATTTGATCAGATTTTCGATTAGAGAGGTAAAGGGATAAAAGTATATTTGTTATTACAAGTACGTGTGTACAATTTTGTTTATCTGAATTGCATACATTGTAGCAGAATAATTACAATGGATCAAATAAGAAACTGGTTAGATATGTAACCACATTGTGTCTTCTATGTTACAGAGCTCAAAGAATAAAATAATACAAAAACAAGTGAATAGATGTAAAATAATTGTATGATCATGGTGATAAGTTATTTTTGAAACGTTGTGATTTTATAAAATATGAAGTACATTATGTATAGGAAATAATCAGTTAATTTTAAAACAATATAAATTAGAATATGGAAACACTTTTCATAAATAAGAAATGCAAAAAAGTGAGAGATTAGCTTTTAAGTTTCAATAATATATGCCTGTCTGTGAGTAGGTTCATGTTTATAACTCAAGTATCAACGACATTTATTACTTGATATTATAGATAAACAGATATCGTCACCTGAGAAGGAACTATATAAAGTATTTGAACGCATAGTAGTTGGGAGAAGACATAGTCCTTGATAAAATAAATTGAGCGTCGATAAAATTTATTTATCTAGTGTTAAAGATGAGATTAAATTTTAATCGGTAGAATTACCAGTAGATATAAGCAATTGTACCGAAACTTATAGCGACAACTACAAGGATACTGCTAATTATGGCACCAGTTTTACTTTTTACATATCCGCTTTCTGCATAAAATCGGCGGAGATATTGGAGCACATGAGTTGGAAGCCATCTTTTGCGTGTCATATCTGTTTCACGCATTCGTGTACGTATGACTTCGATTTGTGCACGCATCCTGGCTTGTCGGGCTAGACGAGCAGTACGACGTTCATGTAAATCTATCGAAGCAGCTAAATATTCTTTGGTATATGAATCGGAATTATCTTCGAATTCAGAAATATTATTTAATAAAGATATGTTCGATCCTATAGTGTGTAACGAACGCGAAATAGTATTCTTTGGATATAAATTAGATGTGACTGAATGTGTTGTAGAAAGCGTAGACAAAATAGGATTCTTTTTACTACTCTCGTAACTTGAAAGAAATGGTTCTATTTGACTGGTTGGTAAAGCATTATTAATCCTGAAATGACAATCAATAATAACGGCATTCATTATTATTTGGTGATGAATAATAGAAACAAGTAAACATGTAACATAGAAAACAACTGACAATAAACGAATTAAAATTACACTCATAATGAGAGAGATTAATTTGTGGAAAATCTCAGCCAGTTACAACGTAGGACCAGGCAAATATGTGCATCGGTCCAAATTGCCATACCTCATTAGCACAGCAAGATGAACACCGGATTCATAGGAGTGGTTAGGTCAAAGATGGTAGTATATAGGAGAAAGATTGCAATAAGGATATAGTATAGGAAGAAAGAATTAGTTTGTAGAAAGAAAGATATGAAGCGATTTTAATCTCTTAGTTTAAGGAAAGACAAAGAGTGTATACACTTACGCCATTGTGATCGGTTCTGAGTCATATCACCTAGAGTCTCCAACCATTGATTATGATAGTCATGCGGACCCCAACCGTGTGGTCTGCATCTACCAACATATCTCAGACCAAAAGTTAGTGACTTTAAGCACTGATGCCACGTTTTGGTTCGGTCGCCTTTAACATTCTTCCGACCATCCCCAACACTGGTCATCATTGCTCGTCGTGGTAAACGGTGTTCAGGCATACGTAACACGCGGCCCAACGATCTCAGTCGACGAAGATTCACAACCTCATCAACTGATTTACCATTGTTCCCTAATACCCTGCGTCTAACCTTACTATTACTTACCCGGTGATCCCAGCAGATGCGAACAATATTTCTAAGACATATGCGGCCAAATATTAGTAGCTTACAAATGTAAACTTTTAGTAGTCACGTTTCGCAGCCGTAAAGTAAGACAGAACAAACTGCCGCGCAGTATACTGGCCCCTTAATTGATAGACAGATATCTCGCTTTCGCTATAAGTGACGTAAGTTGGTAAAAGCCAAACGAGCTTTTCGAATTCGTGCTGAGATCTCGTCAGACACCAACCCATTAGGGCTGACCAGACTTCCACGATAAGTGAAGTTGCCAACGCGTTCGACTGCTTCACTCCCTATCCTTAGTTCAGGTGTTGACAAAGGCCAGTCCTGAAGCAACAATTTGCATTTAGAGGATGAGAAGCGCATCTCAAAAATTCCGGTATTGTTGCTCAGTGCTACCGAAACTCCGCATTTTATCAGCGTCTTCACTAAAAAGGATAATATCATCTGCGTATTCTAAGTCGATAAGTGGACCTCCTGGTAGGAGATCAGTGCCCGAAAATCCAATCGATGAGTATTATTCCCATCAGTAGGTCTATGATAAAGTTAAACAAAAATGGAGAAAGTGAATAGCCTTGAAGGACACCACTTGAGATTGCAAAAGTAGATGACAGTTCGCCATAAGCTCTGACTCGACTGGTAGTGTTAGAGTAAAGAGCCTTCATAAGGTTTATGTACTTCTGAGGTACACCTTTGAATGACAGACACTGCCACAGAATCTCGCGGTCTACCGAGTCAAATGCTGCTTTTAAGTCAGGAAAGAACACAATTGTCGGACGCCGATAAGCATACATGTGTTCTAGAACCTGATGAATGGTGAATATGTGGTCGATGCAGCTACGATCAGGTCTGAAGCCAGCCTGATTTTCTCGTGTTTGCAGTTCACGAGTCTTAGTTAGGCGTCCGATAATTATTGATGCAAGTATTTTAGATGCTACGTTATTCAAACTAATCCCTCTATGGTTGTCACAGGATGATTTTGACCCTTTCTTATATATTGGGACAATCAGTGATTGTGACCAGTCAGATGAGATTACGTTCAACTCCCAGATTTTAGATAAAATATTAGTCAACTTAATCGATAAAATTGGACCACCATCCTTAAAGACCTCTGGAGCCAATCCATCTGCACCAGCTGCCCTTCCTCGTTTCAGATTAACTATAGCCTTCTCAACTTTAGCAAGAGTTGGGGGACCTACTTCAATGTTCCATTCACATTGTCTGGGAATGGAGGGTAGTTGTAGAGTAGCTGAAGGCCAGTTGAATTGTTCTCTAAAATGTTCCGCCCATCGTTCTAAACGTCTGGACTGGGAGCAGATAAGAGTGTCGTCTATTTCCGAAATAGTCTCACTTACACTTGACTTATTAATTCCAGTTTCTTTTATTAGTCTGTAGAGCTGTCTTGCGTTAACTACAGCCGTCGCCTTTTCAATCTATTTTTCTTTCGCTGCCCACCACTGCTCATGGTCATTCCTTAGACTTCTGTTTAGCCTAGATCTGATTTGTTTTCGCTCTTTATCGTGTTTAGAGCCTGATTGGATGAGATTACGAGAATCCATTAGTACAATTGACTTAGAAGAAATTCATTGGTTTTTTGTAACTCTTTGGTTTAAGTCATTAACAGATGTCACTGCTGTTTCCACAGATGTTTTTATATCTTTCCAAGCAATATCTGGGTTAGCCTCGTTGTCAGGATTACCTAAATGTGACCTCAGTCATTCTTGGAACCTACTTTTGGTTTTCTCATTACTCAATTCAATTCTAATGGGTGTTTTTAGTGTGGCAGAAGCAGATACGTGCCCGTATTAGAGCATGGTCGGAGTCCAGGTAGGTATTCCAGAATGAGCGACAATCTTTTATCAAGCGTCTCCTGCGATGACTGATGGCAATATGTTCGATTTGAGTCCATCGTTCGTTCGGTGCAGGGAGTCGCAATGTCAAACTGTCTCTTCTTATGCTCTAAATCAGTGTTTGCTACAAATAAAAGACTGTATGAACACAGTTGCAACAGACGATCACCATCATCTATTCGCTGTGCCGGAATACTAAAATACCCACCTAAATGCCTTTCTGTTTGGTTTAAACTACCTACGTGGGCATTAAAGTCACCTGCTACGAGTACTATGTATGAACGTTTAGCTTTCTGAAAATCTAAAAACAGAACAAGTGAAATAGACTGTCAAACCAACCGTATCAATTGATGGTCACATTTACACTGGGAGGTTTCGAACAAGTAGATCACCCTACAAAATCCCTTCGATTTGATGCCACTTATGTAAGGGTATGTAGTGAATTGTCATCTGAGTCAGACAACATAGTCATATATCCGACGTGACCGAACTCAAGCAGTTGTTCCTAGGGTTCTGTGGTCAAACTCCCACGTCGCCAAGACCACCACAAATACTGTTTTTGTTTCAGGTCCCTTATGAAGAAATATCCTTTTACGATGTGAGGCAGCGGGGGATGACAACCACCCTCATACTTCTAACGAATCTTGAGATCAGTTTGTGACTAAATCACTACCTCACCTATTAATTCATCCCCAAAAATAATCTTTCTTGTACAACTTCATCATCATGAGTTAGCAATGCTAATGATTCAAGTTCACGAAATGTTATTCCTGAAACCACACGCCAAACTCCATGTTGGAGCTTTTAATGTTTGAACCTAATGTGTGTGTCAGATAGAACAACAGGTTTCTTTAGACAGGACTCTAGATTATTGCGTCGTCGATGTATGCTGAGTCTCCGAAACGCCCATACGGACATTCGTTTCACTTTACTTCGTGTGTCTGGAGTCCTTACTGCTACTTCCCTTGACCTCACTGGTATAGGTGAATCATTGTATTAGAAAGCAGAACAAGATTTGCTAGACTAGATTCTTACAGACAGTTGCATGTGAGCTGTTCAACTAAACGGAACAATAAGAACATGAGAAGATAGTGACACACACACCGTTGCCTTTTCATTGTCTCTGCCTATAATAACACTGATTGCAGTTCAGATGAATTTTATAAGAATCTATAGTGGAAGGTGATTTCAACGCTCAAACAGGTAGAATAAACCAAACCTAAATGCACTTAGGCAAATCTCACAGTGCCACAGCTCAGGAAACAGATAATGGTGACCGTTTGCTGCAAATATGTTCTGATAATCACCTATTTCGAGCAAGCACACACTTTAGATATAAGTAAAAACATCGTCTGACGTGGCGACCCCCCACAGTCGACTCAACGATGGATTCAAATACACCACATCCCCGTTAGCCATTGTAGAAGGGGCTCGATAGAAGACTATTGCTAATAATAGAGTATATTTTTAAACTTAGACCATATTCTAGTTCGAGAACATATTTTACCTGCATCCTACTGAAAGTGGAGAAGCTACAGCAAGAAAACGTCTGAGAGTTCGGTTCGACTGAATGATGAAAAATTTAAGAACACATTTAGGTCACTCAGCTACAACGTAGGACCAGGTACATATATGCATCGGTCCAAGTAGCCATAGCTCATTAGTACAAGATGAACACCAAATTCATAGTAGTTACTTCAATGGTAGCAAAAAAACATTTCATCAGTTGAGATGGCTGGGACACATGTTACGTACGCCCAACCATCGACTGCTTCGACGTGCGATGTTCAATGGTATAAGAGTAGGTTGGAAGAATGCTAAGGGTGACCAGACCAAAACATGGCACAAGTCCATGAAGTCACTGACAAGTGAACTGACCCATATTGGTAGGTGTAGACTACCTGGTTGGTATCAGCGAGATGATAGCAACCGATGGTTAGAGACCCTGAATGTTATGACTCAAAATCGTTTGCAATGGCGCAGGTGCATCCACCTTTTGTGTTCTTCCAAATTCTAATCTCCTGAATTCTTCATGTCCCTTTCTTTTTTTTCCTCTTTCCAAATTTATTTCATTGGATTATACTCTTACCGCCTCTACGACTACGGGATTTAAATCAACAACTGCATCTCTGTGCTAACGTGGTGTGGCAACTCTAGCTGATGTACGTACGTACGAAGTTCTACGTTGTTACTGAGGGGTATGATACAGGGAGAAAAAATTAGTTCGTAACGAGAAATGTATGAAGTAATTTTAATTTCATGGTTTAAGGAAAGACGAACTGTATATTTAAAGAACAATTAGAGGAGTTAGTCAACCATGAACGTGATATCGTCCCCCCGAGTTAGCTTAGCATGATTTAAGAGTCGTCTAATGAACTGTCAGATGCTTGGGAACTCATCCTGTCTGGCTCCGAGCATGGTGAGCAATGGAGACAACTCAAACGTAGGCCAAAAAGAAACTTACACAGTGATTATGAACAGCGGTGCGTAGCGAAAGCAGAAGAGATGGAAAGGGCGGATCCTACAGTTAACAGTAGACAAATGTTAAGGCTGATCAAGGAAACAAGTATTAGAAATCCGGCCATCAGTGAGATTATCTTGGAAAAAAACAGGACGATTATTCATACCTCGACGTGGATATATAAACCAAATATGCATCCTTCAGCAGGTTCTGGAACATAGATATACATTCCGACGTTCAACTATGCCTGCATTTCCTAACGTTAAAGCAGAGTTCGACTCTGTTGATCGTGAGGTTCTGTAGCAGTGTCTGTCATTGGAAGGCGTACCAAGGAAGTACATTAACCTTGTACAAGCCTTCTATCCAAGTACTAGTTGTCCAGTCAGAGCTTATGGCGTACTGTCGTCGGAATTGGTTGGTCCAAGTAGTGTTTGTCAAGGTTGTCTGCCTTGCCCATTTTTATTTAAATTTATCACAGACACGCTTACCACAGCTACCGAGTTGCTGAATTCCTCATAACTTTTTGTCACTAATTTATATTTCCTTGAATCTCATCTTCGATGCCTAATTGTTTCCCATTACCACTCAATCTGTTTATACCTCTACTATTCTGAAATTTGGCTTGACAATTTCATCCCCCTCTGCTCATGGGGTATGGCAACTTGGACTGCTGTACATACGTACCAAGTTCTACTCTGTGACAAAATAATACAAATATATGTGACAATGGTTTCGAGCTGACCTGTGTCGAAATCTGGATTATAAGTGATAAAAATTATGGTTTAACACTTTGGCCATTAAACTGATATGTGGCACTTGTATCAGCCCTACTCTCGGGAGTGAATGGCGAAGTTTCAGCCAGTATATAAACGACTCAATGTACGATGAGGATAGTGTGCAAATGTTTATTGTATTCGCCGCAATGATTGTCAGGTATCGACAATAAAAGTGAAGAACATAAATTTATTGCTAGTATTGGACTACAATTGCCCTTCACTGTGATTGTCAATGAGTACCATCAACTTTATTATTTCTGTTAATATCTCTATTGTTTATTTTTGGGTTGTATAGAATATTAACCAATGTACGTTGTTGCTGTCTGCTATAGTCATCTTTAACTGACATTTAGTGTAAGCTTCAAAAAGCAGTCAGTAACTACTAATCATGTGTTCTCCACATATCTATCAAGGAAATAGGCACGGTCACTGCCTTGTTTCATGTGCGCTTGAATGGTTTTAATGATAGGTGAATATGATTCCGTTTTCTACTAATAAATATATTACTGTCGAAATCAGGTAGACGACCGGCTTAGTTCAAAAAATAAATAGCTGTAACGTTTTACAGGAGTAACAGCTATGTCATTCAGTGACAAAATTTATTTCAGAGACATAGCTAAATTAATAGTCAGTCAGTCAGTAACAACGTAGAACTTCGTAACACGTGTCCCAGTCATCTCAACTGATGAAGTTTCACTACTTCATCAATCGATTTGCCATCCTTACCTAGTACCCGTTTCCTAACAACTGTGTTACTTACTCGATGGTCCCAGGATATACGAGCAATGTTTCGAAGACACCTATGATCAAATACTAGTAACCTACGAATATCCTCTACTCTTACCGGCTATGCTTCACTGCCATAAATTAGGACAGAACGAACTGCTGCATAGTTAACCCGTCCTTTGGTTGATAGACGGATATCTTGCCTACGCCATAAATGACGCAAGTTGGTAAAAGCTAGTCGAGCCTTCTGTATCCGTGCTGAGATTTCGTCACACACCAGACCACAAGGGCTGATGAGACTTCCAAGATAAGTGGAGCGGTTGACACGCTCAACTACTTCACTTCCTATCATTAGTTCGGGTGTCGATGCAAGCTAATCCTGAAGCAACATTTTGCATTTCGAGGGGGAGAATCGCATCCCGAACATGCTTGCATTGTTGCTTAGAGTGGTCAGAAGACTCTGCATTTTGTCAGCGTCTTCACCAAATAAAACTATGCCATCAGCATATTCTAAGTCAACAAGTGAACCTCCCGGTAGAAGTTCAACCCCTGGAAATCTAGGCGAGGAAAGTGTCATCTCTAAAAATACGTCGACCACAAAGTTGAACAAGAATGGAGAGAGTGGACAGTCCTGACGAACACCACTTGAGGTAATCAATTCTGATGACAGTTCGCCATAAGCTCTCACTCTACCAGTTGTGTTCGAGTAGAGAGCCTGTATAAGGTTAATGTACTTATTTGGTACTCCTTTCAGTGACAAACACTGCCATAGAACCTCATGATCAACAGAGTCGAATGCCGCCGTAAGGTCGAGAAATACTACCATTGTGGGGCGTCTGGACATGTGTCTGTGTTCTAGAACCTGACGTAGTGTGAATATCTGATCTATATGACCAAGTCCAGGTCGAAAACCAGCCTGATTTTCTCTAGTGTACTCTTCACGACCTTTGGTTAGGCGTCGAAGTATTATTGAAGCTAATATCTTAGACACTATATTAGTCACAAGAGGACTTTTGTCCTTTCTTATAGACCAGCACGGTCAGTGATGGAGACCAGTCAGATGGGATTACGTCCATTTCCCAGATTTTACTTAAGACCTCAGTCAATCTCGCTGCTAATACTGGACCATCATCCTTAAAAATACCATGGGTGAACCTGTCAGGGCCGGCTGCTCTCCCTCGCTTCGGATTTCCGATAGCTTTTTCAACTTCATAAAGAGTCGGAGGACCTACATTAACTTGCCACTCAGGTTGACTGGAGATCGTAGGAAACCGAAGTGTGGCTGAACGCCAGTTGAACTGATCTCTAAAGTGTTCTGCCCATCGATCCAATCTCCTGGATTGAGAATGTATAATATGTCCATCTTTCTCTGAGAGTGTTTCGCTAACAGTCGGTTTCCTAATACCGGTTTATTTAACAAGTCTGAACAATTGTCTGCTATTACCTATTGCCGCTGCCTTTTCCATCTCTCTTGCTTTCGCTACCCACCACTGTTCACGATCATTGCGTAGACTTCTTTTCAGCTTGCGCTTAAGCTGACTCCGCTCTTCATTATGTTCAGAGCCAGGTGGAATGAGTTTCCGAGCATCTATCAGTGTGATAGATGCTGCTGAGATCCAGTGTTTCTCCCTAACCTTGTGGTTTACCTTACTAGCAGATATCATTGCTGTTTCCACAGCTTTTCGGATATCATTCCATGCTGCTTCGGGGTATGCATCACTTACATGGCTGCCTAACTGTTTTTCTAGTTGTTTCTGAAATATACTCTTAGCTTGACTATCATTAAGTAGGACCCTAAAAGGTTTCCTTGTAGCGTCTTTCCTACGTCCAGTAAGACGCAGGCAAATACGCGCTCGTACTAGAGCATGATCTGAATCTAAGCATGTGCCCCAGAATGATCGACAGTCTTCTGTCCAGGCCCTCCATCGGTGGCTGATAGCGATGTGATCTATTCGGGTCCAACGTTGAGAAGAATTAGGGGGTCGCCATGTTAAAAGATGTTTTTCCTTATGCTTAAAGTTAGTATTTGCGAGAAAGAGGAGGTTATCTGAGCATAGCTGCAACAGACGGTCGCCATTATCTGTTCTTTGAGCCACGACGCTGTAAGATCCACCCAGGTGTCTTTCCCTATCGCTTAGTTTACCTACTTGAGCATTAAAGTCACTAGCCACTATTATAACATCCGAGCGCCTAGCTTTTCGGAGAAGGTCGAGAAGCTTTCTGTAAAACTCATCTTTTACATCATCTGCACTGCAGTCAGTGGGAGAATAGGCAGAGACGACGAAGAGGCAACGACGAGTGTCCCTATCTTTTCGGATCCTTACTGTTCCGTTTAGTTGGACAGCGCACAAACGACTGTCTACTGGGATCCACTCTAAGAGAGCTAGTTCTGCCCTAGGATTCAATGGTATACCTATGTCGGCGAGGCCACGAGAAGCAGCATCAGGGCTTCCAGATACACGAAGTGTGAATCGAGTTGGTTCTTTGTTTTGATATGGTGATGTCAAATGAATGACGCTACTCGGGTCCTGTGTGCGAGTTTTGGAGACGCAGCACACATCGATGGCGCGAGATTCTTAAGTCCTAGCTAAGGAAACCTGTTGTCCCATTTGGCAGTGTTCGGACGTTATCAGCTTCAACATGAAGTTTAGAGCGTGGTTTCAGGAGACCAGGAATAGCGTTCCACGTACTCGAATCGTTTGCCCTAGCGGTGCGAGGTGATAAAGAGACATGAGGAGGGTTAGTCATGGAGATAAGAGAGGTATTAGGAGGTGTAGGAAGGATTTGAAAGTGACCAACTTGGTTTCGTGCGCTGTTACGGGTATGAGGGCTGATGTCACTTCCCGGCCGCCCAGACCATGGAAGGGTGTTTCTTGAGGAACCTGAAAAGGAAGTTGGATTAATGTTGGCCTTAACGACCTGGGAGCGTGACCGCAGAGCCCAAGGGACAACTGCTTGAGGCCGGTCACGCATGGCCTTTTTGTGGGAGGTTTTTGACGTGTTAGCTCCGTTCTTCAAAGGGCCTTACCGCCGGAGACGGAAATCCGTGAGTTAAGGTGAGGTGTGACATTTTTAGGGTCGACCTTTTCTAACCCCTTCCTTCGTTGTGAGAAGGCAGCATCGCTGCAGATGCTGGTTGTCCGAGGGAAACACCTTACTGCTGTCACACCCCTCTACAGTCAGCAGTACGACTTTACCCTCAGACCTTGAGTTACTGCTTTTAGTCTTACCGTTCTCCAATCGACCTGCCTGGCATGGTAGAACCTACAGGAACATATGTTCCAGCCAATATAGCTCTGTTGGGTCATCACGATAGGCAAGCCCGACCACCGCGTCAAGGTAGCAGCTTCGGTCGGGATTAAAATAGTTTATACTGACTGTGATAGGATATTTCAAGAGAATTAAAATAGAAATACTCTTGTAATATGAATGAAAGGATGAAAAATATTTTCAAATATAGTGCAATTTTATTGCGCCTTGTATACAATGGTGTTATTGCAGTAAACTAACCTGTTACATGAATTTACATGAATATTTGATGCATTGGATAATTCAGATAGTCCATTTTCTGGTTTTTCGAAGGCGTTATATACTTGACTTCTTGGGACCATATTAATTTCTGAGTAATCTGGCAAGTGATTGGCTTCAACTGACAATCGGTCTTTTTGTAACTGGAGTGGATCTGAATCAGCTTCAGACGTGATGAGAGAGTTTAAACTACGTAACTGGGAAGTAGTGATTTTATAATTTCTAAACCTGACACCGATATTATTCAATGGATTGAACAGTTCTGTCTCGATATCACCGACAGCGACATCTTCTTCTGAATCGAAATCATCAAGAGCAAGATCTTCAACTTCGCCTTGTTCACTCATATCATCTGAGTCATTTTCGCTCGAAGGTTCCGACACATTTTCCTCTTCCTCCTTATCCGGTTCAAACTGGCAATTGTAATGAAAACAGGGTAGGGCATAAACTGAAAACCTGCTTATAAAACAAAGTAAGATGAGATCTTGCAATAATGAGAATTCTTGAGATATTCGAAATGATTTACTCCACAGTAAGCATCAGCAGAACAGATCTTTAGTAAAGATTAAAGTGCAGTCAAGATTACAATTATTTCTAAACATGCAAGCACATTCGAAGCTTGAACACGACAAACTAATTATCATTCCCATGAAAAAGATGGAAAATGTATTTTTCTTGTACATGAAATTTTTCCAATTTGCTTGTAACTAATCCGTTTGGATATGACAGTAAAAAAACTCATATGTGGATAAGCCCGGACAACACTTATGCCGACTGTCCATTTATTGATGTTCGTCGCTGGTTTTTATGTACTAGGCTACTGTAGTAACACAATTAATTTAAAATCAGATGATACTATTCAGGTTGTAGTATGCTTAAGTATGTTAACTTTAATAAAATCAGATATCCGTTAAAGGTCCCGACTAAGGGTTTATCGGCGATTCAGTCAGCCATTTGTCATATAGATTCCATTCACTTTAAAAGGGTCAGAGGTAGATCATCTGAGCTTGGCGATTTGTGACACTTTAAGAGTCGGAATTCCTAACAGATTTCCGCCTCGTCAGGTGGATCAGTCGCCACCTGCTATGGAGAGCAGGACAGTCTAATCGACGTTGCCGAGGCAGCAGACCAGTTAAACTGCTGTTCGAAAAACTCAAACTATCGCCCAAGATGTCGGTAGATGTTATCGATTGACATTCCATCAGCTTGACAGATTGTTTCATACACCTGACTAATTGCTGCCAGTGTCTCGGATGAGTTGAAAGAGCTTCCGGAAGTCACAAGATGCAGCTGCTGCTTCCAACTCGTTAGTACGCTCGAACCACCAAGCTTCTCGGTTCATACGCAAACTTCGCACAATTTCATTACATAATAATCTTCGTCTATGGTCAAACTCGCAGTCACTCGGAATAGACCGATGTGCATCAACGGGTTGTAACGATCCTGTAGAAATTCAGCGCTTATAATCGGGACGTTTCGCGAAGCCGCAAGCGAATTTACTCGCCATTTTCACAGCGTCATGCAAATGCAACCAGTGCTCATCTATACTTTTTCGTGGGATAGCAGCTAGCCTTGAACCTAGCTAGGTTTGATATTTAGTTGCAACAGAAGCTGCAACCAATTTGCTGACGTCAATCTATTTGGAGCGATGAATTTGCTGGCGACTGAGACAAAAGACAATATTAGTGTAAAAAAGGGCACGATCGGAATCCAGATAGGTACTCCAAAATGAGCGGCATTTTTGTACACAACCACGCCAGCGATAGTCGATCGCGATGTGATCAATCTGAGTCCCGGCTTGAGATGCAGAAAGAGGACTCCAGGTAGCACGTCAGCGATGACTGCGCCGGTAGTGAATGCTAGCCAGAAACAGGTTGTAGTCTACTCAAAGTTGCAGTAGTCAGTAATCATTATTTCACCAGCGACCAACAAGTTCCCATCGACCACCTAAACGACTCACTTCTGTGCCTAGACGCCCGACCTAAGCATCCAGGTCCCTGGCTAGTACTACAATATCTGTCAAACTCACTTCCTGTAAACGAACAGTTAACTGGTGATAAAACGCATCCTTGACAGTATCCGGGCTATAATATGTCAGAGCATAAGTGATGATGATGAAAAGACATTGTTTCTCAAACCGACGTCTTTGTAATTTGATGGGACTTTCTGATTTAACAGCACACAACGGACTGGTAACGAGGAGTCAATCCATTAGTGCTACCTTAGCTCTAGTGTTTAGTGAAACACCAGCACCAAATAAAAAACAGACAAACATACTACAGGGTCCCCAGATAAACGCACGTGAAACAAACTTTTCGAAGCGACAGATGGAGAGCGAATTTGTAGTGCTTCACTAGAGTCTGGAATACTGGCTGGCTATGTCTTTTTAAAGTCTTAATATCGATGTTTATTGTCTATCCGAGACCCGTATTCAAGACTCTGGTGAAGTACTACAAATTCGATCTCCATCTGTCGCTTCGAAAAGCTTGTCCTACGTGCGTTTATCCGGGGACCCTGTGGCATCTTCGTCTGGTCTTGCTGGCGTTGGTGTCGCACTAAGCGCTAGACCTGAGGCAGCACTAACCGATTGGATTCCCACTAACAGTCGGTTATGTGCTGTTAGATTAGAAAGTTCCATCAAAGTGAGAAGAAATCGGCGTGAGAAACGATGTCTTTTCGTCATCTCCGCCTATGCTCTGACGGATTGCAGCCCGGATGCAATCAAGGATGAATTCTACCACCAGTTATCTGTTCTTTTCCAGAAAATGCGTTCGACAGATATTGTAGTACTAGCCAGGGACTTGAATGCGCAGGTCGGGTGTCTAGGCACAGAAGAGAATCGTTTAGGTGGCCGATGGGGACTTGTTGGTCGCACGACAGATAACGGTGACCGTCTACTGCAACTTTGCACAGACCACAACCTGTTTCTGGCTAGCACTAACTTTCGGCACAGTCATCGCCGATGTGCCACCTGGCGTCCTCAATCTGCATCTCAAGCCTGGACTCAGATTGATCACATCGCGATAAGCTACCGTTGGCGTGGTTGTGTACAAGACTGCCGCTCCTTTTGGAGTACCTATCGGGACTCTGACCATGCCTTGGTCTGAGCTAATCTTACCTTACTTTCCAGTGTACTACGAAGTGACCGCCATCAACGGATTGATATTAGCAAGCTAGTTGCAACTACTGTTGCTAGTAAGTATCAAACCGCGCTAGCCCCTAGGCTAGCTACTATTCCACTGAAAAGTATAGATGAGCATTGGTTGCAATTGCATGACGCCATGAAAATGCCGAGTGAAGCCATTTGCGGCTTCGCGAAACGTCCCGCTGATAAGCACTGGGTTTCTTCTGGTTCCTTACAACTCATAGAAGCCCGTCGGTTTACTCCGCGTGACCATGAGTTTGACAACAAACGAAGGATGTTACGTAAGGAAATCGGGCAAAGCTTGCGTAAGGACCGAAAAGTCTGGTGGTCGGAGCGTGCTAATGAGATGGAAGCAGCAGCTGCATCTGGTAACTACCGGAAGCTCTTCCAACTCATCCGAGCCACTGGCAGCAAGAAGTCTGGTGTGAGTGAAACAATCTGCGAGGATGATGGGATGCCAATCACTAACATCCATCGACGTCTTGGACGATGGGCAGAATTCTTCGAAGGGCAGTTCAACTGGCCTGCTACTCCGGCAACATCGGTCAGACTGTCCTGCCCTCCATGGCCGGTGACGACTGATCCACCAAATGAGGAGGAAGTCCGCAAGGAACTCCAACTCTTGAAACGCTACAAATCACCTCACCCAGATGACTTACCTCCGGTTCGTTTTAAAGATGGTGGTGACTTTCTGACTAAGGAACTGACGACGTTGTTTACAAAGGTTTGGGAACTAGAGAGTGTACCAACGTCATGGAATGAGTCGATAGTTGTCCCTATCTTTAAAAAGGGTTCACGTCGTTCCTGTAACAACTATCGGGGGATAAGTCTACTTCCGATCGCGTCCAAGCTATTGGCTTCCGTCATACTTCGTAGGTTGTTCAAAACCCGAGAAAGATTGACTCGCGAGGAGCAGGCTGGGTTTCGTTCTGGTCGAGGATGTATTGATCATATCTTCACCCTCCGCCAAATGTTAGAACATCGCCATACTTATCAAAGGCCAACAATCGTAGTGTTTCTTGACATCAGGGCTGCCTTCGATTCGTTGGACAGGACTGTTCTCTGGGACTGTCTATTGAAGAAGGGTGTGCCTGAGAAGTTTATTAACATCCTAAAAGCCCTATATAAAAACACCTCAGGCAGAGTGAGGGCATACAACCACCTCTCTCCACTGTTCCATTCAAGCAGTGGGGTTAGGCAGGGTTGCCCAATCTCGCCATTCCTCTTCAACTTTGCCATCGATGACATTCTGGAAACAGCTCTGACGGATGTATGTAATGGCGGTGTAGATCTGCTGCCTGGAGAAAGACTTCTCGACCTTGAGTATGCGGATGATATTGTCTTACTGTGCGATAATGCCCAAGGCATGCAATCCGCATTTAATCAGTTGGCAATCAGTGTCCGTAGATACGGTATGTGCTTTGCACCTCCGAAGTGCAAAGTACTTCGACAAGACTGGCAGGATTCCAATCCTGTACTCACCCTGGATGGTGAGCAGATAAACGTAGTCGAGAAGTTCATGTATCTGGGTAGCTGCATAAGTGCTGATGGGGGTGTGAGTGATGAAACAAATCCACGTATAACGAAAGCCAGAGCGGCTTATGCCAATCTGGGCCATCTTTGGCGCCTTCGTGATGTTAGTCTGGCTGTAAAGAGTCGGATCTACAACGCGTCGGTAAGAGCAGTTCTGCTCTATGCATGTGAAACCTGGCCTCTCCGAGTTGAAGACGTTAGACGACTATCTGTATTCGATCATCATTGTCTCCGAAGGATTGCTGACATCCAGTGGCAACACCATGTTAGTAATGCAGAGGTCCGGCATCGTGTGTTCGGGCACAGAGACGATAATGCGATTGGTGTCACCATCTTGAAACATCAACTTCACTAGCTTGGACATGTTCTACGAATGTCTTCCCAGAGAATTCCACGTCGTGCATTATTTGCCGACGCTGGGACTGGTTGGAAGAAGCGGAGAGGTGATCAGTGCATGACATGTTGTCGTGGTATGAAAAAAGCTGTAAAGGACTGGCTTGTGTCGGTCCTTCACGACTCCCTGGTTGGGGTCCGAGAGATGGTGCTACACAGTGGCTAGAGCATTATCAGATATGGCTCAGAATAGAAGCCAGTGGCGATTCTGCTGTAATCTTCTTTTACTTTCTTCATAAAAAGTGGTTACTTCTACCGTAACCGAAAGATTTCTTCTGATTGTACCTTTTCGTTTCCTTCATTATTATTATTACACTACCTTACACTAATCTATACGTTATCGTTTTTTGTACGCTCCTTACTTTTTTTTTCCTTCTTCTCTTCAAATTCCCATTGTTTTGCGTGGCACATATGTATTTGGTGCTCTCTTGTACCAATATTTATATGTTCAAGTAAATAAATAAATAATATAACTGACGTAGTATATATAAAGAACATAAAAATGAATGTTATCAAATCATTGTTAATGTGATTCTTCTGAACGCTAATTGAAGTAAGAATAGTATTTCCAGTAGTAATCGTCATTTGATTTGTGTTTGTGCTGTGATACTATCCGGCTGTGTAAACCGAAACAGATGGTTTTCTTAGGGGACCACATGCAGAACCTTCGACCTGAAAGTTTAATCCACAACACAGTGGAACAACGTTAGGAGATGCAGTCTCAGCCGGTAACCAACGACGAGTTCATACGCCATTTGTTCCCTCAGGATTCTGGAGCCAATGTACACCATAGTTTTGCCCCCGAACGCCCTGGTACGGCCGAGAGTGGGAAGAGTCCGCTCTCCCTCTCGAAATACTCTCACACGGCCGCGCGTATACAGCCTCTGCCAGGGAAGTCCTACTCATTGCCTTCTCGTGGCGGGGGTGTTGTTTACGAAAATGAGAGGACGAAAAGCGAACGTCCGGCGCTTTAACCGGATCACAAACCAATGGTGCACATGGGCTCCAGTATCCTGCGGGAACAAATGGCGTATGAACCAATCGTTGGTCACCGGCTACCATGGGATTGCATCTCCTCACGATGTTCCACTGCCTTGTGGGTCAGACCATTAGGTCAAAGGCTCGGGGTGTGGCCCCCTAAGATAACCACCTGCTTCGGTTTGGGCACCCGGGCAGTATCACAGCCCACACACAAACAATGAACTCTATGACTACGGCAACTAATTTCCTCTCTCCGATCAACATTCAATTGATTCAAATAATTATTACTGTTATTGTCATTATTAATACCATTATTATTATTACCATTATTGTCATTATTGTTATTAATATTATTATTATTATTATTTTCCACATTATTCACCCTCCTTTATACTTATACAGCGGCTCGTCTTTGGTGGAAATTCGACTGTATCTAAACGTTCTCGAGTCACTGTTCGGTTGAAAATTGTATGTTACCACCGAATACGAGAACTGAAGCAGTTTTTCTGAAACCACGTGCACCATTCAAACTGGCTGCCTTCAACGTTCGCACACTAATGCAGGTCGGACAACAGATAGGGCTGGCTATGTCTTTGGAAAGTCTCAATATTGATGTTTGTTGTCTATCCGAGACCCGTATTCAAGACTCTGGTGAAGTACTACAAATTCGATCTCCATCTGTCGCTTCGAAAAGCTTGTTTCACGTGCGCTTATCCGGGGACCCTGTGGCATCTTCGTCTGGTCTTGCTGGCGTTGGTGTCGCACTAAGCGCTAGAGCTGAGGCAGCACTAGTCGATTGGATCCCCATTAACAGTCGGTTATGTGCTGTTAGATTAGAAAGTTCCATCAAAGTGAGAAGAAATCGGCGTGAGAAACGATGTCTTTTCGTCATCTCCGCCTATGCCCCGACAGATTGCAGCCCGGATGCAATCAAGGATGAGTTTTACCACCAGCTGTCTGTTCTTCTCCAGAAAGTGCGTTCGACAGATATTGTAGTACTAGCCGGAGACTTGAATGCGCAGGTCGGGCGTCTAGGCACAGAAGAGAGTCGTTTAGGTGGCCGATGGGGACTCGTTGGTCGCAGGTCAGATAACGGGGACCGTCTACTGCAACTTTGCACAGACCACAACCTGTTTCTGGCTAGCACTAACTTTCGGCACAGTCATCGCCGATGTGCCACCTGGCGTCCTCCCTCTGCATCCCAAGCCTGGACTCAGATTGATCACATCGCGATCAGCTTCCGCTGGCGTGGTTGTGTAAAAGACTGCCGCTCCTTTTGGAGTACCTATCTGGACTCTGACCATGCCTTGGTCTGCGCCAATCTTGCCTTACTTTTCAGTGGACAACGAAGTGACCACCACCAAAGGATTGATATTAGCAAGCTGGTTGCAACCTCTGTTGCAAATAAGTATCGAACCGAGCTAGCTTCTAGTCTAGCTACCACTCCACCGAAAAGTATAGATGAGCATTGGTTGCAATTGCATGACGCCATGAAAATGGCGGGAACAGTCAGTTGTGGGTTTGCGAAACCTCCCGCTTATAAGCACTGGGTTTCTTCTGGTTCCTTACAACTTATTGAAGCCCGTCGGTCCACTCCGGGTGACCGTGAGTTTGACCATAAACGAAGGATGTTACGTAGGGAAATTGGGCAAAGCTTGCGTAAGGACCGAGAAGTCTGGTGGTCGGAGCGTGCTAATGAGATGGAAGCAGCAGCTGCATCTGGTAACTACCGGAAGCTCTTCCAGCTCATCCGAGCCACTGGCAGCAAGAAGTCTGGTGTGAGTGAAACAATCTGCGAGGATGATGGGATGCCAATCACTAACATCCATCGACGTCTTGGACGATGGGCAGAATTCTTCGAAGGGCAGTTCAACTGGCCTGCTACTCCGGCAACATCGGTCAGACTGTCCTGCCCTCCATGGCCGGTGACGACTGATCCACCAAATGAGGAGGAAGTCCGCAAGGAACTCCAACTCTTGAAACGCTACAAATCACCTCACCCAGATGACTTACCTCCGGTTCGTTTTAAAGATGGTGGTGACTTTCTGACTAAGGAACTGACGACGTTGTTTACAAAGGTTTGGGAACTAGAGAGTGTACCAACGTCATGGAATGAGTCGATAGTTGTCCCTATCTTTAAAAAGGGTTCACGTCGTTCCTGTAACAACTATCGGGGGATAAGTCTACTTCCGATCGCGTCCAAGCTATTGGCTTCCGTCATACTTCGTAGGTTGTTCAAAACCCGAGAAAGATTGACTCGCGAGGAGCAGGCTGGGTTTCGTTCTGGTCGAGGATGTATTGATCATATCTTCACCCTCCGCCAAATGTTAGAACATCGCCATACTTATCAAAGGCCAACAATCGTAGTGTTTCTTGACATCAGGGCTGCCTTCGATTCGTTGGACAGGACTGTTCTCTGGGATTGTCTATTGAAGAAGGGTGTGCCTGAGAAGTTTATTAACATCCTAAAAGCCCTATATAAAAACACCTCAGGCAGAGTGAGGGCATACAACCACCTCTCTCCATTGTTCTATACGAGTAGTGGGGTTAGGCAGGGTTGCCCAATCTCACCATTCCTCTTCAACTTTGCCATCGATGACATTCTGGAAACAGCTCTGATGAATGTAGGTAATGGTGGTGTGGATCTGTTGCCTGGAGAAAGACTTCTCGACCTTGAGTATGCGGACGATATTGTCTTACTGTGCGATAATGCCCAAGGCATGCAATCCGCACTTAATCAGTTGGCAATCAGTGTCCGTAGGTATGGTATGTGTTTTGCACCTTCGAAGTGCAAAGTACTTCTACAAGACTGGCAGGATTCCAATCCTGTACTCACCCTGGATGGTGAGCAGATAGAAGTAGTCGAGAAGTTCGTGTATCTGGGTAGCTGCATAAGTGCTGGTGGGGGTGTGAGTGATGAGATCAATGCACGTATAGTGAAAGCCAGAGCGGCTTATGCCAATCTGGGCCACCTTTGGCGCCTTCGTGATGTAAGTCTGGCTGTAAAAGGTCGGATCTACAACGCGTCGGTGAGAGCAGTTTTGCTCTATGCTTGTGAAACCTGGCCTCTCCGAGTTGAGGACGTTAGACGACTCTCTGTGTTCGATCATCGCTGTCTCCGAAGGATTGCTGACATTCAGTGGCAACACCATGTCAGTAATGCAGAGGTTCGGCATCGTGTGTTTGGGCACAGAGATGATAATTCAATTGGTGTCACCATCTTGAAACACCGACTTCGGTGGCTTGGACATGTTCTACGAATGTCTTCCCAGAGAATTCCACGTCGTGCATTGTTTGCCGACTCTGGGACTGGTTGGAAAAAGCGGAGAGGTGGTCAGTGCATGACATGGTGTCGTGGTATGAAAGAAAGCTGCAAAGGACTGGCTTCTGTCGGTCCTTCACGACTCCCTGGTTGGGGTCTGAGAGATGGTGCTACACAGTGGCTAGAGACGTTATCAGATATGGCTCAGAATAGAAGCCAGTGGCGATTCTGCTGTAACCTTCTTTTACTTTCTTCATAAAAAGTGGTTGTGTCTCCCTTACTTGAAAGATTTCTTCCGATTGTACCTTTCCGTTCCATCGTTACGACCGCACTACCTTTCACCAATCTCTTTGTTATCGTTCTCTTTTTCTTTTGTGCTCCTTAGTTTTTTTTTCTTTTCTCTCTTCGAATTTTCATTGTTTTGTGTGGCGCATATATATTGGCGCTCTCTTGTACCAATATTTATGTGCTCAAATAAATAATAAATAAATAAATAGTTTTGGAATCAGGGTTTTTCAACTCCCCTAGGTGGACTCTCCGTGTCCTATGACTGAACTCAATGATGGGTTAGGAAGTGAAAAGTTGCCAAGCTATGAAACCCACAGTTTTGGTGCTGCTGACAAACGTACTACAACTGGATGAACTACATTAAAATAGTGTCAGATGTTAGATCTATTAAGCATCATTTTTTTAGAACCAATACTAGTCGAAAACTTACTTAATTTATAAATATTTCTAAAGACTGAGAAGTCTATTGTCTTATTACCACACTTTTTTTATATTTCGAGGCTTTTTTGTTTATTACTTTAAAATCCTTTGAATGTATTGACTGATAAGTTTCCATGGAAACGTATGGATGGCAGAAATTCATTTGAACTCTTAGGAATAAATATTTTGGTAGATAAATAATATAAATGGCTTCAACAAGCATGCTGAGTTTACCTTGGCAAACGGTCTTTGATCAACTGACATACCAAGCAAAGTATCCGCAGCCTTAATGACTGCTCGATAACAAAATCTTAACTGGTCAGCTGTCTGGATAATACCCATACGACATTTTCTTAGCTCAAGAAACAAATTTTTGATATCAACACCAGAAATAGAATTCGCTTGTTCAATCTGAAATTAAAAAATGGGTAAACATACATGATCCATATGTGAGAGAATGCCAAAATATAGAAGTGAATCTCCAGTAACTAGATGGATGATAGGTAAAAAAGGTTGGAGAATGAGTTGACTGAAGAAACAATTTTGAAACAGGGTATACGATATGCACTGTGTGGAGAATAGTGCATTTAGATATCTCAATTGACTAAGACAGATTCTATTTTTTCAGGACTACATAGTCCACCACCACATACTTCTTTCATATGAAATACAAGAAGCCAATCTATATTTTCATCAAGTATTCCTACGTAGTAAAGAGTGATTTGATCACAAGACAAAATAACTAACTACCTAAACATGAAAAAAATACACTAATTAACTCAGAAACAATAAATTCTGGTTAGACGTAGATATGAGAACAATTGCTGAAGTAGACATTGTGGAAAAACTTCCCATACACCAAGTCGCATAGTATGCTTGATGAGTGAGATTGGTTCTACAACGTTTAGTATGACAACCATACAATCCGAACAAATGTATGTGCAGATAACCAAGTAGTGGTAGACTGATTGTTTAATCGATACTGTTGTAAATTATAATAATTATTATTAGGCTGTGGTTGAAAATCCGAAATTAATTGGATGAAGTTAACAGTGAAAGTGTATGCGCCAAATAAAGCATTATATAGATATTAAATTATTAATTTTTCACAAGTTGTGTGAATTTGTCCACATTTTCTTCCGAAAGATAAAATAAAGAACAATTTCCTTTTTTTCATTAAAAACACGAAAAATCATCAGAATATGTAGAGGCAGGCGTATAGTTAGCATTGAAAATCAACTCAACTTACCAAGATTAATGCTAGATCTATCAAAACAAATGTTCCTGATCGTCCAATACCAGCACTACAATGTATAACTGGTGGATAACATGGATCATTTAATGCACCCGAAGCTCTAACAGACCAAAGAAAATTCAGTATTGCGCTAGGAGAATTAGGTATCCCAAAATCGGGCCAATTAGTATACTGCATGTGCAAGACATGATGAACTTCATTGGTCTGAATAAAATGAAACTTAAAATAATTAGTAAATCTGAATAAAAACAGAATTTTATGCTCTGACGGGTTTGATCTTCATTCTTAACCAGATTCAAATGGCAGTGTTACATTTGGCGTGGACATCACAACATTAAACAAATAGAATTTAAGTATTAAACTATAAAGCACACAATGGTTGTCAAAAGTGGATAATTCCCTTTTTTTAAATAAACGGTCAGCTGCTAACAAACGTGGGATCGTAGTGGAAAATAGATTGTTGGGAGTATTGTTGGTAGTATTAGGACAGACAAAACATTTACATTCATTTAGAGTTAATATTTTAGTCACACTGAGAAACTTTTAACACCTCTACATTTTTATAGCATGCGTAAACGCTATTCATATTCAAGTTAGAACCCATGGTTTTTATCTATTTGTCTGATACAGATTTACATATTTGGCTTCGATCCACACTCTCAATGTAGGGGCTAGTGATACTACTCGGTTTCCAAAACCGAAGTAGATGAAATTGCTCAAACCTTATCGGCTGGCAATCGTATGCTCCTAATCACTGAACCATCACCATATGAATTCATGGCTAGCATGGTATATACTCGATAGTGAGACTACCCACAAAACCAAGGTAACCCGAGCACCTGATGCCGCCCTCAGAGTCCAGTATCCTCTCATGAGTAACTAATCGTAATAAATTTACCTAGTGATTAAGATAGGTGATAAAGAATTTACAGAGCAGTGAGTGGAAAATCTCTGTAAGATAGGTTGTGTTCTCAGAAACGCTCAATATTTGACGCCTTAATATAGTTGATTACATTTGAGACGTTAATTAGTATTTTATGAGTCAGGCCACAGGTTAATACATGATTTTAATAAATTTTTCTTAAAAAACTTTCGGGTTACTTGTTAAAAGAGAATATTGGTTAAGAAAAGCTATCGGATAATTATTAAAACTTAATCGTAGTAGCAAACAGGAAAAATGAATATTCATGGTTACACATTACATAAACATGGGGGCAGAAAATGTTGGCTAACCAGCAATGGATTTGAAATTCGGCTTACACTAACATAGGTCAAAATAGGAATCTAGTTGACGAATTTTTGTTGTTATTATTACTTACTCTTCAGGGAGACGGAGAGTGTATACACTTACGCCACTGTGACCGATTCTGTGCCATGTCACCAGTCTTCCTGTAGATAAGCAGCACAAAATGTGACGCTGTCTCATTACGATGGGAGGGTTTAAGATAGATGGGCCCAAAAATGACAAGAGACCCTGCCACTAAAATACTGGTGAGCGTTTTTTAGCGAGTTAGTTAGGCTAAAGAATACATCACGTCGGAATAGAAGCAGATATTAAAAGGATGAATAACAACTGGAAGGAGCTGGAAAGGATTGCCCAGGATAGGGTTGGATGAAGAATGCTGGTGAGCGGCCTATGCTCCTTCACGCTAAAAAATGCTAGCTAGCAACTCTTAATTTGGGCAAACGGATAAGCACTTTGACTATTTATGACAAATGAATCGAGGTAGTGATTCGACATAAAGTGGATGATTATAAAGAGCCATCTACTTTCTCCTTGAGGAGAGTGGATTATATTCAGTCAAATGTATTGCATTTAGCAGAGCCATTGTCATTTTAATCGCCAATCATTCCACGAATACGATGGAGGAGTTTTTTCAGCGTACATTTTTTTATAGCTAGATGTGCCAGCTATCATGCAAAGCAGGATAAAAGGAATTTGTCGTTGAATAGCTTTTATGAGAACTTAACACTGATGCTGACCATGTCTGTTTCAAAAGACTGAAAAAAATAAGGCGTTTGATCAAGTACACACACGAGATCCCACTTCAAATTTCGTAAGAACCCATTTTCTGTTACAAAAACCCAAGTTGTATGTAAGACGTTACGATACTTCAGCATAGGAGCCTAATACGTCTTTCTACTTACTCATTGTGAAGTTCGTTCTTATCAGTTCATGTGCCGTTCGCGAAAAATATTCTCATACCAGTGTAGTGGAATCCCAGAATATTCCAGACACCTCCATCTTTTTTTCCGACTTTCCCCACATTGACGGTAGTAGCAACAAAGTTGTCTGCGGTTTGTCGTGAACAGAATCGAGCGATCTCATCCTCCTTTGTACTAGAGTGCAAAGGTTTGTGGTGAATAATTGCTCAGTTAAATGACGTATGCTATATATCTCGATCTGAAACAGCAATGCAATTCAGTTTGATATGGCATGATGCTGATCCCAGTTTTGTAAGGCGTTTAAAACTATAAGCTGTTAATTTTCATTATCGAATTTTCTTATTTTTACTCGTATGTTGTCATCAGTCGCAAATTTCTCCCCTTGCACGCTCTCTCTGGGAAAAGCATCTCCAAACTATACGAGAACCATATTTTTAAAGTGCAAGATACATGTTATAAATTACAGTTCTTAATTTCGTCTTGCTAAAGTGCAGTTTAATTTAGGAAATTACCAGATTACAAAATAATTTTGAAATACCTAGATTTTAGCGTCGCGGAATTATGATAATTAGGAGTATTTGAATTATAGTTTGAACTAAGAATCCCAAAAATAACGTATTCGGATCAAGAAGTACTAGATAAGCACGAACGAATTTACTATACTTGGAATTCAAAATCAAGCATTCAACAAGTGCAAAGGAATTATTAATTCATTCAAACACCACAGGAATCCAAAGATGCATACCACTTGATGGAAACATAAAACTAACTGTTATAATTAAGCTCCACTAAATTCCCTTCCACATGAGAATGTCAGATCTGATTACTTCACACTGACACTATTGAATTATTATCTCCTTCAATTTGTTTCCGTTGCATCTACCCCCTGAACAGGCAGGTTCTCAGGGCGATCATTGGTCAATCGTCTTACCGACATTTTAGCTGAATTTGCTGATGAAGCACTTATAGGGAACTTAGTCTCCCACTTCGACATTCCATGACTTATCACTAGTGATGGACGTCCAGAATTCCATGATTGTTTGCTTTAACAGCTTACCAAGGTCTCAAGTATCAATTGGACTCTCACAACGTTGTATCGAGGAAAAGGAAGAGAGTTTATAACGAAAGCCTAAAGGTTCTCTTCCTATGACTATAGCGTGGCGTCGAGTCCCACTTGACTATGAACACCGCTACCAAGAAACACGTGCCAAATAAATCAGAAGGCGAATTGGAATCAAGTTTATTCAATTGGCGATCTCGTGATATCGAACGAATACCAAAATAGTGTCAAGAAATGGTACAAGCGAAAGCAGGAGAACTGAGTACGTGCGAACAAAGCCAAAAACCGTGGAACAATGATGGAAGGTAATAGAAGCACAAAATGGCTGCAATTATCACAGTTAAACAAAGGCACATTAAAACAAGCACTGGTACAGTTGGTTATAATAATAATTGTTTTCATTAAACCAATCGTGTTCTCGTGATACAAGTAAGTCACTACATGACTTTGATAAATCATGGTCCGTATATAAGCCTTGTTTTGCATTGGCTCAGAGCTAACATGGATCTGGCTTTACACAAACACACACTGAAATTTCTCAACACTGTTCATGACTTGAGTTTAAGGTATAAGGAAACTTTGAACCCTTCTGAGCACATTGCATAGCAAGTATCCAAAGCAAGAAAGCATATTGGATTCATAATGATAAATTTCAACTACTCTATAAATTTCAGAGTGCAAGTCAATTTTAAACAACGTTTGAAGTAAGAACGATCATCCATTATTAGATTATTATAAGAAGTTATTTCGATTTCCAGGACTGACTCATTCCTAATTGTCCTAATTAGATGACTTTTTGGAGGTACGTCCTTTCGACCTATCGGGGAAGCTACCAAGTAGTTTAAAAATACTAAAAAATGCTAGCTAGCAACTCTTAATTTGGGCAAACGGATAAGCACTTTGACTATTTATGACAAATGAATCGAGGTAGTGATTCGACATAAAGTGGATGATTATAAAGAGCCATCTACTTTCTCCTTGAGGAGAGTGGATTATATTCAGTCAAATGTATTGCATTTAGCAGAGCCATTGTCATTTTAATCGCCAATCATTCCACGAATACGATGGAGGAGTTTTTTCAGCGTACATTTTTTTATAGCTAGATGTGCCAGCTATCATGCAAAGCAGGATAAAAGGAATTTGTCGTTGAATAGCTTTTATGAGAACTTAACACTGATGCTGACCATGTCTGTTTCAAAAGACTGAAAAAAATAAGGCGTTTGATCAAGTACACACACGAGATCCCACTTCAAATTTCGTAAGAACCCATTTTCTGTTACAAAAACCCAAGTTGTATGTAAGACGTTACGATACTTCAGCATAGGAGCCTAATACGTCTTTCTACTTACTCATTGTGAAGTTCGTTCTTATCAGTTCATGTGCCGTTCGCGAAAAATATTCTCATACCAGTGTAGTGGAATCCCAGAATATTCCAGACACCTCCATCTTTTTTTCCGACTTTCCCCACATTGACGGTAGTAGCAACAAAGTTGTCTGCGGTTTGTCGTGAACAGAATCGAGCGATCTCATCCTCCTTTGTACTAGAGTGCAAAGGTTTGTGGTGAATAATTGCTCAGTTAAATGACGTATGCTATATATCTCGATCTGAAACAGCAATGCAATTCAGTTTGATATGGCATGATGCTGATCCCAGTTTTGTAAGGCGTTTAAAACTATAAGCTGTTAATTTTCATTATCGAATTTTCTTATTTTTACTCGTATGTTGTCATCAGTCGCAAATTTCTCCCCTTGCACGCTCTCTCTGGGAAAAGCATCTCCAAACTATACGAGAACCATATTTTTAAAGTGCAAGATACATGTTATAAATTACAGTTCTTAATTTCGTCTTGCTAAAGTGCAGTTTAATTTAGGAAATTACCAGATTACAAAATAATTTTGAAATACCTAGATTTTAGCGTCGCGGAATTATGATAATTAGGAGTATTTGAATTATAGTTTGAACTAAGAATCCCAAAAATAACGTATTCGGATCAAGAAGTACTAGATAAGCACGAACGAATTTACTATACTTGGAATTCAAAATCAAGCATTCAACAAGTGCAAAGGAATTATTAATTCATTCAAACACCACAGGAATCCAAAGATGCATACCACTTGACGGAAACATAAAACTAACTGTTATAATTAAGCTCCACTAAATTCCCTTCCACATGAGAATGTCAGATCTGATTACTTCACACTGACACTATTGAATTATTATCTCCTTCAATTTGTTTCCGTTGCATCTACCCCCTGAACAGGCAGGTTCTCAGGGCGATCATTGGTCAATCGTCTTACCGACATTTTAGCTGAATTTGCTGATGAAGCACTTATAGGGAACTTAGTCTCCCACTTCGACATTCCATGACTTATCACTAGTGATGGACGTCCAGAATTCCATGATTGTTTGCTTTAACAGCTTACCAAGGTCTCAAGTATCAATTGGACTCTCACAACGTTGTATCGAGGAAAAGGAAGAGAGTTTATAACGAAAGCCTAAAGGTTCTCTTCCTATGACTATAGCGTGGCGTCGAGTCCCACTTGACTATGAACACCGCTACCAAGAAACACG
The DNA here is from genome assembly GCA_944470205.2 of Schistosoma margrebowiei. NCBI lineage: Eukaryota > Metazoa > Platyhelminthes > Trematoda > Strigeidida > Schistosomatidae > Schistosoma > Schistosoma margrebowiei. Next base: position 23,348,816 of record OX104024.1, read on the forward strand.
TGCCAAATAAATCAGAAGGCGAATTGGAATCAAGTTTATTCAATTGGCGATCTCGTGATATCGAACGAATACCAAAATAGTGTCAAGAAATGGTACAAGCGAAAGCAGGAGAACTGAGTACGTGCGAACAAAGCCAAAAACCGTGGAACAATGATGGAAGGTAATAGAAGCACAAAATGGCTGCAATTATCACAGTTAAACAAAGGCACATTAAAACAAGCACTGGTACAGTTGGTTATAATAATAATTGTTTTCATTAAACCAATCGTGTTCTCGTGATACAAGTAAGTCACTACATGACTTTGATAAATCATGGTCCGTATATAAGCCTTGTTTTGCATTGGCTCAGAGCTAACATGGATCTGGCTTTACACAAACACACACTGAAATTTCTCAACACTGTTCATGACTTGAGTTTAAGGTATAAGGAAACTTTGAACCCTTCTGAGCACATTGCATAGCAAGTATCCAAAGCAAGAAAGCATATTGGATTCATAATGATAAATTTCAATGACATGGGATCTAGATTAGTACTATATAAAGAAAGTATCACATCTATTCTTGTTTATGGAATTTTACTTTATGGTAATTGCAGATGATTTAATGAAAACCGAATGTGTTCAAGAGAGACTCACCAAAGCTTTTGGGGGGTATTCCGACAGTAAGGGTAATCACTAAAGATTCCACCAACTTATGTTAGAATATCTCTGGATCAGGCTTATTAAATCAAACTCAATCTACTGTCTTATAAATAGTATTTCTTATTCTTCGGTATCCACCTCTTTATACTCCTTCAAATAATCCCATAACCTGCACAACAGAAAGAATATTCTGTCGATCTCAAATACATACACAAACTCACAACAAAATTTCTTAGTTATCCGCTGTTCAAAAATGTGGAACCGACATCCAGCGAACCTCTGTTGCACCAAACTATTGTAGCGGTAAATAAATCTACAAAATAAATAGCTCTGTAAGTTTTCGACATTGGATTCTGACTAGATTAGTTTTAGTGGACTCACCTAACTGGAGGCGCTCGGTCATGCATCCGCACCAGGTCACGTGTTGTAACGCTGTGTTCAACATCTACCGCAATCGCTAGCCAGATTAGATCAGAGAATTCCGATATACTGGTAATCTCCAAATACACTCTTCCGATCTCCTCGACTCTGACTTTTGATTTCTCTTGGTGGGTACCAATTATATTAGGTGTTGCTGGTAAAAGCGTTGTCAAACACCGAATATCTGTGTCATCTTCACTATAACTTAGTTCAAAAGTCTCTCTAATGACTTTCATTTTGAAAGTGATTTGTCTCACCCATGAAATATTAGTAGATAACTCATGATTTACCCGAACAAGGTTCAGTATCTATCTAGTTTTCTGTAAAACAGAGTAGAACCTCTGAAATTTTGTTTTCTTGTTTCATTCTATTTTATGCAAAGATCCAAAAACCTTTTATTTATTTATTATTATCGTGATTGATCTCCTGACACACAAGATATTCTTTTCTGTTTATTCCCTCACCTTTTTCCCTCTACATAAGTTTTATTTCCAACCATCGAAAGATTACAAGTGAAAACATATCGTTTTATAATAATTAGAAGTGTTCGAATTATTGTACCAGAGTTTTTAGTAGACTGTAGGCATCCTTGCCGATGAATGTGAGGAAATGAGCTAAAATTTCATCATACTTAACATCATTCTTGATCATAGTCTAGAATGTAAACCTTTCTGTGTGATCTCCAAAAGCTCCTCTCCGGGTCTTTTAACTTTGCATTAGTTGCACAATTGACGTTTACTTCCAAGGTTTTGAAATTTCTTGCTTGCACATGAGAATGAGGGGACTTTGGATCCCGTAACCAGCATTTAGTTAGAATTATAGCCAGTGGTCAGAACGTAAAGCTGTCGCTGAAGCATTATTACATTTTCTAGACGGTCCACAATCACTGATGAGAAATTTACAATTTATGATTGAAGATTTATCGTCTCTAATCAGCAAAGTACAGAACACAAGAATAAAAAGTTTGTAATCAGTGATACTAGAAATGAAATTTCGATAGGCATAATTATAGCATCAGGATTTAATGACTTCAACTTCCCAAGCGAAGTGATGAACTTAATACTGCCAGTTTCAACAATAAAATATTAAAAAGCACCACTAGACAAATATAATCGTTTTCGAATACGAAGTTGGAAAAATATATATATATTCATTAGCATCACCCAAGTTAAAAAGATCTGTATTACAAAGTTTAGCATGTAGCGTGGTGTCGATTGGAGATTGACTATGAACACCGCTACCAAGAAGCTCGTGTCAAATAACTCCATAAAATCCCCCGGAAGCCAAATATCAGAAGGCAGTTAATGGACCAAGTCGAGATATATTTGCTGGCGATCTCGTGGTATCGAAAGGATACCGAGATCGTGTCAGGATACAATCTTGGTTACAGAACGTTGCCGAATTCGCGCGAAGTCACAATCAAAGTGTAAGAATAATGGATGTTTTTAGCACAGTTAAACAAAAGCACATTAAAATAGTCATTGGTACTAATGGTTATAATAATAATTGTTTTCAATAAACCAATCGCGTTCTCGTGATAAAAGTGAGTCACTACAAGCAATTTTTGAAGCGAAATACGCAGTAGTTTTACAAACCCACATGATGTGTCCGATATTACAACACATAAAGCATTTAGCATGATGAAATACACATGAATTACGTGTGTGAATTTCACCACAGGACAAACATTTACCAAGCTTGTGCTCACCCTTGTCACCTGCTTTGAAAATCCTCACTGAATTGTTATCCATGTTTCCACGAGAACGAGTGTTATGGTCAATTAAACGCCTATCTTTATGGCCTTGAGTACACGTTGAATTCGTATAACTAAGCACTGTACTAGGATTCTTGATGTCCTAGAAGTCAATTTCACGCACTGCCTCATAATTAATACACACAGTTCTAGCATCTTGAAAAGAACACTTCGACATTTGTATGAACGTTTTTTCCAGATCTGATACGTTAGTCTCTGAAATCAATCGATCATGCAGCTGAACATGAAGTTGATCACCAAAATTACACTTTGCAGCTTGTTTCTGCAATTCAAGGGTAAATTGTCTAACCTTTTGATTGTTTTGACGAATCACTTCGTGAAATTTTGCTCTTCCATGACATTCCAAGATAGTACACTTTAGATGATTTAATAGTAGCATGTTAATTAAGAGTATGTGAATTGTAATACAAACTAGGAATTGCAGAAGCGACGCAATTTAATCAACAAGTACTATATAAGCACGAACGAATGTGTTGTATTTGGAATTCGAAATCAATCATTCAACAGGTACAGAGGATTCGTTATTTCGTACAGACACCACATGTAGTTATTTCAGAGTTGCATTATTTTTTATTTATTTATTTCAACACATAGATATTGGTACAAAGATATATAAAATACATATGCGCCACACAAATCTCATTCGATATGTGTGAAATAGGCTTATCTGGTAATACCAAAATTCTTAGTAGGCTGTAGGCATCTTTTCCGATGAGCGTAAGGAAATGAGCCACAATTTTATCATCCTTAACATTTTTCCTGGTCATACTCCAGATTTCAAACCTTTCCATGTCATTTTTGAGAACATTAGAATTCGAATATATATCGAACTGTCCAAACACAGGCTATATTGCGACGGCAATATGATAATTAGAAGTATTCCAATCACCATGTTATCATGTTATATCCACTTTCTGGTTGCGTAACAGATTTTTTTACCCATTTTGAGCTCTTCAGTGACAAAATATTACCAGTTTTTACATAATCAGTCACAAAATGCAAGGTATCTAGCACTGCACTCTTAGTTCTACTCAAAGCATATTGATTAGTTCTATAGGACGGGTTTGTACAAATATCAATTATTCTACAAACCACATCAAAGTAATTTAACTGAACTATGAATTTTGTCAATTATTTTACTACTATTTAGTTTGTGATTAATACTTTTACAAACGAAAATGTATTTATTACGGTTTGATAATAATTTATAAGTTTTCGCTGAAAATTGTATCTGTTGTTCATACACTAATGTTGTACTCTAACTGTTATAACGGTTGGGTTTTCACGTTTGCATGTATGAGACATTAATTTACCTTAGACGAATGTCCACACTAGATTTCATCCCAGTGTCTATTCTACAGGACTTCAATATAAATCAGATCAAGAACACGTGATTAGCCTGACTAGAACTCAAATATATTTCCATACCAAAAACCGACACAAACCAACAACAGTGAACAATCAATAATAATACTTATAAGGATAGGGGAATATATAACTCATCTGACACCTGTCAGACTATCTACATGCCTGACTAAGCAGACAACCAATCATTATCATTCTCGCTTACACATCACTAACCCAATAAAGTTGCGTTACAAATTAGTTTATTTTCTTTAGTTTCATTCTCTAGATTGTGATTATCCCATTGGTTAAACTTTCATAATATTGTAGGGTTGAGAAATGAGTATCGAATGCGTCAAATAAACAAATTTCTACCTTAGTATTGTGGTTAGAAACTTGTATGGTGTAAAATTACACCACACACTCAAATGATAAATTTTCAGTGTAAAATTTTTTTTATTCTAAACTGCTCAAATGACTTAAACGATTTTCTGATTAAATTATTTTCAAATGTAAAAGTCGTAATATTTTGTTCATTATGAAAATTAATTGAACTTCAACTAATCAGATTGCAACTGGAAGTAGTTTAAAATCATTTAAATTATTTTGTAGTTTAACATAGATACTCATTTTAGAGTACAAAATGTGTGGTAAATTATTTTGATAACAATTAAACTACTCACCATTCTTTTAATATCTATTAAAATCCAACCACATTTCGCTTACTATTAAGCGACTAAGTGTTAAATATAAATTTTCTAGCAAAAACAAGTACTTAAATTGTTTCTAAGCTGATTCAGACGATACTACTTTTATTCGTAAACATTTATTATCTACTGTATTTGGGATTATAGCTCGGTCTCACCACATTCTTATGGGTGGTACAGTTAAACGATTTTCGGTGGCACTTATCATCGTATATAAACAAATATTTTAGATTTCGTGGTTAATCATTTATACGAAAATTTGAAAGATGAATTATGGATACTCAAAAACCTAAAAGATTCAAGTCTGACTGGTTACAGAGGTCCTCAAATTCTTTTTTAAAAATAGGTTTAATATCTGTGCCAGTAATTATGAAGTATGATTATGTTTGTACATCTTATATTTTGAATGGATACAGCGAAGATGCAAACACTAATTTTCCGAAAGTAGGTTTTATGAGTCGATTACTACTAAGACAAACCTGTGTTTCATGGGCATAGGTCTCACTTTCTGGATTTAGAACTTGCCAACAATATCTTCCAAGTTACTTTAACCTAGTAAAACAGAGGCCATATATCAGGTCTTAAATACTTTCTTATTATTCTATGGATAGTAACTGAGTCAAAACATAATTTACGATTGGATAGTATGGACAAATCTAACTTATGAAGCCTTTTATCTCAAGGTAAGCACAGGATCTTCGGTGATCCACGATTAGTGGTTCTCTCAGTTCATTTCCGGATATGTGAGTTATCTTTCAAACACCGCCGTGTAGCCTACCGACTGCATCCAATTTTAGCTTGTAAAGGTGTTGAGTAACTTGTATCAGAAACTTTTTTACCCAACGTCGTAAGAGTTCGTCATAACATTAGTACTATGTTACAAACTTAAAATGAAAGCCAAACAACAATAATCCACGGATTCCGAATCATGATCTTTATGACTTGTGTCATTTCGACTAAGATTTAAAGGGAAGTTTGTAGTTGATGCCAGCTGCATTTGCGGTGTGCCTAAAGAATCACTTAGCTAGACTGATAGATTTCAGAGATATCTTAGATCACTTTTCAAAGTACACAGATCGATAACAATTGTTCTCGGTTTTCAGAAAGAAACTTTGAAACTGGTCATCACTCTAAATCCCTGATTGACGATAACATTTATAATTCTTTTAAACAGACACCTAGTGGTCTATATAACTTCAAACTTTATTATAAATTCAGTTTATGAAGCCTTGTTCGATGTTTAATAACAAATGACTTTAAGTAATAATCCTGGCCAACATCTACAGAAAATAAAATATTCTCGACTGCCACTTTTATAAGAGGTAGCTTACAAAAACGTTTCTCTGAAGTAGTCGACCTCGCATTTCAATCTTGATCATCTTAAACCTCATGACGTGCTTTCATCTTCCTAACTAAAATACTGATCCGTGGATAAATTTTAGTCTCGAAATTTATGCGATAGAAACGTTGCCCGAGTTACTTCATAACATCTTACAGAAGTCGGTTTGCGCACTGCATCTGAGACTATTGAATTGTAACAATACTTCGGTTCCGGATAGTCTTATAGAACTGCTTAGATTCAATAACATCGAGATCGATTATGACATACCGAAGTTTCATGTCAATCTAACTATAATCTACTAATATCATCTTCATGGAGGACGACTAAGTCACGAATTGATGAGTAGTGTTAAAAGTAACTCTCCTGATGCGCTGGACAAGAACAAGGGGTAGGATTGATTCTAAAGGCAAGTTACATAGTCTACCCAGCTAATAGAACTTTGTTTCGAATTAACCTAATTATTCCATTTGAATTAAATAATAAGTGTTTTGTATATAACAGCCAGTCTTATTGGACGTGGTCCAGCAATCCCTGGTTCATTCGTGACTATTTGAGTACATTTTGGATAGATGTGCGAATATTTGTATTACGTTAATGAAATAGAATACTTTTAATTACTCCATAAATTATTTAATTTTTTTCTACTTATGATTGTGAATACTATCGTTCTAAGTAGGTCATTCAGCAGGATGTTAGTATTTGTTTTGTTTTTGAACGATAAAATTTAAAACAGAAAAGTTGAAGAAACAGTTGAATAAATTTATCAACAATGTAAATACAAATCATGATAATGAGGACTTTGGATCCATCCACAGAAAAATCCTTTGTTTTACAGGTCATATTTCGAAGGTAGAAAGATGTTTTTACCTGTAGAATTAAAGGTGAATAGATGTTGTTTGCTTTTCAGTGGTTTTAATGGCTTGCCGCCTATTACAAAACCAGACACGAATAACTTCACGATCATAAGTCAAGGCTTTGGCTAACTCAGTCATTTCAGCTTCTAAAATTCAGTTTAAAAAAACAATCATAGCATTTTTGAGGAGTTCAATGAAACAGAAAAGTAGATTGATAGGAGACAGTGACAAATTCTAAGCAACCTTGTGATTTATAAAATGTGCTTTATAAAACAATAAAGCATTTAAAAGTGAAAACATTTTAAAAATGGATTAGTAAATAATGACTCAAAGTTAAATTACAGAAAATCCTCAGTGGCAGAACACCGTGATGTTTCTAGAAATAAGATCATGTACAGTAATGTAGACTGTTTCATATTTCTAGCAGCTGAGAGATGAAAAATAACCATCAGTAAGCAATAGTTTATTTAATTAACAATGATCATTTAAAATCTAAAAATCACTTCCAAGAACAAACAAGGTAGATAAGAAGCAGTATATCTTCTATTTTCACATCAGAAGATGATATTTCATTAACATAATGTTTAGTCTCATTTGCTCAGTAATTGCTAACTCTAAATATTATATAAACTTAGTTTTATGTTTTTACTGACTTCAATCATTTCCGATTTTTGCATTATACTCTCAAGTTTATGTGTAAAAAGTATAACAAAAGCTATTTGTGTCTCAACTCAGTCCTTCACCTACCTTACAGTATTTTTTCAAGACTTGATAGATAAATTACATACACAAATTGCAGTACAAAGTAGGCAAATCTTACTTCAAAAACACACAAGAACACTCATGTGCCCGAAATATCCCCTTCTAAATATCTAAGTGAGATGTTTTACTGTGTTTAGTTTAGTTAATTTCTACAATGTAGTCAAATAAACAAATGGATGTACTTGTCGAATTCCTATATGGACAGAAATGTTACTGCTAAAGCTTACTGGGTGATATTAGTAACTACGTTTGGATTTCATAAGTTTAACTCTGACATCAAAACTAACAGAACTGTTCGTAAATAATTTATCTGAGTATATTGTTCAAGTTGTGTTGTCCGTTGTAGGTTTATTCGAATAATAGAAAAAATCATGCTAATCTACAGATTTTTAAGTTAATTGCATTATCTCAGTACATTATGTTACTATATACACTATACACTATAAACAAATGCAGTGGATAATAGAGATATTTGAATGACGTTTATCTGTAAACATCAGACATTATTTACAATGACCAAACTAATACATTTTTACTTATTATAAAAAATGGTTTTATGATTGTTTGAACCGTTTTAATGGTCCCCGGAGTAATCAACATGAATTAATTTTATTCCGAAAGGAAAATATCTCTTAAAGAAGTTGAAGTCAGAAACAGTTTTCAAGTTAGCTTTACTGCAGGTTTACACGTGTAATTAATCAATGAAATTATCACCAACAGCCGCAGTGGTCATTTACCAGAACCTCATACATTTGGTAGATATATCTAAGTAACTTCACCATTCTGATTGGATATTAGTATCTTGATTTTGATATTTCAAGACATCTCTCGTCAGAGGCTGTATCTCATCTGAAATAATTAATTTGATTAGCAGTAAATGGTTTGATATTATCTTCGTTATATCAAGAAAATATTTTAACACAATGCTTCACTTCTATTACCCTAAAAACGTATGTCCTACTTTCTACCCAGTCATGAACCTGATCCTTCATGTTGGATGACTCAGGGTAAACCGGAATTAACAATCCACTTAGGCCTCATTCTTGTAGTTTATCAATAAAATGACATTGAAGAGCCCCATAGTTTTGTGAAGACTTGAATCCAAGTCGCTCAGCGCTCCATAATGGAGTGTCTAGACAGCATCTAGTCCATTTTATGACTGCCAACGTTTCAGATTCAAAATCAGTGATGGAATTTCTTTTTCGTTATGTTCATAGATACATGCTGCCGAAAAATGCAACAAGTACAAAAACCAAGGTATACTGATTACTCGCAATAGGCTCGAAGGATTCACTATTAAATAAAATATACGTCAGTATCAAATAACTTAGTTAACTGATTGAGTTTCAAACCTGATTAATAAAATTCAGCTACAACTAAATGGCTAATTAGTTTGGGCTTCACTTTCTATCAACAATCTAAATCACTATAAAGTTTAATACTGGAAATTAAGGAAATTTTTATTTCTAAATAAGTATATAATCACTTGTTGGGTAAGGATTCCTCTCAAGTTGGTGCAATAAACACTTTAGTGCTTTAGTACTGAAACAGGTTCTACGTTTACGCTTCCTAGGTGGTCGGTGTACAAGTTGAGCTCCAAAAGAATCATTTGCTCCATTGTGATGCATTGCCTGGGTTTCAGATAACCAACGTTCTAAGACAGGTTTCATTCGTTTTGCGGATTTTAAAGTTACATCAAGTTTCTCGAATCTGAAACAGATCATCAGAAAGTATATTTTAGTTTTTTTAGCACTTTTATATGCTCATAGTATAGTTTTTAAACAATGACGATTACGTAGAATCAACATTTTAAACAACATTTTAAAGGTGGTAATAAACCATGCCTCAAATTAAGATTGTAGAGCGGTATATGTTTATAGTCTTCCTAAAAAACCCAAAAACTTTCAGGTTGATAACCATCAAGTTAGCTTCAAAATATTTGGACAGTGTGATATTAATTAACATGTTTAAGTACGTTCATCTACTATTATACAATTGGTTGATCAAATCCTAGATAAGTTGCTATTCGTTTAAATTTCTAACAATAATTTTGATAATAAGAGTGTTTAAGTCTTTGATACTAAAATTTTGTTCATGGGTAAGTGCCAGAATGTTGTAGAGTGAGTTCGCTTAACTTTATGTCCAAGCTATTTTGTTGCTCATTCTTCCCTGCTTTATTAACCTAATCAACCTTGTAATGGAATGATTCGCGTTTTTTAACGTAGGAATTATGCTTATCTATCAATCAACCAACACCGTTAGGCTTGATTGATTTTTTAAAGTTTCAACCTTATTCCCCTTTTTTCAGATGAATTTTGCCCACAAGATTATGTTGTTTGTTCGTAATTATATCGTCTTGTTCGAGGTTTCATAAAAGAAAGATATAAGAAAGTTATATTTATTGGGTTATGCGGGCTATTTATGAAGCTCAAATTTTAATTCCTGGTAAAATTAAATACGGAAATGTCAAAAAGTAAGTTACGATGACCACTTTAATAGTACGATTCAATATCTTGTATGCAATCCATTGTTTTCAACGCTTCTGGTAACAGTGAATGGAAATTTATCCCAACTACTTCTTAGCTTGTAAACTATTGATAATAACATGCTGCATACTCCAAGTTTAACTTTCTGGCAACTGATCAATACCGTACATAATACTTATTTTTGGAAAGAAGATAGAGGATATTAGTAAATACTTTTGAGGAGTCAAAGCTGTAATCTAGTGGCAGTTCAGAATTTTACGTTTCTAAATGTGTTTTTTTTTTAAAAATTTATTACGATAAATAAAAATAACCAACATGAATCCAATGTTATGACTTACCGACAGATTGCACTTTGACTATAAGCAGGTCCTTCTTTGGCATTTAAAGAAGCTCCAACTTGTGTCTGTGTCAAACCCAAACTGAGTCTACGCAATTTAAACAAGTGTGCAAATTCATATATTTCCGCCAAATCATCATTAAGTGAAATTCTATCTTCTTTCTCTTGTATCATTGTTTTCAATCTTTGTGATTTTGATGAAGTGCGTAAAGACGAATTATCTGTTTGATCATTTGAAGCAGTCTTTGAATCGACTAAGTCTTGATTTAAATTTGATAGCAGGGATTCACATTCACTATCTGAATCGTATGCTACCGATTGACTGTTAATAAGTAAGTTGTTCTTTATGTGTGATGAAATATTTTTCTGTTGGTTGGAAATTTGTTCACATTTATATTGATCCTGTGAAGTCAAACTGCCACCAACTACAAAAGATGAAAGCCATCTAAATAAGGAGAAAGTATGATGTCGACTTTTTTCTGATGAATTTATCTAGGTAAAAAGTGAACATTCAAAATCTACTTTCAAAAATATGATTCTGTTTTTGACATGAATTATGAAGCATAAGAAAACGAATTCATAACCCTCTATATGTCACTGATATATAATCGATTCACTGAACTTGTCTCCTCATGCCAGTAATAAGATTTTGTCAATTTCATCTTGAATCATTTGAAATATTTACCATAAAATAATTTTATAAATCAATTTATTTTCTGCTTTATAAACATTATTAACCCAGATAAGCTAAAGTTGAGAAATGTATTCCCATAATTTATGTTCTTTTAGTAAATGTCACGATAATAAATTAAAAACACTCTGTTGGGGAAATTTTCAACTATGTATCGCTGGTGACATTATTTTATAAACTATAGAGTCACCGAAGTTATTCCATGGTCAAAGCAGTTCAACTTGATTCGGGTTTAAACTGACAGTTATTCCTAAGCGATTTTCAGAGATCAGTAATGGACAATAATGTAAACCTAATGTCCAAACTTTAAAATATTTCGAAAATATAGTTGATTTCAAACTATCCACCAGGATGGCAGTTCACATTTAAACACATTAACACCAATGTTATTAAATGCAATACTGAATAACACTGAGGGGAAATCTCTAGTGACAAAAGTATTTCCTTTGTAATCGGTATTGGTAAACATGAAATATAAGTAAGGAACTTTCTCCATGTTAATCCCATATAGTTAACAATGATCAGTATGAAATGTGATCATGCCTTATTGTTCAAACAATTTCAGATCGTCATAGAGGAAGAATAAATTTTGATTATGATAACAGATTGTAATCCGAATTTTCTTCTGATTTTATTCACCTGTTTATAATTATGGTTTATTTATTAATTAGCGCACTAACTCCCATCTACAGAAGCTATGTGTAATATTGTTTCCACTATATAAACCTGTGACAGACTTCAAATGGAAAAAGTTACAATTTAATAAAAACGATAATGTCTACTTTACCATTTCAACTAAACACCTAGTTTGATAGTATTTAGTTTTAAAATCACGAAACTTGCATGTTACACAAAAGCGTAATTACAATTCCTGTTCTTGTAAAATATGTTAACATCATCCACTCAATGGAACAGAGCTCCAAAAATAATCAATATCAATTAACTAAGATATTTTATTATATAATAGTACATTTTATCCTTGATTCATCATTCATTAAACATTAATTGTTGTTTGCTAATCATCCCAACAAGAAAGAAATATTGATTTAATTGTTCTATAATTGAACATTCATACAAATGAACAGTTATCATGTGCTAAAAGGAATAAATATGTGTGGATATTTAAATTTGGGTGAGTATATAATTTGACTTCACTACTAATTTATCTATCTGCCTACAAAATAATCATACTGACTTATAAACTAACTAGTTCATATTCTTCTTAGTTTTACTATGTGATACAATCAAATATCAAATTTTTATTTAATATTTTAAATATATATTATCAGAGAAAAGTGTATACATTGCATAGCCGTGTAATTAACACGGCTTAGAAATAGTCATTTATTTAGACGCTTCATCAGTAATCAGAGATCGTCACTGACTTTACATGATTGGGAAAATAAAAGCATCAACCATAAATTCGATAAGAAAAATATTTCCTTATCAAGCTGTTTTAATTCTTAATTAGTTTATGATTTCTTTGCATCAAAATATAACTAGTCTAACTAAAGTCTAGGCTAAACTGGAGGTATGAAAGTGTTTTAGCATGTCACATCATTTCACTGATGTTAATGAACCATTTAACATGATTTTATTTTCATTATTAGTAGGAATGAATTAGAACTCATAGATAGGTTAAAGATGATTGTGTTTCTTATCGGTAAAAATTTCAGCTAAATTATCCATTTCAAACAAAATTCAGTAGTTCATAAGAAAATTAATATCACTCCGTCCATCCACCATGAGTGATATTATTGACCGTTCTTTTTTCATACTGTTTGTAGAAATCGTTTAAAAAACAGGATCGTGAAGGTGCATTTGAGTTCTAATGTTATTATATAAAGGGGAATGCTTCCATACATTTTCTTTTCTAATACAATTCTACATATTGTAAGAGATGAAAGCAAAATTATCATTGCAAAAAGAACTACATAAACTTATCAGGTCATGAAAGCAATTGTGATGGTATTGTCTGTACATCAATGGATTAAAAATGTTTGAAATTGTCATAATGAACAACGTAGTATTTCATTAAAACAAACAACAAAATAATCAAGATATCTTACTTTGATCCCTCGTATTTGCTCGAAAGTGTGTATTTGATAAATTATTATTATTGTTATTACAGTCAGTTTCGTTGTTTAAGTTACCTGTTGTCACAAACACTTTGTATTTGTTATTATAAATCTGAATTTGTTTTTGAAGTTCTTCAATCGAATCTATACTATTGTGTAAATTATTCTGTTGAACTAAGAGATAAAAGTAGCGTAACCAATTCTCATAAAACGTTTTATATGATGATGGTTTGTTGGATGGATCATATTCTTCGGTTGGAATTAATTTAGGATCTAAGTGTAGGAATGATTGAGCTAATGAGTCCAGCGATGGATGGTAATTTGATGTGATTGGAAAGGGAGGTGTTCTGTGTTTGATTGTTTTTGATGAAAATATTGTATTCCCAGCAGTTAATGCTAACGGTTGCAAGCAAGATCCAAATGAATGTTCTTCAGTAATATCGTCGTCAGTCATATTTTTTTAGTACATGTATATTTTAGGATCTAAATTAATATCTAGACAAATTAAAGTGAATCATTCGTGATCTTATTAATATTGAAATAAATGAATTGAACAGTTATTAATTCTACTAATTATACACATTATTATTTAGTTCTTCATAAACTGATTAGACTTGAAAATTGAAATTGTCAAAACCACAATTACAACTTAAAGATGAAGTAACTACCCATGTAACATTTGTAGCAATTTGGACGTGAGCTGAAGTTACAATTGCTATACAAACCGACACCAAGCAGGTCAGACTAATTCAGTAGACTACCCTTATTTTTGGTTTTAGAATAAAAAAATGGATCATTCGTTTTGTAAATCAAGCTTAACAAACAGAAACTAACAAGCTTTACGGATAGTCACAACTGGAACACTTCAACCGTTTAAGACAAAATGCTTCTTGACATAGAATAATAAAATTATTTTATCAGATTAAGAAAGTCATTTTTCAAAAGTTAAATGCGCTTAGACCTCTCATTGGGATTTTTACTAAGTTATAACTCAATTTAAGTTAATCAGTCCCTGAAAACTACTGACCTTATAAATTCCACGATCTTGTGATGTATTTCAAATGAAGTTTTGTATTTGTAAAAGATTTTATTCCTCTGTAGTAGATACTTAAGATTGTAGCTGATCAAATTTTGTTAGAATGAGTAAATATTGAGTGGAGACCTCGATGATGCGCTTCATAATTAAAAATTCTTAGTCCTCTTAAAAAGTATCTAGCAGTTGGATCATGGACGCTCAATTAATCTCATTCCCAGCCTTTGAAAGATGTTTGTTGAAGGCATTTGGTTGATAAAGTGAAAAGATTGGCATCAGCGATCAAACAAGATATTGAATTAAAATACCATGCGGCAAGTACAAATATATGGAACGAAATCATAATGGTACAATATGTAAAAGAACACGTAATCTTTTTCACACTTGAAATTACAAGTCGATCTAAGCTAGACCACCACTGAAAACCTGGACGCATTGAACGGCCATTTCTTGTTAGTACGGGACTCCTCTGTAGTGCTCATCCACGATCCCACATGCGGAACCCGAACCTAAGACCTTCACTCCTGCGCAAGAACACTCAACCTCTAGACCACTTAGCCGGTATCAAACGGTGTTAATGTCTAATTTCAATCGGTTCATGATCTTTCACAACCCTTCATCCATTGTTTGAAGTAGATAATTGTAAGATTCTTATAGAAAGTATTTATGTTTCACTAGAACCTCCCAGTCTTTTCACTACATATCTGAAATATTTTATTCAGTTATTACATTTTGGTCTTCAAATATTTAACTTTCTATAAACTACTACGGAACTTTAGCTAATGAGGATATCTGTTTTTTCATACTTTGAGGTAAGTACCATCCACAAATCCATTGTATGTTTATTAACTTGAAGCCATATTATTCAATCCTACCCCCAAATATGATTAGATGGTATTACATGGGTTGCAACGAACCCCACGTAGAGACTAGTATTGTTCATGGACATAGCATTTGATATCCACAAAGTTATCATCTGCATTTAATGGTAACTTAAACATATCTTATAAACTGGGGATTTTGACCGTCAGGATAAATGACTCAAAGACCCAATCAGAACTGTAAAGTAAAGTATAACGTGATCTAATAACAAATTATCTATTCTTAATTAATTTTTTTTTCAATGTAAAAATTATTAGCATATTCTCCGTTCTGAAACTGATGGAATATTTTTCGGTGGTACATATTTTCTCTATTCAATCAACTTATGTATAACACTATCATCATCCATTATCATAAATAGTAACTACTTTGAGAAATCCATCTCTAAGCTATCCAATATCAAGTATCAGATGATTATTTCCTTGCCTATATTATGGAAATTTGTCGAAAATGGATCTTGATCGGTAGAATAATTGTACATCAACAAATACTTAGATTTCGATATGTGTATAAAATCATTTTGGAATTCCATTGTTTGAATTAGAATAACCAAAGATTCACGATTCTGGATAAAAACTGTCTTCGTATCGTGTTTTTAAAACTTATAAATTTGACTTTCACCACTATATTATCATAGAAGTCGACGAATTCTTTGTGGTTTTCATGAATTTAGTCAATAATTATTATGAAAAACGTCTGTGAAGAAATAAAAGGAACTATGGAAAGCCAATTAAATTAATAAAGATCACTTGCTACTAATTAAATATACTTCACACTGTAATCATGTTTTTTTTAAAAATAAAGACCTTACATAATAAAATAATGATAGTAAAAAGATATTTACTCACTTAAAATTATGTTTTAGAAAGTATCAGTTGTATAAGGTAATTATCTTTTCCAGCTTCCTTTATCTACAGGCGCTAATAAAGTAAATTATGATAGGCAGTGAAATTATAGTAAATCAGGCACATAGTAGGCAGGGAAACAGACAAGCGCCTTCCCTTCAATCGAACATTTAAATTATTATTTTTACTATTAACATTATTATCATTAATATTCCTACAACATTAATTAGTATTTATATCATGAGGTTTAATATAATTATGGTTTTTCAAATATTTACTATGCAATTGTTAGGGCATTCGAATGTCCCCTCTCTAATTCATTTCGTTTGTCCCCCACGAATAATCTATTTTAATATATATGTCCTATATTCTTATAAGATTGGCTGGTTATTTGTCCAGCCATCAAAAGTTCAACTACACTTTGCTTGTGTGTACACGGGCACAAACCTGTTCCTATCTTGTAAAGTGAATTATGGAAAAAAAATGCTTGTGTGCGTGCAACCTGTGTTTAGAAATATACATTTATAAAAGTAAATTTAGTTATAGGTAGAAAAGTCAAAAATCTACTTATATGCCAGACATTACCAAAGTAAATACGGAGATCCGATTACTGTCTACAAATGTTTACGTTTCCACCTCAAGTAGAAAGACTGACGAAACGCTTTAAAAGGAAGTTTATAAAACTTTTACTGAAAACTATCATTAAAATAAAGTTTAGAAAAAATGCTTGAAAACGAGTTCTATACTATATCAAATTCACTTGGAAAATAATCATAAACGTTGTATCATTAGGCAACTATTTTGTACTAGTTCAAAATCGTCGAGCGTTAAAATCGTGGACAGTTTCAGAATAGATCATATGATATTCAGATTTTTAGTAGGCTCATCCTTTGTGGGCGAAATTTAAAAGTTTATTCAAAGCACAATAGTAATGATAATAATAATCCTTAATAATAAGGATAAAAATTCTGACATATATATTCCACTAACACCATTCATAGTCCAATATAGAACATAAGGGGAAAATTTAAAGCTCTATCATCGAACAGCTGGTTGAAACTAGTCACCAGAATAATATAGCAATTAACTCCGAAGATTATCTATCGCATTCCATCCAAACCTTACTAGGCAAAAACAAACCTCAAGTGGCTGAATGAACTAAAGTAAGCCATTAGCCCAGTTAAATGAATATCTAAGGCTGAAATGGTAGGATAAATGATAGATTCGCTTTAATTATTTTATGAGCGTTAGAATTGATGTCCATACACCATAAAACTCAGTGAACAGATAGTGAGGCTGTTCCTTTGGTTATCTCTTCACTGTTTTTATTTCAGAAAAACTAATAACTTATGCTTCAGCTAATTATCAAAATCTAAAACGTATCATTTTCTTTGCCACTTAATTATTTGTTCTACAATGTTAAATGAAATTCAATACAATATCCTGTATTGTAAGTCAATAAACTAGTTTTCCTATACAATTTGTATAGTAGATGCTTCATTTTAGTTTTACTAAGATTATACTCTTCATTTTCTCTGAGATTTTATAAAAGCATTTGCATTTGAACTAACAGAAAGAAGCTTGAGAAGGATATTGTAAATTTCAAGAAACTACTTATGGAACAATCAGTTTTTATATTCTCTTTGTATTTGTGTTGGGGTGATCCAGAAAATTTCTGACAAAAGGCAAGCAAGGATCAGGAAACACTAAGAAGCATTTCATCCAATCAGTGTTCACTTGAAGTTTTAGCCAGAAACATCAAGGAAGTGAAACGTCTCATGTAGAGGTTCTGATTGGCTGATTGCTATACTGCCACTATGTTTAGTAACATTCCAGAATCTTTGGGCAACCCAAGGACATTAAAAAAACCCTATATTTTCTGTATTAAGACGAACCATTGGAGTGGGGTGCTTCTTGCATATTTTGCGCCTTTTCTCTCTTGTTCAGGTCGTTGTATAGTGCTGGCTTGAGGGTTACAGAATAGCTTAGGAAACGAATATAGCGTTCAATTCGCACAACTTATCAATTTGCTAAACAGTTATTTTGTAGTATTTTTATATGCCTCTAGTCCTAAGCTATCATTTGACTCAATCACTGTTGCGGTATTTTTCGACGTTCACTAATTACATGTCATTATTAATAAACCTGTCATTCAACCGTCCCATTATTGTCCTAGTTGTGTATTGATTGAGATTGATTAATTATTTGTTTGTTCTGATCTTACATCTTATGTATATAATTGAGTTTTTGAGTCTAGATAAAACATAGTAATATCAGGTATACCATATACTTTCAATTTTTTCTTTCTTTCGAAAATCAACTTCAAACTCATACTTAAACTACGACGACACCTATGAAAGTATGTAGTAAAGCAATATTACCATGTTTTTGTAGTTATATTTAAAACTTCATAAATTATATCATTTGAAATACCAACTAAGTTTTTGACACTCAATTTTAATTGATCTACTTGATTAAAAGTCGTCTTCTCTTTTCATAAAATAACAACAGTAATAACTAAGGCAAATAGGAAAGAAAGGGAGGGGGAAGGAATCTGTGAAAATAAAGTTGTAAAGAAGGGATAATCATTAGTACTCTTATGAAAAATGAGTGTACACATTTATGATGGACATGTGATGTTTATACAAAACTGTCTTAATAAGATTGTCATTGTATATATATGCGTAAAGTGGGTTGGTGTCGTAGTGACAATCAGCTGTTTAGATTCTACAAATTGCTTATTTTAAATTTTACTATCACATGAATACACTTTTAGACATGCCTTAACAGTCTTCCCAATTTTTTTTACCTTCATCCTGCTGATATCTTGAATAGTTTATTCAATCATTGTATTTTGTTTATTTGGATAAATAGACAGTTGTTTTATAAAATGCGCTTCAGTTTTCATATATGCACATATCTGTGTTTGTAGTGAAATGAGCGCGTATGTGTGTGTAATAGTACCCAAAATTTAAACAAACTAATCAAACACTTGGAGATTAATTCAGAAATAAATAAAAATAAATATTAAAAAAATTATAATCGAAATAATAATTAGTAAAGAAATGGACACTGAACAGGGATATATGTGTGTGTGTGCATGCCAGTAAGAGGTGATGGTGAGAGGGTGAAAATAATCTTATAAAAGTTTTACATTAGTAAAAATTTGGAAAAAAGACAATCAAAGTTAGGCGAAACATAAAAATAGAAGAAAAATAATTAGAAAACATAACACATTTCTAAATCTAAGTAAACTATTAAATTAGTTTTTATTCTTCTGTAATCACTGACACTTTACACCAGTAACAGTTAGAATAATAAGATACAGTAGACTGAACTTAGATGTATGTTTGTGATCATTTAATTACGTCTGAACAACCATAGCAATTAAACATCAAATTATACATAAGTGTATGTATGTATGCTTATAAAAATAAGAGATAGGTTCATTTTGCTAATTTTCATGAAAATGAATAGAAATTAAACAAGTTAGTGATTGTATAGTTTATCAATTTGTTCGCTAGTTTTGTTTAATAAGATGACATACCATTTAAAGGGTGGTCACGTAAATGATACTACCTCTCTCTTTTGTTTAAACTAAGTAACAAAATATTTATATATAATTAATTCAGTTTTATTTGATTTTAAGCATGAATTATATGAAATAAAGATGCTATTATTTGTGTAACAATAATACCAATAACAAAAATAGTATGATTCTGATATTTATAACTGAATATGGCTGATAAGTGATGGGAGAGGTATATAGAATAGTGAATACAAATTAACGGCAACAAATAAACGAACATAAGCCAGCCGATGTTGATCGTGACTGCGTAAGCTGAAAGAAAAAATGAATCAGTGTAAATCTTTATGAAAAAAATGCAGGAAATGAATTAAACAGATCACTAAATTATTATTATTATTATTACCACTAATACTAAAGCTACTACAAAAACTACTGCTTCACGTCTACCTTATACCCTAATCTTCTCATGAGATTAACACTGCAATTTTTATTTAAATACTAACGATTACTTTCAAAATCCCTTGAGGAAATCAGAAAATCTATCTAATTCGGTGAAGTTGATTAGTAAACTAGTTGCAACCCTGAGATCATATGAAGCACCAACCTTCACTTGTTGAAGGTCAGCCATTAAGTATATCATTTTGGAAAAAAAACTCTTGATCTTTTTGTTCACATAAGCTCAGTTCTCATCTTTCAATAATTTTCTTATTTGTTTCTTTTCCTAGTCATAATACCTAATGCGTGTGAATGATTCTAAGCGTAACTGTTCGATTACATTCTGTATAACTTCTCAAGTTACCAGAGGTTAAACTGATTGATTTTCGATAACACCATTATGTTTCAGATGAAATTATTACAAATATATCTAGACATATTAGTAATTATGATATTGTTAGTGTTTGTTCACAACGTCTTTTGACATCATATGAAGGAGATATAAATCCTACTGTTAGCGACAGCGGATTCTGTCTAATTTCTGTCAAACTTACTCTCCCTTCGTCGAAAATGTTTCATTTTCCCATTAGAAATAGATTCAGTTGAATGGAAATTAGCCGATTACATTAATAAACTAAGAATAAGATTTTTTGGCATGGTGATACTAGGACACTAAAACGTAATTATTAAAAATACATCATTATACGTAAGACTAATGGAAATTTGTACAAAAGTCGAGTAAAAAATATTTGTGGCAATTTCAGAACCTTTTTAGATGGTGCATAAGTTAGGTTCACAAAATCAGTGTCTATCCCCACTCTAAAGACATACATTGTTTTCCTCTTCTGTTACGATTTATTCCCTCAAATGACTAACTTTCTTTTCACCGTTTCAGCTGAACAGTCAACTTCTATGTCACACATTAGTGGAGAATACTAAGAGTTCTATCGTTTTGTCTTATCGTTAGGAAATGTGATTGGTTTAAGGAAACGAAGTAATCAAATTATTTAGCAGTTGCCTCTAGTCGGTATATATGAAAACTCAATAGTCGGTTGATTTCACGATTAATATTATAAATAGGATAATAATATTAACCTCCAATTTGTACCTGAACACGATAAACTGACATAGCGACTCAAAACATGAAACTAGTCTCTAGTTAGTACGCATTTTAAATTTCTATCGACAAAATTTCACACTTTTTCCCAGTCCAATTATAGGATAGGCTGATGAGCAGATTAAATAAAGATGATAAAACCAATAAATCAAAACTGAAATGAAGCAGTCCAAGGAAATTATTCTAATCATCATTACAATGATGGAAGCGATTCGTTTCTTTACTGACGTGTACAAATGTCTTATCTTCCCATTGGCTTTATCTGAACAATACACCTTTATGAACTGTGAAAAATTCTCTCATTGATCCAGTTCACTGCTTTATTCAATAGTCACTAATTTAATCGATTTCAGAAGTATCAATTTAATTGTAAGACTTTCATAAAACCATTGATAGTTCTTATCATTTTCTAAAAAAAAATACAACAAAAGCGTAATACATAACTCTCGTTTTGTTGTTTATAGTGTTTTTCAAATTGATGGTGATTACTGCTGACGAGTTCCAACCTAAGACGAAACGGATGATGCGTGCTCTTTGATTCGGAAGGTGATATCAGTTAGTGAGGAAAATTGTCTGTAAATAGTTGGATTCTAAATGACTAGTCCCTTTCTCGATAGCGATAAGAAAATGGAGTTGTTCTAAAGATGGTGATATATTTGAGCAATACAATTCCTGAGTAACCAACCACACATTTCCCATTACATTTTAGAAATATTTAAGGTCCAAAAATGGAAACTAAATGTTTCTAGCCGTATTCACCCTACAAAATCTCATGTAGAACACTGTAGCAAAGCAGGGAACAAACCAACTAAACTTCTTATTCATTCAATATCTGCGTTCTTACACATTTCTTTATTCTGCCATATTAAATTTATGGATTTTCAAAGTTCGGTGACTGCTGAAGCAAAGAATACTTCTGAATGGAAGCTGGCGGATCTGTTATTAAGGATAATTATGAAAATTCATTTCCCATTAACCAGTATAAGTCCGTAAAAAATTAATCATTTATAGAACTCTGCTTTTGAAAAAGAAACTGTTCTGGATTTAATTTTTAAGATCCCCGTGTCAAAATTTATGATTGGCTAACTGATGCATAGTTCTAAGGCCAAACATAACTTTCATATATATATTTTTTCTTAAGCAATTGACAAGTACCCTTCTCATGTTACTGTTTTTATAAATTAACGTGTATGTGCCAACATGATTACAGTGATAGAATAAAAGAAAGGTCTACCTAAGATTCTATAAACGTATTCTGAGATGTTCTGCTTAAAATAAGTAAAAACGTCAACAGTGAGATTTCCAAGCATTACTGAGACATAGGATATCAGGTAAATGCCCTAAAGTCTTTCATTGTCTGATGAAGAAGCAATCCCTGATCTTCCAAAGTTCTCCTACGCCAATACCATTAAACCCTTGAAACCTGACTTATTAATTCGAAAAGTGTTTTCAGTCTTTCTTTAATCTTATTTTATTACATCATTTTTTCCAGAAGTCATTGATATGAAAACTGATTACTTCATCAACTGGAGTGTGATCCAAATACGAAATTGAGCGTCTGTGATATGAGATTATTTTCTGAAAAGGAGTAATTGTTCGACTTAGTCAATTAGTTATATCTGTTAGTTACATATGTTGAACTGTATGATATTGTAAATATGTTTATGTAGTATAATTTATTGACTCATCACTGTTAAAAATTAGTCAGTTCAAATAAACGAATCGAACTGTCAATCTGACTAAGTAAATAGCATAAAAGGTAGTTTTATTTGTATGAATTAATGATTCTTTTGTACCTGACGAGCAGCATATTACGAATGCCAAATATAGTACGTTCATTGGTGCTCATCTAGTTCTACTTTCTGTAAATTGCACTAATTTGAGAATTCCTAGTTAGTACAATAATTTGAATTCGTCTAATTATCATAGTAGTGTATTCATATATCATTTTAATTTATTTTGGGAATCAAATTTGTCCGTATGATAGTCTTACGTTTAATAGCGTTATTATAACATTCTTTTAGTTGACTGAACTTATATTCTTTTTTTGCCGCTGACTTTTATTTCGTCAGTTCATCATGTGATCACTCATTTTCACCTTATAATCTTTTGTTACTATGCTCATCAGTGTTCTAGAACCTTCTTTGACATCTTACGTATAATTACAATATTCTATCCGGACTATTCAATTTTATTTTAATGTTTACCACACTTTGCTGATATTTTTTTCACGCTAAATTCCAACCTACTTTACTATTATAAGTGTATTTGACTTTATCTGAAATTTTGTTTTTGTAACATTAAATATTGTGAGCTGATGAAAATCTGAAGAAATAAAATAAATTTATGTTATTCTGCTCAAATTATTGCTCTCAGTCTCTTCAAAATGATTATGATTGATGAAAATAATTTCATATATATATATATATATATATATATATATATATATATATATATATATATATATATATATATATATGCCTTAATAACTCATTAATGAATACATTAGTTCCCATTACATTTACCGACTCACATATATGTGCACATACACATATGAAAGAGGAGTCGGACGACACAGTTGGGTGGTGAAACATGTGCGTAAATGATTTTGGAATCAGTTAGGAAACCATACTTTTGTTAGTCCAACTCATGAGTGAAACGGACCAGAGGATTAAGCCTTTATACAGAGGTTGTCGAAGAACATTCTTAATTCTACGGAAGCCTTGGACATTAGAAACTCCAAGCCAGCTTCATGTGAACAAAAGTAACTTGTTCTGACCTCAAACTTGATCTAGTAAACTTTAGTGTATAGAGTGTTGTGACAAACTCTTATTTCTTTCATTTTATATCATCGCAATCTCTTTTATAACTTCAATTTTAAATTTACAATTATATAACTTTAATTAGCTTCTATATATAAGTGCCTTAACATATTATACGTGTGACCTGATTATTTAAAATGTATTGAGTAAACAAACCACATTTTATGCAGGACTGAATTTTTTGTGATATTTTCTATATTGAATATTTGTAGCGGTACTATGACGAAAAATATTAAGCTTCACATGCTGTCACTGGCAATCTCACATCTAATTATTATGAACATTTGAGTGTTTTCTCCCCTAGGTCATCTTAGAATGTCATACTTCTGGTTTATCTTCCCTTTACGTACTTCAGAAACGCTTGACAACTTAAATTTGTGTACTCATGTGTTAGTCTAAACGTAATTTTAACAGTTCTTGACATAAGAACATCAAAATCTAGGCTAATGGCTAAATGGAATGACTATTTGTGCCCTAGCACATAAATTCATCTATTTCCTGCTTTAAACCCTTACTTGGTGTACGTTATTTTTACACTCCTATTCAGATCTTCGGACTGATTTTAGTTAGGCCTTTAAACCCTAGATTTGTTTCCTGATTATACATATAAATCTCGTGTTTATGTTATTCTTTTCAAGTCACATTAGGTGACCTGTAAAAAGAGTGATTAACAATAAATCTATTAACACAAAACGTAGTAAAACTGGTTTCATGAACCGACATTAAATAGTTTTTCACTATCAAACTTTGTGTAATTCGTTAAATACCTAGAGAATATAAAATTTGGTGAAATTTATTTGTATGAATCTATGATGAACAAATGGCTCCATGATCTGTGTTGATTGAGATCGATTACTTGACTTTATATGATCAGTGTAACTAAGTGGTAATGTGGTGTGTGCTACTTATATTGGTATAAGTAGTATATAACGTGCGTTAAAAGAACGTAATGTCCGGCAGCAGAAGATGGCGAAGATCAAGAAAGGTAGAGCGAGAACACAGTGAAATTTGTAAGAAAACGCATGTACAATGGAATGGGGGACAATGGATTACTGTTTGCAACGGAAACAGTTCAGTTTGATATAATGCATTGATATTTTGCAAATTGACGATTGACTTTATGGTATTCAGATTTTATTTAGATAATCTGTAATTTCTGTGCTAAATAAATCCGATTGTCCCCACCGGTGTTCTCGTTCACTACAGTAACTGCTCGCAAATCTGAACTATTGACGAATCACTTTGTGAATGGTTACTGTAAGATCGAACAATCCATTAGAAAAAACTACAGAATTATGTATAAAATTAAAATTTAAAGCGGTAAAAGTTATTGTGTTTTATGGTTCATTCGTAAATTTATAAAATCACGGTCTGATTATCAGGACCACTCATCGTATGTCTTGTAGAGGGAGATAAATTATCGTTTCCAAAATGATCAATGGATATTGAAACGAAACTAAGTGAACTACTAAACCTCCTAATGATTGATTCAACTTAACAGTTAAACGTGTAAGCTGTTAATTCAGAGACTAAAAGGGTTTCATTCGTAAAATTCTGTTTTCATCCATGTAGCTAGAATACCTATAATGCTATTTGGATATATTTCCATGTACAGTGAGCGAAAATGTATTAGGCTAGAAAATGACTTCAATTAGGAAACATACCTATAGGCTTACTTTACCATCGTGTAGCACAGACTGAAGAACCTTCGTTTTTGTGTCTGCCAGCACCACCAACAATATTAACAATGTATTCAACTATTCAACTTAGCCGTACCCCGAAAATAGGTTAAAGAAGTGTATTTTCTTAGAAACTTTTATTAGAACTCAGAGAAATAAAAAGTGGGTCAAAAGAGTAGTTCTACACACGCATAAAAAACTTAAGATATCATGACGATCATTTACTACAGTCTCGGTAAACATAGAATATGTTCAGACCTTAATGAGATTTTAAAACACGTTTATCATTTTCTAATAACCAAATTATCATATAAGTAATAATGGATGATGATTAAAGCCAAGTTGGTAAAAGTAAATGGATAGACTGCTATCAAATAGAGAATTTAAATATTTGTCAGAAAAGCCAAGTTCCTTTTGATTCTTGGCTTCTGTTTAATTCAATCAAAAACTAAGAGCAATTTGACTCTAAAAATATAACATGAAAGCAATTAATTCAGTTTATGAAAAATGACTAATTAATATATTGTATCAAGTGTTCCTACTTAAATGACCAATCATATTTAGTCTAATGCAATGTGATGTTTATAGTACCTAGTCACAATCGCTTATTAATATTGTCCCATCTCTCAAGGATGTAGTTACTATCATATTCGTCAGGTCACTTCGCTTAACTTTATATTTAACATGGGAAATAATTAGGTTGATGTGTTATACTACGAATAATTACATTGAGTTAAATATTTCATTTGTATATTGCTTAGATAACTCTACCGGTAGCTCTTCTAAGGCTACTGACGGTCCCAAGCTCAGACAAAGAAGGAGGGTTTGCCATAAGATCAGCAACCTCATACCGTAGAAAACAACCTTGTTATAAAAACGCTTACCAGAAAAAAGAAGTCATTTTAGCCATTTAAGCCCTGACATGGAGGTTGAAGGATCTTCATTCAGAGGAATTATGAAGCATCATGGTTAAAGCCGACGTACTAAGAAAGTCACAAGGTTGATGACCTTTATAAAAACCGGAGCAATAATTGATATAAGTACATGTAATATTCAGATAGTGTGTGAGCCCCAAAGGACCAGTCAAATAGCTGTAAAGATTAGGAGATACAACTTCGTGGTTCTCAGAATCAGCGAACCCATTGAACCCAAACTGGACAGAAAACGTGAGATTCAAGAGATATGCTATTGTACTCTGGTTATAAAAAAGAAAATGCTCCCCACACTCAAGGAGTTGTTCTGATGCTTTCCAAAGAAGCACGTGAAACAATTATAGGATTGGAATCTCATGGACCCAGAATAATCAAAGAATCCTTCATAACAAAGAAGAAGGGAATCACAATGAACATGTTATGCTCCGATAAGAGTAATGGGTGTTAATTTTTGGGATCCATTTGTGGACCAATACTATACGTATATTTTACCGTATAATTGTTAATTAACTAAACTATTCTTATCAATTAAATGTTTAAATATTTCACTGGTAGTCGATTGACTAACTCATCAAATAAATCTTTAGAAAACCTTCCATGGAAATATCGATTATATACATATAATTGATATATATACGTTTGGATTTTGTTTTGTGTGAGAGCTCGTTTCTGGCTGTTTTGCGGAATATACTTTCCATTCCAAGCTTGGACTTCTCCCTCTAGTTAGCGGGGCTGGGACGCATCAACAGCTAGATTGCTGGTCTTTGGTCACCGAGTCTTTGTTCTCGTTCGCACTTTAAGTGAACTCGGATAGCTTCAAACCTGGCAGAACATCATCCAGTGATATGTACCGACGAATGATAGCAATGATGACGATAAATATCAGTTTTATAAGAGGCTGCAATCGATCATAGCAAAGTGCTCAGAAAAGATTTAAACAGGATGGACAACACCAAATATGGAGATACCATGAGATGACATAAACTGTCTGAGAAGAAGTAATCAGAATGATGACAGATTTGCAAATTATTGGCACAATATTCCCCCACAAATACATAGACAGAGCTACATTTATCTCACTAAATCACACTACAAAAAGTAAGGTCAGTCATATTTGCATCACTAAAAAATTCGGAGGGTCAATGGAAGGTGTGAGAACCAGGAGAAGAGCCGATATAAACATCCAGTTCTGGCCAAGAGTAAACCGAAGCTAAAGAAACAATGGACAACTGGACAATCAGCTTTACAAAAGTTCAATGCAGCCTTCCTTCGAAATACTGAAAAACTCAAAGTATTCAAGATAGCTCTCAACAACAGGTTCCAAGCCTTACAGGATCTACTCAAAGAAGAAGAAATCACTATGAAGGACATTTGAAAAGGGAACAAAGAAGCAATAACTTCAACGTGTCAGAAGGTTTTGTGCCGCAAGAAGCATCATCATAAGGAATGGATCTCTACCAATTGAATGTGACTCGTCGCTATACATCAACTCCCTTGAAAATGAGGCGTTTGACAGTGTGGATAGAAGGACCTTATGGGACCTTCTTTGACATGATGATTTAATTGAGAAAATCGTCAACATCATCCGAAATTCATATGACAGACTACAGTGCAAAGTGGTGCATGGAGGACAGCTGACAGACGCATTCCAAATGAAGACCGGGGTCAAACAAGGCTGTTTACTCTCTTTCTTTTTCCTTCTTCTGGTGGTTGAATGGGTTATGAAGACCTCCACATATGAAGAGAAACATGGAATATAACGGACAGCTTAGGTGGCACTAGACGATTTGGACTTTACAGATGATATGGCTCTTCTATCTCATACACATGTACAAATGCAGGTCAAGACAACCAGTGTGGTAGAAGCATTTGCATCAATAGGCCTCAACACACACAAGTAATAAACCAAGATCTCCAAATACAACAGGATAAGCACCAACACAATCACACTTGATGGAGAAGCTCAGGAAGGGGTAGAACCTTTCATGTATCCGGGCAACATCATTAATAAACAACGAGGATCTGATACAGATGTGGAAGCACGGGTTGGCAAAACAAGGACAGCATTCTCTCGATTTGAGAACATATGAAACTCAAAACAACAGTCAACCAACATCAAAGTCAGAATCTTCAATACGAACACCCAATCAGTTCTACTGTACAAAGCTGAAATCTCGAGAACTACTACAACCATCGTCAAAAAGATACAAGTATTTATAAACAGTTGTCTACGTAAGATACTCAATGTCCGTTGACCGGATACAATCAGCAATAGCATACTGTGGGAGAGAACAAACCAGGTTCCATCTGAAGAGGAAATTAGGAAAAGACGCTGGAAGTGAATAGAACATACATTACGGAAATCACCAAACTGCATCACGAAGCTAGCACTAACTTGAAGTCCTGAAGGGAAACGAAAGTGAGGAAGAACAAAGAGCACACTGCGTTGAGAATTGGAATCAAACATCAAAAGAATGAATAGCAGCTGGAAGTGAATGTAAGTTAATGAACAAACGTTTTATTATATTCAGCTTAATTTTGTTCCATGTATCGTTTCGATAAACTGGACGTTGGATTGTGTCTTGCTCCCATATCGAGAATCTCGAACTCTTCATTTTTTTTCCTGCCTCATGATGAATATGATATTTCTATGAGTGTCAATACACAGGTTTAACGGCTGTTTCCCTTGTCGTTGGTCATTACATAAATTAAAAACATATTTGATATATCTCACATGATTCGTTGTTTCATCACTATCTCCTATAGGCTTGGCCCTTTCAAGGTCGACAGTGAAGGTATCTCTTAGATAAGGACCAAGTGAGGTTCTCATTCCTACGTGATAATATATATTATTGTCAAATTGAAACCGATTATTTTTTTAATAAGCTGTTGGAGTTCAAACTCTGGTACAGGCAGGTAAAGGCTCACACATTATGTTTATTATTCCACGAAGTAGTGTTCTGATGGACAAAGATGCTATATCAATTGAAAAAATTGACTTACCAGTAGTGTTTATGTGATTGGGATAGTCAGAAGATTGGAAAGTGTCCTTCAAGGTATAAGTCTCTAATCGCTTACGAACTAAATTCAACTTATCCGCTAGCCAGCGTGTAACTTTGTTTCAAGGTTAATCGGTCATTTACAAATACCGCTAAGCAATGTATCACTGTTATACATGTTTGGTAGGCATGACATATGCGACAAATGGTATCACCCGGAACTGAGTTAACTGTAAGTGGAGCTATAATTTTTAGAAGGTCCTAAAATGTGCTCGTTGTGCGCTTTTGTGAGTCAGTTGAGTGTTTGTTGCTCTTATTAATTCCGAATCTTGAAATGTTGTTGGGAAGGGACTTCATTCTAGCACCGCACTAGGACGTGTTCATTGGTACAGCACCTGAGAATTGATCTAGTCGTAATTGTATTATATCATCCTTTGTCTTAAGGTGCGTAGTGTCTTCATTTATTCTAAGGACGGAATTCGCGACTTTGTTGTGGGTGATATGTGTTGATACGTTTGTGCGGACGATATTTAAATGTGAGGAACAGTCAGATATTCGGATGATATATATGAGCTACATAGAGACTTAGCAACACTGTAAAAATAAATTCACAAGAAATGTTTGACATTCAATCTTCGAGAGTGTCAAACGATACTATTTCGAGCTTCAGAGGTGTGCCAGCCCGACAACCTTGCCTGAAGCCACAGCCTCTCCAAAAACTCAACATACAGCGGTTTGAATCTGAGTCCTAGAATTGATTTCATGGCTCACCTCTGGATACATCCCAGTGTACTCCTATCCGTCATGAGTGAGGAAGGAAACATTGTATTTCCATACTCTAAATGGGGTCGAATAAAACTGTTGAAAGTTATTTGAAGAGTTCCTTGGCTGAACTGACCGAAAATGGTCTTCAACCTTACTAGTGCAAGGTTTGCTCGGAAGGCATTTTTTCACAGCTTAGGGCTTCGGATAATAGGTTATCGACACCCCTGCATCTTCATCAACTCAGGATACATCTTAGGAGGAATTGTTTACAAAACTTTGAAGCGTTGAAAGTGGGTCCGTTTTTTATACACTCAACTATAAAGTCGAGTCAGATCCTCATGTAGTGCTAGCTTAAAATATTGATTGCGTAAGCTTCTCAAAAGTTTAACGTCGTTAACAAAAAGTTGTAAATCAGACAATACTTGATGTGGTAGGCTATTTTTTATAAGTTAAGAAAAGGAAGACATTTTAATAGTGAAATTTGAGGGACCCTACTGGGACATTTTGTAGCCTGAGAAAAAGCACAACTCTTAAAAGCTGACTACTTAAAAATCAGGCGAACCAATCAAGTCGTGGTGATTTGATGCCTAATTGTTTTAAACTATTTATAAGATATACATGATTGGCCGTATCCAAAGCATTTGAGAAGTCAAAGTATGTGTCACCAACCTTTCCCTCTCTATCAAGGATGGTTGTCCATATGTCCACTGCAGTCAGCAGGTTGGTTATATACGAGTAATCGTCCCTGAAACTATGTTGTTGTGGTGAAAAGAAGCTTATAGACAACGAGTATTCACGTAGGCCATCGTATGTCAAGGGCTACATAACTTTTGAGGGTATTGAGAAACGTGCTGCTAGCTTGTAGCTTAAAAGTTCACTGAATAAACCCTCAATGTATGTATTCAATGAAGTTAACTTCAGGGGGATTGGACTCTCATTGAATCAGGATATGAATACATCTGAGACGGATAGAGCGGGATAATCTCTCCAGCATACGATTGTGAAACTCGGTTTCATCAGTGAGCTTCATGTAGATGACTCCAACTAGACACCTCGAGGTGTTATACATTCTCACTGAGGACCATGCAAGTTCATGGACATTTATCGACCCTTAGGTGTACACTTCATATACAATGAAATAGTCAGTTCCAACTTGCTTTTGTGCTTGGTAGTTGCGTCATGTGGCCTGTCCGGATGGATATGGATCTAAGTTAGCAACCGGCGTCTGTTGTCACAAAATGCTTCGAGAGTGGCGGCCGCCATATGGGAAGATGAGGAAGTAATCTTCATTATTCAGGGTCTACAATCCCCATCTCATCACCTGTTGAGTCAATTTATTCACGAGCTCCAAGATCTGCAATGTTAATTTACACTCTAGAATATCACAGTCCGCATAATCAGGGTCCATGTTTTCTGGGACATCTTGGAAAGTGATATTTTTCATCAATACTAATGTTATCGAAGACTTGTAGTGGTAGTGGACCTAACCACACAATCTTCAAATTTGAACAGGAGAAAACTATGAAAATGTATATTCAACAGTTAACACAGAGAGGTCAGCAATGGAGAAGGCAGGAATATTTATTCGAGGTCCAGTCTGATGGCATGGCTTAGCCTTGCAGGTGTGGTCGTTTTTGTGTAGCTTATCTCTTTTATTCATGTTAACTATATTGTTCTATCTCTAGCCTAAATATATTCTCCAGAAGTAGGTAGTCATATCGATGATTCTTACGATAGGTCGAGTTAGTGTAGATAAAGAAATGACTTCCATATATGATCTTAGGATTAGGTAGTCACATCATGACAAATTCGCAATTTTAGGACTAGATTTGCTATTACAATAGTACTAGTAGCTAAGTAGATCATAATTCCACAGACTTTAATTCGCATCACTGCGCGTCATTGTTTTTTCATCCCCTTCAGGACTGTCTTGTACAGGGCCGCTGAAAATGTTTTTGTAGACCAGTCAAGATAATGATGATGTTGCTCAGCAAATCGCAAACATTTATGTTTCATATGCCGAACGACCACTCGAGATATGAATTACCAATTCTGTTGTAAGCAGATACTCTAGGTCTATGCATGCTTTGTGAAACCTAGCAGTAGCGATAAATAAATCCTCAACATCAATAGCTCCGCAAGTCGATGCCGACCATATTGGTTTTCATGGACTCACCTAGCTGAAGCTGTTAGGTCACGTATATGTACTAGATCACGAATAAGGATACCGTGGTTGATTTCTACAACCGCTAGCCAACTTAGATTAGTCACTTCTTTATAAATCGGTATTCTATCAAATATATCTTCGAACCCCTTCGCTTCTGACTTCTGATTTCATTGGGTCGGCACGTTTTTATTGTAAGAAGTGTTACTGATTAAGATGTTTTCGGTGACAATGCTGAAATATAATTTGTTACACAAATTCTAGTAAAGGTGAAAGAAAACAATATACTCAATGTTTCACAGTCTGCGCAAATTTCTTATTTATTCTTACTGAATATTACCCACTTTTCTACATTCTAAACACTAACTTGTATTCATTTGTGTTGAGAAATGTCAATATCACACCCATCAGTTTGACAGTTCATTGTTCTAACACCTCCATCTCCTTAGAACAAACGCATTGAATGAATATCAAGCCCAGAATAACTTCAGAAATTTCTAGTAACATTCAAACGAGGTGGCTAGATCACCCACAATGTACAATATCAAACAATTGTAACTGTAATATGATATCAGGGAGCGAGCTCAAAAGAACCAGTCTGTTTATCCAAGGTTCAGAGAACGGCGACTAAGCTGGTTCCCGGAATAGCGAAGCTTCCGTATGAATCTCGAATGACCAAGCTGGACCTTTTCCCGTTGTCATATCGCAGAACTAGAGGCGACTTGATTACAGTCTACAAATTGCTTAGTGATAAATTTGCACCTAACATGCCCTCATTTTTCTTGTCTTCCAAAACAGAGAATTTACGAGGACACTCCAAAAAAGTTCACAAGCCGAGAACAAATTACTTGTCAGCTGACTATCGACTTTCCCATCGAATCATCAAAGAGTGGAATTCATTACCTGAGCACGTGGTTGAAGCTCCATCCGTCGACTCTTTCAAAAGAAAGTTGGATCAACTGAGAGACCACCATTGTCACGACTAACATAGGTCATCGAGCCTCCTTCCCAAAATGAAACTGAAAACTGAAACTGAAACTGAAAGTTCGTTACGAAGCAATTGGATATTGAATGGCGGAAATGTAGTATGTGGGTCTTCAGATCTTGGCTAAGGTTTGGCTTGAGTTTTTTGTGTCGTTGTGTTTTTCATGCTTAGTGATTTAATGATTATAGCAGCTTGGTTACTTCACATATTTCAACCTGCATATTTTCGCAAGCATTCTTTCTAATCTGTCGTTATTCTCTACGCAATGAACTTTCCACAAATATTCAAATGGTTGTGTATTATAATATACATACTATGTAATTATATAGTATGCTATATTAGAACCATAGTTCTTTTTACCAAATGAGAATTAAAACCAACCCATTACAGTCGAATGGCCTATGTCATTGACTGTATAAGTTTATGATAATATAGTAGTGACGTTATTATAATATTACTGGTTAACCACTGAAGTCATTTTAACTGCTAAGCGTCTGGAGTCGGTAAGTTTGTCTGCTTCAAATATTAACAGTACCTCCACATAAATTCAATACCAAACTGGTTTCTGTGGATTTGCCGTCCGTGACCCTCAGTCAAGTGTTTTATGAATATTGGGCCGTATAGATGTCAATAAATTATCCACCTTTCGTCAGGTTCTGGAACATACATATTGACATAATTACTGACTCTAGACTGCGCATCCACCTCTTGACTCTTATGTGGAATTTCAAGCCCTTGACTGGACTGATTTATTCAACTTCATAGACATTTTTTAACGGGCTTTCTGTTTCTATTCCGTTGGACAAGTTAATCATTACTCGAATAGGTTAACCCAGTTTGCAACTTTTCATTTGCTGGGCTCTGTATTGAAATACATTCACGACAACATTAGTAATTAGTCGATGTTCATACCTCCACGAGTCGCTCCTTTCTGATCGATTACAAGGCAAAAAGTCATCTAATCTCGTCCACTGTACATATAAGGTACACACTAGCATGGATACACTAGGCTTTTGGAAATTTATCCCACTGTTCGCATTTACCAAATAAAGAGTGAGTCTGCTGTAAGATCGTCCATTTTGCATTTATCTGCAGCTGTTAGATGACTCGTGGCAATAAATGACGGGTAAACTGCAATTTAAAAGAATTAGTCCCTTTTATAAATTTCGATAGGACAATGAGAAGACGGGGTTGATCAGATCAACCCCGTCTTCTTGAAAAGAAGACTCCCTTCGTCTTGTACTAAACGGTTAGATGAACTTGCTAACCTGAAGTGCGAAATTGCATCTGAAAAGGTTAAACTGCAATTATTTGATCGTAGATCTGTTAACAATGTAGCTCGGATATGACCGGACTGTCAACTGAGTAGTGCTGTGCTTAGGTGTAAAGTATTAGATTAGAAAGTCGAATTGGTTAGTAAACTTCGAGCCTTCATCGGTTACGTGTATCCAACCACCACTATCTAGAAATAAAGTGTCTGAAGTAGGTTGGGAGAAATTAGTAAATAAGTAGGCCGAGATATAACAACGATTCACTTACTGCCAGTATAAGTCATTTGGGTAGCCATGGACTTCTAGTTCTATGCCCACTCAGTATTCAATAAATGATTAGAAACTTTAAGTGACGTGGTTCTAAATCGGTCACAATGACGCAGTATTATTTATCCTCCATCTCTCTCTAAATATCGAGTTTAGTTTCATTCCTGAATCTCCATTCCTCGATTTCATTTTTCCTCGTTCTGTATTTTGCATGTTAAGATCTCCATTATAGTGGATATTGTTTCCCATCCTATCTCTCATCCTATTTATTTCCTTTCTCGCTTTGCTGGCGTGTAGTATGACACCAGATAAGTACATTCGTTCCAGGTCCTACGTTAATAATGACTGACTGCATTCTGGATGTTCGTATATGGTTCAGTAACTGTCTGAAAGAAATTCTGTTTTCAATTAGATTAAGTACTCAATGATGAAACAGACGAAGTAATGCATTCACACGCCGTAAAAGAATTTTCGCAGTTGTTATTTTCCTAATGGTTGTGTTCGCAAATGTCCACATAATTTGTTCGTCATGATCTTTGAAAATGGTGTTTTGTTTGTTCCCGTCTGCATACAACATCGATTGTGTTTGTACTGCAAATTGTTGGTGGTGTAAAATTTGATATAGTGATTCCTGCATTCCTGCATAAAGACCCGTTCTCGGCCAACAAAATAAAGCATTTGGTAGTCACTAAGACATCTCTAAAATGATTTGGTCTCCATAATGTCCGTCGATAGGACTGGAATTTAATTATTTTGACACTAGTAAGATAGCTGACTTTTTATTATTATAAGTGGTACAATTTCACTTTGGGGTCACACGTTTTATTCCCTCAATATTAGCTGACCTTTCCTCATTGAATAATTAGATAACTTGCATAACTGATTACAAAATGTTCCGTTTCTTTATATTATGGTTTCTTCGTGGTAAGTTTAGAACACACTAAAGGTTTAAATCTCAAATTGATAATCTAGATTTATCTTCTGTAACATCATTCCTTCAGTTATTTTGCATCCATGATTAAATGGTCGAAACTGCTTTCAAACCTCTCAGATGTGGTCACAAAACTCAACTTTTAACTACAGTTAAGGTTTTTAATATCCCATTGTTGATGTTCAGGATTGAAATTTGTGTCTTTGTAGGCACTCATGAATTCGAATAGGACGAAACATATGTTCTGCAATCCGCTGCTAGCTAAGATCCAAGAATACCAAGTTGCAAGTTCGAGCGTCTAGTTTTATTTTGGTTTGGGCAACCGAAGAATATCACCAGCCCGCACTCATAAAGCATACTTCAGGTTCAAGTAGACAAACGTGTACTTAGCGGCTGTATTAAAAAATGGTATTGATCTAACTTCTGATCACTTTTACGCAAACTGCCACTCTTATCTTAATAGCTCGGGGGTACATTAAAGATACCCACCATCAATCTGCGGAGGATGAATAGGTCGTTAATTGGCATAAATCCCGTATCAAACATTTCATGCACTATTGAACTACTAACCTGATAATTGAGTGAGGTTCTCGTTGACAAAATAAATGATTTGTTCATTAAGTCATATATTATCTGGAAATCTAGAATTTATAGATGTAGGTGCAGTGGGCGAAATCAAGTTGGCAGTAGCAAGATGAAACAAGGTTGGAGGTGATACTTCCGAGCTCTGAAGAAGTAGGATACGACTCTGTTTGAAACCCACCTATTTACGCAATCTACTAGTTTCACGTACTCCCACACAATGAATGTTCATACTCATGTACACGAACATGTCCTTTGTTACCAAATTGTAATAAATTAAGAACTCTCTATTATTGACTCCTAGCAAGTCAAAATAGTTATAGCGATTGTATATCGAAACCGTGTCGTGAATCACACCAAACTTATGTTCTCAGTTATACAATATGTGGATGTTATCAGGGTTATAGATAAGTTGTATCACAGTTACACAACGCGAGAGGGAATCAATGGAGTAAAACAACCTTTTCCAAGATGTATTAACTGTGTATTACTCTGGCCTCAAGGATTTCTGCACCTGAAATAAAGATATAACTCAGCACCTGTCTACGTTCATCTAGAAGATGATGTTTCATACATCGTTAAAAAAGTTTAGAAGCGAATGAATTTCACAAATTATCCTGAAATGACCTGACCTCATTTCATTTTACAATAAAAGTTGTGGGTTGTTAGCAACCTGTAGAAATTTTAGTAAACATATTAGTTTACTGACGCTGTTAATATCAATTGCTTTAGGTAACGTCGTTTTGATGGGCTCTAAGAACATCGGGTAGACAAATTACCTTCATCACAGCTACATCATTCCTGTTGTCATTTAAATAATAGGGAGAGAACATGAGATCAACCTACTAGGGCGTATTCGAAATAATACCTGTCAATTTTGGTTTGAGGTTACAGTATGTCAGTCTTTTTACTTATCTTGTTATACCCAATATATTCCACGTACGTTTTTTAAATTTTATTTTTACAGAATTTTAAACTATTTTTCATTACATGCCGGTATATGGGCGAAACTAAAGACCAGTCATATTTTTTAAAAGATCTGAAACCCAACATGAAACGTGTATCATGTGTTTTTATAGTTTTGGAGCTGGGTTTGTTGCTTGTTTAAACTACGATTCATACTATGTCACAAGGTCCTATCACGCGTACGAAAGATGGCAATGAAGTTCGGACCGCGAAAGTTGCTGATCGCACAGGAACGATTAATATATCTGTTTGGAATGAGAATAGTTCGTTAATTGCTCCATGTGATGTTTTACAGCTAGTTCAGGGTAACACTACTGTAAGGGGTGGCTGTTTAAATTTGAATGTCGGTCGTTATGGTCAGCTTATGAAAATTGGAGAGTAATTTTATGTTATTGTTATTTCATGAATTCCTTTTCAGATTTTGTTTTCCTTTTGTTGAGTCACCTGATTTTAGCGCTTATAATGATGAATGGTTGGGAAAATCCGTAAGTACTATCATCTTGTTCGGTTAATCCATTTAATATACTTACAGAGCGACACTAGTTCAACGAATAAATGTGAACCAACAAACAAACAATAACTCCAAATATATATATATATACACATACTTTCACCATCTTGTTCTTTCATTCGCTTTTGCTAATGTGGTTGTGTGAATTGTCACTTTAGAGTAATTCATATTATAAGACTAATGATAACCGTCGCTTGACTTATCTTGCGAGTCTCATCAGCCCTTGTGGTCTGGTGTGTGACGAAATCTCAGCACGGACACAGAAGGCTCGACTAGCTTTTACCAACTTGCGTCATTTATGGCGTAGGCAAGATATCCGTCTATCAACCAAAGGACGGGTTTACTGCGCAGCAGTTCATTCTGTCCTAATTTATGGCAGTGAAGCACGGCCGGTAAGAGTAGAGGATATTCGTAGGTTACTAGTATTTGATCATAGGTGTCTTCGAAACATTGCTCGTATATCCTGGGACCATCGAGTAAGTAATGCAGTTGTTAGGAAACGGATACTAGGTAAGGATGGCAAATCAATTGATGAAGTAGTGAAACCTCATCAGTGGAGATGGCTGGGACACGTGTTACGTATGCCCAACGACCGACTGCCTCGACGTGCGATGTTCAATGGTATAGGAGTAGGTTGGAAGAAAGCTAGGAG
This sequence comes from Schistosoma margrebowiei, assembly GCA_944470205.2. Taxonomy (NCBI): domain Eukaryota; kingdom Metazoa; phylum Platyhelminthes; class Trematoda; order Strigeidida; family Schistosomatidae; genus Schistosoma; species Schistosoma margrebowiei. The sequence goes on from OX104024.1 coordinate 23,387,619, forward strand.
CGGCCAGACCAAAACATGACACAAGTCCATGAAGTCACTGACAAGTGGACTGATCCATGTTGGTAGGTGTGGACTACGTGGTTGGTATCAGCGAGATGATAGCAACCGATGGTGAGAGACCTTGAATGACATGGCTCAAAATTGTTTGCAATGGCGCAGGTGCATCCACCTTTTGTGTTCTCCCAAATTCTAATCTCCTGAATTCTTCATGTCCCTTTTTTTTTACCTCTTCTCAAATTTATTTCACTGGGTTATACTGCTTGAATAACATCTTCAAACCCTAATCTTTCCGATTACTGGTTATACTTTCACTACCTCTACCACTACGGGATTTGAATCGACATCTGCATCTCTGTGCTAATGTGGTGTGGCAACTTTAACTGATGTACGTACGTACGAAGTTCTACGTTGTTACTGACTGACTAACTGAATAATAGCCGTACTAAGCATCAAGTGTTCATTCGAAGTAACCAGTCTTTAAGACTTTCCGAAGTCAGATGTATCATTATAGAGTAAAGTTATGAAATACATCGATGGTTATCGCTTAAGGTGTCATACTGAATCCAGTGAAATAAATGAGGTTTTGATTTCTTTTATGCGCTTACACTTGTGTATGCTATTTATGTCTGTCGACATAAGCAGTATGTAGCACCAATCAGAGTTTGAATGACTGTCAAAAGAGGGTTGAGAAGATTGCACTGAAAAAAACAACAACAAATAAATTGTAAAATGGAAAAATCATAAAGGTTGTAAAGGACGATTGATGGAAGATTTGCGAGTGAAGCATTTAATGTATGATTTTCACATTTAATGAAAGAACTTGGTAATTTTGTGTTAAGGAATAAATTGGTTATCCTCACCTGAATTCTCGTTCACTGCACACTTGATAACTAGTAATTCTGGTTGACAATAAAGTGGGAAACGATCTGAAAATCAACCAAGATTATGTCGTCAGTATATAGGGTCACTGGTTGTTTTGCTTTTAAGCGTTAACACATTCCCTTTAATCACTTATATTTGGACGAAATGGACTTAATCTACTTCGGAGAATATTGTCACATTTTGTGAGAGGTATAGGTTATCATTTCGGTGTTTCTATAGATATTTTCTCTAGAAGCATTTCAATTAAGTGTTGCTAAGGATTTTGACAATTCAAACTGTTATGCGTATTTATTTCCAGGTTAAATGTCAAAAGAAAAGGAAATTGGTACAACTCGCTTACAGCTTTTGGTTGACAAAATTACTACATCTGGTTCCAATAACGTTGATTGTTCACTCGTTGAAGAGACCATAAATATATGCAGGTAATCTTGATTAATGTATACCTAACGATCTCAATTTAAATGATGTTTTACTATTACATTTATAAAACAAATCCTTTTTCGTTCATAATGTTTGGCTTAGACAATTTAAACATCTTGTTTATCAAAAATATAAATTTGAGTAGTTTTCAGAACTTCACTTTGAAATATTTCAATCTACTTAGTTTGTGCTACACCTTGATGGTATCCCTTCTAACAAATTTTGGTTAGTAAAGCTACAGAGTAGAAATGTTACTGTTAATTTTCAGTAAGTTCTTATGTGTATAATCACACAAGATCTATAGACTAAATAGTAACTAACCATAATAATCCAAAAACTAAGTTGCGAATAACTTCAATAACGGTGAAGATGTTTTAAGATTTTGTATTCCTTAAAAAAAATTCAACTGTAGTCAACCTAGCAAAGGATTTTTATGGGTCGATATTTTAACTTTCCAAATGCTAAGTTGGATCTAGAGCTCGGTAACTCATTCATAAATTTTCAAAAACCTCAAATTCCTTTCGATATACCTACACGTTTTACGCTGTATAATCATCCTTTAGTTTTTTTCTTGACTTTTGGTAATTCATTCATCACATCTGAAAGAGGCAAGCATTGCAGAATCACGAAATTACCTTATCATCCGTAAGCATGTAGGTCTGTAAATGCTTTTTTCTTATGAGTAAGCAATGAGTATTTAAATCTGGTAACTATGTTGTTTGTGTTATTCTGACCACAAATTAAACGTAATATTAAATGAATACTGATTATTATATGTGCCTTGTGCTCAGATTTATTGCAATATGTTGAGTAAACCGTATTTTCTCTATAGATCAGTGTCAAGTAACAGTTAGTGGCTAAGAAAACTCAGTCTTCTGAAAACCATGGAGGACAGTGTGGGAATGTTTGTGGTGGATTTCCGACAAATGCTCAACGTCGATACTTAACTAACGTTGACCACATATTTCGGAAGCTTCACCTGGAATAGTATCTTGGTAGCTGACACAGATAAGAGAGATTTACCTGGCTTGGACCACTCGTCGTACCAGAGAAATGTTCAGCTGTTTATTAATAAGTGAATCTATTATACAACGACTCTATCTTTTACACCAAAAGTTTGAGTTGTGATGCGTTTGTAGAAGAAATGTCTAGGTTACAAGAACATGGTTACTAGTATATTGCAAGCAATGGACTAAGCAGTGGACCTCCACTAACTGATATTGATCAGTCGTGTTGTGCATTCATAACCACGTCTACTTTGATTATCTATACTGGTTAAAAGATAAGTGAATAACAAAACCTATAAGGATGGTCAAATCAAGGTATGCCATTCTTATTCCTCTATAATTCATGTGTTATTTTGTAGCTTTCATTCTCTAACCTTCCTTTCGTACTATTGATATCAGTATTTCACCCTTTCAATCCTACTCCTATTAGTTTTATGCTGTACTGATTATAAGTGCAGCAAGTTAATCTGATCCACATTCTATGCTATATTTTTATACCATACTCACGTTTACAGACTTCTTAAATTACAGATAAATGCATGATAATATCATAAATATGCTAAGTTTACCCATCGCGATAAGAGGTTGAGATTCATGTGTGTGAGTGGCTGAAATCATACATATCTTTTTGTTATGGTCTTTGATTATTTCATTCGAAAAGATTAGTGTTTAGGTGATAAAAAAAATCATTATAGCAGTTTGAATAACCGACTTTATTTGCTTTTATTTTTTCCAGCAAGTCAAGTTCTACTGTTTCTGATTTATTTCGATTTGCTACTGTTCAATTACGCCGTAATCATGCTCAGATTCGACTTGGCGTGTTAAGATTACTTAGATTGTTATCTTCTCCCCAAGCGATCGTTCGTCAGTTAACCTTGAGTATGAATGACGCGACCAAATTCATTCCTTTGGCGAAATGTCTTCGTAACTTGATCTTAGATAATTTACAGGTAAGCTAAGAGCAACCAAACAGAAGTCTAGTTGTACCAGTAAAAGATAGCATCGTAAAAATTTTACTCGGAAGGTATTTTAACCGGTTTTCAACATTCTATCATATGTAGGTATTCTATATTTCTCAAAACCAGTTGGTTTCTAAGACAGACACTAATGTAATTTGCTGAAGAATACTCCTCTTCATTTTTCCAACAAACTGTAGTACAGTTCACACGTAACAACGTGTAAGGGAGAGCAGATGCAAACTTGCTCATAGTACTTCGGTCACATGTCCTGTAATGAGATCGTGCAAAGATTTCAAAGTTTCTGTATTTCGATGATTATTAGTGTGTTCGGATTATAGTATATTTAAAGGAAATGGTCGGGGAATTAGTATTAAAGTTGAAGTAAAGAAACATGAAATTTTTCTCAATTTGAATGTTCAGGTTCCTTGCATTCATCATCTCTCTACATAAGTTTCTTGTGCTACATCACAATACCATAAAGAGTTTATTAAAAGCAAATAGTTAAACAAGTATGTTACAGACCTAAACTTTCCTGTACTTACCAACGTTCCTGCAACCAGTTAATATATATCAGCTTTCATAGCCTGGTAACTAAGATAACCCACCAACGGTTCTTATTAGGTCACCGGTTAACCAGGAGTGCCATGTAGTAATGAGAATAACATATTTTAAACCAGGAAAATAACATCTTCCGTGAAATTTTTATGACTTATCTGTGTGCGTCAAAATATAAACAAATGGTATGCCTGTGCATTCTGTTATTGAAAACGTCACCTATTTCATTAAATTTAATGCTACTCGGAATACCAAACCATATCAGTTTTGAATGTAACTATTAACAGTGAGAACCATGTGCTTTCTAGTATTTTATTGATTAATAAAACCGATACCAAACTACATGAATCAATCGAACAATGTAGTGTTTGTACTTTTCTGAACTGGGGTGAAAGTAAATTAATTTTTCTATTATTTCTACTAATGAGCAATCTTGAAATGTTGTGAAACCTTCCATTAAATCTTATTGCAAGCACTTGCGACCGCTGCGTTGTCAAATGAAATAATTTATATTTTCATTTCATCGTGTCTAATTATACGTAGGATCAACTGTTTAGATAAATATCACTAGCATCTTTATGTTTGTCTAACATACTGATTACCTACTCATCTCTTATGATGTGCTTTTTTCGTAGGATACTTTTTCATATATTGTACAGTTAGAATCATGTTCTGCGCCTATGCTTTTACCAAAAGAAGCCGCTAAAGAATTACAATTTGAAGGAATAGAACTTCTGCTTGATTGGGAGTATGAATTAGAACAAGGACATTTTGATGTTACTCCTTGGAATTCTGACCCATCCCCGCCCCTATCATGGGTGCCATCACAGAGAGCCAAAGGTCAGTTGAAAGCATTTATAAATTTCCTCAATTTGGATAGTCGGCCTCTGGGTAACGGTGGTTCTGGATATTGTCCAACAAAACAACTAATAAAAAAGATACAAGAACAACGTGAACAAAAGTCTCAATTGTTCAAGAGTGAAGCAATAAAATATCATCGCCTTCTTAATGATTGCCTGAATGAAATCGAAGGTACGTTTTCATGCAAAAAAAAATAAATTGCATTTGAATAAATCTTATAGGTTCTAAATGAATGTTAGTAGTAAACATTATGTTTATCGTTGATACTATTTGGATGGATTAACCATCTGGTGATATACTTTCTGTATGCATTGAACTCAATCTAGACTAAAGTATCGATATATCCTAACATTATTTCCGTAGAACAGTGATATTTCATTTAACTTCATTTTTTGTATTGATAAAATAATTTTAATAGATCAATATTCTGTTAGTTTACCAACACTACCATTCTATATATAAAGGGCAATTATGTGAATTTGTATGATTGATCCGGATTATCCGGAAAAATAACTTTTTTACCAAATAATTCCCATGTGCCGTATAAACATAATCATAGCTTATCTCTCAAACTATCTATATATTTCAGCCAAACAAGTATTTCATGGAACCGTTTTCTATACTTTCCCATAAATATATACACCTTTAACATTATCACTTAAAACAGATCGACTATATTTGGATTTATGTACTGGGCGTAATTAGCCATACTACGTGACTCAAACTTGATATTGAACATCTAGCTACAGTAAAAAAAGATTATTACAGAAATTTATTTATTTATTTGAACACATAAATATTGGTACAAGAATGCGCCAAATATATATGCGCCACACAAAACAATGAGAATTTAAGGGGAAGGAGAAAAAAAAGATTGATGTAAGGTGGTGTAATAATAATAATGGTGGAACAGAAAGGTACAATCAGAAGAAATCTTTCAGTTAAGGGAGATACAACCACATTTTAGGAAGAAAGTAAAAGAAGATTACAGCAGGATCGCCACTGGCTTCTATTCTGAGCCATATCTGATAAAGTCTCTAGCCACTGTGTAGCACCATCTCTCGGACCCCAACCAGGGAGTCGTGAAGGCCCGACACAAGCCAGTCCTTTACAGCTTTTTTCATACCACGACAACATGTCATGCACTGATCACCTCTCCGCTTCTTCCAACCAGTCCCAGCGTCGGCAAATAATGCACGACGTGGAATTCTCTGGGAAGACATTCGTAGAACATGTCCAAGCTAGTGAAGTCGATGTTTCAAGATGGTGACACCAATCGCATTATCATCTCTGTGCCCGAACACACGATGCCGGACCTTTGCATTACTAACATGGTGTTGCCACTGGATGTCAGCAATCCTTCGGAGACAATGATGATCGAACACAGAGAGTCGTCTAACGTCTTCAACTCGGAGAGGCCAGGTTTCACATGCATAGAGCAGAACTGCTCTTACCGACGCGTTGTAGATCCGACCCTTTACAGCCAGACTAACATCACGAAGGCTCCAAAGATGGCCCAGATTGGCATAAGCCGCTCTGGCTTTCGTTATACGTGGATTTGTTTCATCACTCACACCCTCATCAGCACTTATGCAGCTACCCAGATACATGAACTTCTCGACTACGTTTATCTGCTCACCATCCAGAGTGAGTGCAAGGTTAGAATCCTGCCAGTCTTGTCGAAGTACTTTGCACTTCGAAGGTGCAAAGCACATACCGTATCTACGGACACTGATTGCCAACTGATTAAATGCGGATTGCATGCCTTGGGCATTATCGCACAGTAAGACAATATCATCCGCATACTCAAGGTCGAGAAGTCTTTCTCCAGGCAGCAGATCTACACCGCCATTACATACATCCATCAGAGCTGTTTCCAGAATGTCATCGATGGCAAAGTTGAAGAGGAATGGCGAGATTGGGCAACCCTGCCTAACCCCACTGCTTGAATGGAACAATGGAGAGAGGTCGTTGTATGCCCTCACTCTGCCTGAGGTGTTTGTATTTAGGGCCTTTAGGATGTTAATAAACTTCTCAGGCATACTCTTCTTCAATAGACAATCCCAGAGAACAGTCCTGTCCAACGAATCGAAGGCAGCCCTGATGTCAAGAAACATTACGATTGTTGGCCTTTGATAAGTATGACGATGTTCCTACATTTGGCGGAGGGTGAAGATATGACCAATACATCCTCGACCAGAACGAAACCCAGCCTGCTCCTCGCGAGTCAATCTTTCTCGGGTTTTGAACAACCTACGAAGTATGACGGAAGCCAATAGCTTGGACACAATCGAAAGTAGACTTATCCCCCGATAGTTGTTACAGGAACGACGTGAACCCTTTTTAAAGATAAGGACAACTATCGACTCATTCCATGACGTTGGTACACTCTCTAGTTCCCAAACCTTTGTAGACAACGTCGTCAGTTCCTTAGTCAGAAAGTCACCACCATCTTTAAAAAGAGCCAGAGGTAAGTCATCTGGGTGAGGTGATTTGTAGCGTTTCAAGAGTTGGAGTTCCTTGCGGACTTCCTCCTCGTTTGGTGGATCAGTCGTCACCGGCCATGGAGGGCAGGACAGTCTGACCGATGTTGCCTGGAGTAGCAGGCCAGTTGAACTGCCCTTCGAAGAATTCTGCCCATCGTCCAAGATGTCGATGGATGTTGGTGATTGGCATCCCGTCATCCTCGCAGATTGTTTCACTCACACCAGACTTCTTGCTGCCAGTGGCTCGGATGAGTTGGAAGAGCTTCCGGTAGTTACCAGATGCAGCTGCTTCTTCCAGCTGATTAGCACGCTCCGACCACCAGGCTTCTCGGTCCTTATGCAAGCTTTGCCCAATTTCCTTACGTAACATCCTTCGTTTGTGGTCAAACTCACGGTCACCCGGAGTAAACCGACGGGCTTCTATGAGTTGTAAGGAACCAGAAGAAACCCAGTGCTTATCAGCGGGGCGTTTCGCGAAGCCGCAAATGGCTTCACTCGGCATTTTCATGGCGTCATGCAATTGCAACCAATGCTCATCTATACTTTTCAGTGGAATAGTAGCTAGCCTAGGGGCTAGAGCGGTTTGATACTTACTAGCAACAGTAGTTGCAACCAGCTTGCTAATATCAATCCGTTGATGGCGGTCACTTCGTAGTACACTGGAAAGTAAGGTAAGATTGGCTCAGACCAAGGCATGGTCAGAGTCCCGATAGGTACTCCAAAAGGAGCGGCAGTCTTGTACATAACCACGCCAACGGTAGCTTATCGCGATGTGATCAATCTGAGTCCAGGCTTGAGATGCAGAGGGAGGACGCCAGGTGGCACATCGGCGATGACTGTGCCGAAAGTTAGTGCTAGCCAGAAACAGGTTGTGGTCTGTGCACAGTTGCAGTAGACGGTCACCGTTATCTGTCCTGCGACCAACAAGTCCCCATCGGCCACCTAAACGATTCTCTTCTGTGCCTAGACACCCGACCTGCGCATTCAAGTCCCTGGCTAGTACTACAATATCTGTCGAACGCATTTTCTGGAAAAAAACAGATAACTGGTGGTAGAATTCATCCTTGATTGCATCCGGGCTGCAATCCGTCGGAGCATAGGCGGAGATGACGAAAAGACATCGTTTCTCACGCCGATTTCTTCTCACTTTGATGGAACTTTCGAATCTAACAGCACATAACCGACTGTTAGTGGGAATCCAATCGGTTAGTGCTGCCTCAGGTCTAGCGCTTAGTGCGACACCAACGCCAGCAAGACCAGACGAAGATGCCACAGGGTCCCCGGATAAACGCACTTAAGACAAGCTTTTCGAAGCGACAGATGGAGATCGAATTTGTAGTACTTCACCAGAGTCTTGAATACGGGTCTCGGATAGACAATAAACATCAATATTAAAACTTTCCAAAGACATAGCCAGCCCTATCTGTTGTCCGACCTGCATAAGCTTGCGAACGTTGAAGGCAGCCAGTTTGAATAATTCACGTGGTTTCAGAAAAACTGCTTCAGTGTTCGTACTTGGTGGTTACATACAATTTTCAACCGGACAGTGACTCGAGAACGTTTAGATAGAGTCGAATTTCCACTAAAGACGAGCTGCTGTATAAACCGAAAAATAAGTATAGACAGAGTAGTAATAAAAGAGGGTGAATAATGATGTAGTAAATAATAATAATAGTAATAATAATAATAATAATAATTTGAATCATTTGTTTGTTATTCGGAGCGTGAAATGTAGTTTCCATAGATATAGAGAGTTTATCATTTGCATGTGGGCTGTGATACAGCCCGGGTGCCCAGACCGAAGCAGGTATTACAGAAAGCGAACATATACCTGTCAGTATATGCTGTCTACATGGGATATCTAGTATAAGAACTTCGACCAATCGACATTTTAACCTGTATTTGACTAGCTGGTTGACTGCAACATCCAGCTTGCTTTCAAATACCATTGGAAATTAAGTGAATAAAATTTTGTTATTTCCTGTGTCATCCTTTAATCACATGAATGTAACACATTTGAATAAAAGATGACAAATAAAGGATTTCATCCCTATAACAGGCTTAATTTTCAAGGTTGTCTCCAAAGTTATTGAAACACATCCCGATGATCGCTGAAAAATTTATGGATTATTAGTTTTCATATATTTCTAAGAAAAAGTAGTTCTTAACATCTGAAGCCGTTAGTTCCAAGGTGTTGGTAAAATGACTAATCGAATTACCGTACTAGAGAACTGCTTTTAATTCATTCAGTCAGTCACATATCAGTCTTGACAGATAAAACGAATCCGAATTGCAAAACAAACGGCTTCCGTGAAATTACATTCCTTGAATGTATCATTTTTTTCTTACCATATAAGTTAATTGATTTTATAGTTTTCTTCTATACCAATCCAGAATGTAGCGAATCGGTTGAAGAAAATTTAGTCTCTTTGTCAACTATATTAGATATACTGGTTCCCAATCCGACGTCTGAGTCTAGTGAAATTGATAAAATGGAAATAATTGAAAATCAATCAAAGACTGACCATAAGTCCATGACAACCATGAACTCATTTGATTCTTTACGTTTGCATGGATGTCTTCCTGGAAGTTCAAGTGGTTTCGGTTTGGGCTCTACACTTACCATTGAAATTCAGTTGCCTTGCAATAGTCAAGTTAATTCATCTAGAGCTTCATTTGAACCAAAAATTTATATTAAACGTTCGACAGAAACAAAAGAATTAGAAGAGTCAGCTACAACTTTCGCTCGTTTAGCAGCAGAAAAACATAGACCTAAACTTACGAATTACTTGCAAGTGAGTTTGATCGAATAAATCGCCATTAACGTATTATTTTTAAAAAATATCGAACGTTAATATTTGTTTCTTCCCACATTACATTCGCTGTTGTAAACAAAAACGTGTACATAATTCTCATTATTAACAAAAACCTACTGCACGGGAACAAATGAAACAGGTGAAGTTAATGATAAGAATAGGTGAATATCAGTAATCAATCGAAGAATTGAGTGTGATCAAGGTGTTTGAGTGCGTTGCTCAAGGTGTGTGTAAATGTTTATCACTTCCTAATTACCTACCCTGTAAAAGAATACTTCTTAAAGATACTACACAGAAAACCTTATTTAGGTGGACGTCTTATTGACCTAGCATGACCGTAAAGCTTAGGAAACATCCATTTGGGACTGATCATACATAAGTTTTGTGAATAGTTTTCAACGTATTAGCTTTAGACTCTTCAGACCACGTCGTCGACACTGTTCTTTCTGAATTCCAAGAAAGATAAAAGTCCGATTAACTGATCAGGTGCCAAATCTGATACAAATTTGTGGAACGTATACCAGATATCCCACACCTCTGGTCAAGGTATGATAGTTTCTCAGACTTTTAATCTACGACGTAGTAGTTAAACGTTTAAACTAATGAATTACGAGTACACATCTCAGTAATTGACAATGTTGAGATGTGAGGAGGACTTAATTCTTTAGTCTTAAATTTTTACTTTGAAAATATAGATTTTGTTGTATAGAATTCTAATAGTATAGACCCTTCATCCAGGTTCATGAATTCATGTTTCTTGATTTTCTGGCTGGCGATTCGCTTGTGTTCACTTATTTTTCGTTTTCGCCTATCGTTCATTTTAGTATTATTATTTTTCCGTCTCCAGTGAATCTTCCTTGACTGTTTTCGTGTCAATGAATTTTAGCAAATGCATAGTTCAAATTTAGAGGTAACCTTTGATACTACATTCTTAATCTTGAGTTTAAGTCGACTAGCTACGAAACTTTATATTTGTTTAGGTCCAAACAGTCTCATTTCCTGTATGAGGATTCTAATATTTCTGATACAGAAAAATGTATTTTGACAATTAACATAGTTTGTATACTCAATAATCTTCCCATAATTCGGTCATTTGTGTTAGATTTTCAATCCTACTCTGTATTTCATATCAAAAACTTCATTATGTCAAGATTCTTTACGAGCCGCTCTACCTGCAAATTCCATACATATATATTTATTTCAGACTTTGGAGAGTACTCACTCAATGAATTTTGCTTCAAAACTTTCTTCTAAACGAAATGAAAAAATCGAAATTCTTAAACAGTGGATTAGTCGAATTCAAACCCTGACATCTTTATTCTATGATCGAATAGAATTCATTGATAGCGAACCAATCCATCGCGTAAATAATCCTGCCCGTGAGTACATCTCAATGTTTATCTATAAAATTATGCGTAGATATTCATAAAATACCTACCTAATTGTTTAGTATATGTGACTTTCATTACATTTTTCTTACTGAAGTTTCTCCTTTGAATTCAGATTCTTGCCATTATTGAAAATAATTAATACTTAATTTCTTCTTACCATGCTTATATGGCTCATATTCGTCAACTGTCAATAGGGATATCGTATTTTTACTATACCACTACATTCTTTCCTATATAGATATAACTACAAGTGTGTTTATTGAGCTGAAATCTATAAATTTTTATTTAGTTGTTTACGATAATTTGCGAAAACTTATTCTGAGCTCTTAAACAAACTGAAATTGTGACAAAACATTTCGTATAACTTCGATTACCATAAGACGAAAGAAAGAAGTCAATGGACTAGATGCCATGAGACAACATATATTATAATGGTACCCTTATATTCAATATGAAATATTCTCTTCACCCAATAATCCCCAATGTGGAGGAATGAGAGAAAGAAACTAGAAAAAAGATTGATTTCTCTGGTACCTGATTTATGTCATTTTTAATAAAAATTTCATGGACTAAAACATTATACATGGAAACTTACTTTTTCATTACTTGTGCCTCCAGGCGCCCACGGACACCTACCTCCTTCTTTGATATATTAATAAGACCTGGATAATGTCTCCTAGCTTTTTTCTTGACTTCTTCATCTAGTTCTGAGTAAAAATAACCGGAAAACTAAATTATATACATAAATAATTTGATTGACAACTGAGGAGTTATAATAACGATAAAAGTATCCACCAATGCTTTAAACTCTATAATGACTCCAGAGACAAAAAATGCAGCTGGAGTAAATTATCTTCTTTAACAATAGCAAAAATACGATAAGCGTCCTTATTAATTGTGATATGATATGAAATTGAACGCAAAAAAGACAATAATCTCAATGGTATGGAAACAATGTTGTTCAAGTCGGTTCTTCTTTGTTTACTAAATTCCCTCAGCTGATTACAAGTTTATTTTGTACAAAATAAGTGCCGTTAAAAATTATAGTCTATTTTAGTCAGTTGCGATTGTAATGACACGTGGTGCCCAAGTCTGGTACTGGTATACACACTTCTTATACTAAAGACGGCTATTGAGTAAAAAGACTAAGAGTGAAGAAGGAAGTTTATTGAAATGAACGAAATCAGATGCATAAGCGCTCATTTATATATTTATTCAATAAAAATTAGGAAATTTTTCGGACAAGAACAGGAACTTGTCATCATACTTTTAATTAGCAAAACACATCCTCATTTTTATCAGTGATTGTACAGAAAAATATTTTTAGTTTTGATATGACTACTTTGAATTTTAGTTTAACTCATAGATGTAGTCTACAGGTATACAATTGGCGGCTGTGTAGAAAATACGAACTAAAACAGTACATCATAATTATTAGCCAGTTTTGATTTAGAAACAAATCAGTTGACCACTAAACATCAAAAATCAAACGACATTCAATACAATAAAATTTACACTTCAACAAATAAGCTAACGTAACATCAAACCAGTTAAACTGGACCTCAGTATGGATTAAACATTTGCAAATCAAACTTGCGAAAAATATATTATGAACAAGAAGATATTACCCATTTAAACAAATAACCATTGGTACAAAAGGGCACGAAAACATATGCACCACACAATAACAATGAGAATGTGAAGTGCGTGTAAGAATAAGAAAAAACAACAACGAACAAAAATTAGTGTATGAGAGTGATATAATAGTAATGGGAGAGGCAGTTCAGATAACGAAGGTACAACCAGAAAGAATTGTTCCAGTTAAACAAGTTACGTTCACTTTTATGAAGAAAGTGAAAGTTACAGCAGGATCACCAGTGGCTTCTATTCTGCGTCATGTCTAATAGTTTCAAGCCATTGTGTTCCACCATCTCTTGGACCCCAACCAGGTAGTCGTGATGGACCATCCCGACCGTAACTGCTACCTTGACGCGGTGGTCGGGCTTGTCTATCATGATGACCCAACCGAGCTATATTGTCTGGAACATATGTTGTTGTTATTATTATTATTATTGTTAATGACCATTCTCGTCTATATGCATGTTGTATAGCAACTACTCCCAATTGTGTTAAAATATTTGCAGTTGTTTCGTTGTTTTTAAAAGGAAAACAGAAATCATAATATAAATTTTTTATAGCATTTTCATTTCTAATCATGTACATATTTTACAAAGTTTCGTTTGTGTTGTTTCTTAAAATCATCCAATCCGTTGTTTCACCTTGATAGGTACTTCTTCTATCTCTAGTGATGACAGTGATTTTGAAGAGGTAGTCAGCACTACGTTAGATACTGGTAAATCACCATGTTATCCAAGTTCATTACACGAAAATTTATCATGCGGAAGAATAGAATCGATTAATACTAGAAGTCTGTCCGTTGTTGATAGTGATCCAAACCAACAAATAGTTCAGTTAACAAATGAAGATCAACCGAAGTAATTTTGCTAGAATATTAATTGATTTTTATGTTTGGAAATATCCCCTTACATTGTATTTCTTCAATAGAAAATACCAACTTGTTATTAATTCGTATGAATTTATGATCTTGTTCCTTAAAATTCGTGCTTGCTTCTCTCATTTCTTTTACTTTTATAATATCTCTAACGACAAGGCAGACGATTTATTGCTAATGAGTTGTACTCTTGATATGTCGGACGCCTTACAAGTGTATAGGACTTCAATGTTGAAAAGTAATATAATATTCCATCCGATTGTTTTTTACTTAAAATGATTGGTTGGATTAAGATACTGTTAGATTGGAGCGGATATTTTGGAAAGGTAAACCTTTCAGAACTGGTATACGGTAAATTATGGTGTAAATTTTTTGGTGTGTAATTGCTGAATATTTGGTTTATGGTATTTTGATATTGTCCTTATTACAAACTAACTTACGCGGTATCGATGTATATTTTACCGTTTTGAAAGTATTGTTAATCAGTTTTATAACTATTTCTCGGTTTTATATCATATGACTTTTGTACAAGCTGTAACATCTTATTTATGGTGAGTTATGATCTTGTAGCTAAATATATAGTTCCATAGGTTTTTAAATTCTAATAATAGAAGGTAGATCGGCTTGCTGTTATTGTGTTCTGACTGGCTACTGAGATCCTGAAAAACTACTTTGCATCAATAGGAACTAGGATTTTTAGTCATTGTGAGCGGTTAGTTTTCTTATTGATTAAATAGGTCATTGATATGATTGGCTTAAGCGAACTCTAATAAGTTTGTGTATATGCAAATGACTTTACATAATAATAATGATAATTCATTTATTCAATCTTCACTCTGTATATAAATTTTAAATTCTACGTCAAGGTTTCATGTTATGTAATATGTCCTAACTCCAACTTTCCGTTTAATGAAAAAAATAAAATCAAATTTGTCCTGATTTATATTATGTGATATCTTATATTCATTTGGTCGATAAACTATTTAGTGTACACCAATGAGAATAATTGATGCTGGATGTATTTAATAGGTTACCAAGCTTCACAAAACGTATGTTTAATAATAATTCGTATTACTGAATAAAGTGAATAATGATTATACACTACCCTTTGTTTCCACAGTCGATTATATTGTGAACGATGGATTAAAGCCTTTTTTACTAAACAAAATTTTAAAGTAGCCAAACTCTAATTAAGTAGTAATCTCGATTGAGGCAAAAGCAAACAACCAGTATTGTTCACAGTTTCAAATCAAACTCAATTAGTGAAAAACTTTTATTTAGTTAATGTTGTGCATCCACTTGTGACACATTGGTTTATTTCTGAGTGATTTTTATTTTAATACCCCTCCTTTTAAATTTTGTAACCCATTGAATTGATAAAACCATTCAGGGTGATCATGTGCACACTAATGCACAAAAAGCATCTATTTAAAAATATTACCAACCAACAATTCAAACATCTTACGTTTATAATGTCAGAACTTGACATTTGATTCGCGTATTAATTATCCTTTATTAGTTAGTTTAGAGTGTGGTAAACTGTAGACCCACTTAAGTAGATCTACAATCCTTTTATCAAATGATCAGCAAGTTAAAGAAACCCTGAAGATTTCGATATTGTTGCCGCCAATTCTTAAATTTCACTGGGTATATCGTTCAGAAGATACATAGTTTTTAATTTGTTTGTTTCAATTAACTGTGTTCAGCAGAAGACTAAATTTCCGAACGAAATGGTTTCTTTAAGAAAATCCAAGTATTTATAATATTTAAGTTATTGATAATATCACAAGCGAAGCGTTTATAAATCTGTTCTAATTCTTATGGCTTTGTTGTATTTATCGTGCGGTTGAGTAACGACAGTTTAGTTTAACCCTAATCAAATAGTTCACCTTTTAGGTTGATGCAGAGCACTAGAGCCTTACTGACAAAATGCTTATATACTAATATGACGGGAAGAAAAGTCAAAATTATATTGATTTACTCATTATAATTTTTATTCAACATTAATTCCGTTTTAATTCAATGTAATGATTATTCAGTATAGTATTTGTTTCTATTTTCCCATATGAAATTTTATTCTGTATAATATACAATGTTCTTGTATTCTAATGCACATGAACTATTCTCAGCATATGATTTATAACTCTAGGTATTTTCTTTATATATGTGATTTTATTCTAATTATTAACCAAAAATGGGTATATGAATCAATATATAAATGAGTGTATTTTCGACTAGGGTCGTCGCGATTGTTCGTGCTTCTAGCTTGTTGTGGAATATATTTCCCTCTTCTGAACTTGGACTTCTCTCTCTAGTTAGCTGGGCTGGGACGCGTCGAAATAGCTAGCATATCTGTCATTATAACACAGAGTTTTTATTCAGTTCACAGATTAGGTGAATTCGTAATCTCTTGAAACACAGCATATACAGATATAAATGCTTTTGGTTTGTACCATACTGTCAGTCGGATCTGTCTAAAACATTTGGAGCATTCGTAACAGTGAATGCATTTATATTACTTACTTACCCGTTGTAGAGAATTGTAGGCTTCCCACCAGGATTCTCCATCGAACTCTGTCCTAGGCAATCCATTCCAGCTGCTATTCATCCTTTTGATGTCTGATTCCAATTCTCAACGCAGTGTGCTCTTTGTTCTTCCTCACTTTCGTTTCCCTTCAGGACTCCAAGTTAGTGCTTGCTTCGTGATGCAGTTTGGTGATTTCCGTAATGTATGTTCTATTCACTTCCAGCGTCTTTTCCTAATTTCCTCTTCAGATGGAACCTGGTTTGTTCTCTCCCACAGTATGCTATTGCTGATTGTATCCGGTCAACGGACATTGAGTATCTTACGTAGACAACTGTTTATAAATACTTGTATCTTTTTGACGATGGTTGTAGTAGTTCTCGAGATTTCAGCTTTGTACAGTAGAACTGATTGGGTGTTCGTATTGAAGATTCTGACTTTGATGTTGGTTGACTGTTGTTTTGAGTTTCATATGTTCTCAAATCGAGAGAATGCTGTCCTTGTTTTGCCAACCCGTGCTTCCACATCTGTATCAGATCCTCGTTGTTTATTAATGATGTTGCCCGGATACATGAAAGGTTCTACCCCTTCCTGAGCTTCTCCATCAAGTGTGATTGTGTTGGTGCTTATCCTGTTGTATTTGGAGATCTTGGTTTATTACTTGTGTGTGTTGAGGCCTATTGATGCAAATGCTTCTACCACACTGGTTGTCTTGACCTGCATTTGTACATGTGTATGAGATAGAAGAGCCATATCATCTGTAAAGTCCAAATCGTCTAGTGCCACCTAAGCTGTCCGTTATATTCCATGTTTCTCTTCATATGTGGAGGTCTTCATAACCCATTCAACCACCAGAAGAAGGAAAAAGAAAGAGAGTAAACAGCCTTGTTTGACCCCGGTCTTCATTTGGAATGCGTCTGTCAGCTGTCCTCCATGCACCACTTTGCACTGTAGTCTGTCATATGAATTTCGGATGATGTTGACGATTTTCTCAATTAAATCATCATGTCAAAGAAGGTCCCATAAGGTCCTTCTATCCACACTGTCAAACGCCTCATTTTCAAGGGAGTTGATGTATAGCGACGAGTCACATTCAATTGGTAGAGATCCATTCCTTATGATGATGCTTCTTGCGGCACAAAACCTTCTGACACGTTGAAGTTATTGCTTCTTTGTTCCCTTTTCAAATGTCCTTCATAGTGATTTCTTCTTCTTTGAGTAGATCCTGTAAGGCTTGGAACCTGTTGTTGAGAGCTATCTTGAATACTTTGAGTTTTTCAGTATTTCGAAGGAAGGCTGCATTGAACTTTTGTAAAGCTGATTGTCCAGTTGTCCATTGTTTCTTTAGCTTCGGTTTACTCTTGGCCAGAACTGGATGTTTATATCGGCTCTTCTCCTGGTTCTCACGCCTTCCACTGACCTTCTGAAAAGATTTTTTGGTGATTAGTTTTTTATATGAAATTAAATTCTTTTTATGTATTTTTAAAATGTTATCATGGATGTGTGATTGATTGTTTATTGTATGAATTCTAACGTGTGTGTTGTTCCTGGTCTTCTCAATAAAAATTTTTTTATTTACTAAGACTATCCATTTTTCTCTGTTGGTAATTTTAATCATTATTACATTAGTTTTCACTAATCTAGATCTCGACCCTAAATCGTACGTCTTTATTATGATTTAGATGTTTTATATTGGTAATGTTTAAACTATGTAGTATTTAGTTTGAGTTTCGGAGTTCTTTCCACAAAGTTTTTGTGTAATTTTGAATTTTCTCATCTACAGATTTATTTCTATCTACGTTCCTCAATCACCTATATGGTATCATGAAATTGTTTTGAAATTTCTATCTTCTGCGTTTCAATAATAATTTTCTAGGTCTCGAAAACATGGAACTGTTGTAACCAGTTCGACACAAAACTTTATTTCTTGTGATGTCACAACTAACCCTCATACTGCATCTTGGAGGGATAGCGAATCTGTTCACCGTTTTTGGAAACCTATTGATCCAGACGAATATAATAGACCAAAAGAGTATCTTGATTCAGCTGTTTCATGGTTTTCAACGAATGATACTCAATGTTGTCCTCCAAATATTCATCCCGAATCTGCAAACACATTTGAATTTACAGAAAATGAGATCAAAGACATTGACTTCACGGGTATCTTTGTTGATTGAAATAAATATGTATTTTATCACATTTAACCTCATTTCATGGTAATTTCGCTACATTATCATCGAACAATAACAGTAAATTAGTTGATAATTACTGGTCTTTAAGCCACCCTTACTTTATATTGATAACCATACTAGTCTGGCTTAAAACCCGTGACCTAATAGTTAGAATTTGAATACTTTTGAAAACCAAGTCACAGACCTGTAAGTCGTTCACTACATTTTTAAAAAATCTCATATGAACACGTGACCCCAAATTAAACCCCGACTATTTTCATTATCCTAGAAACAGTTAGTGAGAATTTACAAATCTCTATTGTTTTTCGGTGTAAGTAATTGATTTTTTACCACTTAATTTCTGATTTGAACTGTAGCTTGAGAAAAATTTCCACAATAAGCGCGACATTAAGCCTCAACTCACAAAACTTTAATTTTGGTTTCAGTTTTCAAACTCAGTGAATTCGTGATAGTGTAGGGCTTGGTGTTTAAAGGCACAGGTTGACTACATGGAAACTGCGGTAATTTTCTGTTGGTAATTCAGTCATCCAAATTTTAGTGCCTAGACAGTTGAAAAATAGAATATAGCCAGTGTTCGTGAATTAATTATCTGTGAGAATTACAAACCTAGTGTTTTGGAGGTTTTCTGTGATTTGATTTGATGAAACTTCCAATTGTCAAAATTAATGAATATAATGCTAATCGGTAGGTGGACCTAATGAAATAATATGGCGGAGTGATGGCTACTCACGAGATCGGATAATTGATTTAGGTCTTCGAATGATTAGAGATCAAAGACGAGACCGATAACCAGATGAGTGGTTCTTCATGTAATAAATAACATCCTTATATACAAAATATGAACGCAATATAAACATAATGAAATGTGATAAGCGACTGGAGAAAGTTAACACTTAACTTTTAGGTCTAATCTCTGGGCATTGTATCACCCAATCTAACAAATGGTTTATATGAATAAGCTGTATTACTAAATTTAATCAGCCTGATTGTATACACTTCTCTACATCTAACTGAATTTTGGTTTCTTGCTAACTAAATATTGTGCAGCTGTTTAAAGTACTTTAAATTAGGCTTCTGTGTAGATAAACTATGAGAAGGCTGTCTACTCAGACATCACTGGTCGATTCAAAGAGTATGACAGGCTTTATCAGGATTGTTAACCTCGAGTGGTGTTCGTCAAAGCTACTCACTACCCCTCTTTTCATTTAATTTCATAATAGATGTTCTAGAAATTATCCTCTCTTCATCTCAATTCGTAAGAATTGCTTTCCTACTAGTAGGTTCCCTTATCTACTTAGAATATGCAGATGACGTGGTCTTATTTGTTTAAGACTCCGATGTACTGCAGTTTTTTGGACGCCTTAAGTAGCAATGCAAGTATTTTTAGAGTGCATTTCTCTATATTTGAATGCGAAATTTTGCCTCGGGATCGGTGTGCATCTGCCTAAAGCGATCATAGGGAGCAAAGTAATTGATTATGTTGACCCCTTCACTTATCTTGAAGTCTCATTAGCCTCGGTGGGTTGGTGTCTGACGTATGTGTTGGGAAAATTAAGTGAGCAATGATGAGGTTAGGCAGAGTACACTGATATTAGTAAACTAAGTGGTGTTCATTTGATACTGCTTATGGAAGAAGTAATTAGTATCTAGTATTGTTTATAAACCAAACTAGGAAATAACTTTTATTCTCTTAATAAATATAAAACGTTTTACATTCATAGGTATTAGAAATTAGATTTTCTACTCATTGGAATATTACAAATATATTATTTTTATTTATAACAATCAACCCAATGCTCAATTTATTCGAAATTATCAATTCATAGGTATTGGTTATTTGAACCTTTTCACAGATGAACCCAGTAGCTAAATGAATAGCTTTCGTCTTCCCATCCCATTATACACATTATGCTTCAGTTTCTAAATTCATATCATATTGCCCATTAATTTGTTTTTGTACAGATTGTTGTCAAAATATTTATTTACATCAAAGTTACCATCTTAACTTTCTCATAAATACTACATTTCTTGTCTTGCGCTCGTCTCTCTGGCACATTTATGAAGGTAGGGATTCATAGTTGTAGTATACGAACATTTCTAATAGGTTTTATGCCAAAAAATCTCGAAAAATCATAATTGTATCTTACTATATATCTTAACTTGAGTGAAAAAACCAAAATCTAATAGGGATCTTTTCGTTAATAAAATAGTTTTATTGGCAGTTAATTAGTTATCTGGTATTGAGAATATGTTATTTAAATACTAACACTTAGTTACTTTTAATGGATTTCATGTTTCAGATATTCTCTGAGAAACGAACGAAAATATGTGGTTTTTTCGACGAAACTTTTTAGTGTATTATTTTTCAGAATTTCAGTTGACAATTCTGTGTAGAACAGGCGAAATTCGTCAATTTTACTCACTCGATCAGTGATTTTACACGTTTACAAGAGTAGACAGAGTAATACTTGTCTGATTATTTTTATAAACTTGATGTGATTAATACTTTGTCCTTGTTCAATTCACTAAATAATCTAATTTACTACTATTTGTGAATTTCGACCTCAGTGGCTCCTCGACGGCTGTTCTGTTGGGCTCCCTTGATATCTGGTTCATTATGCCATCGATGTGATCCAAGTGGTCGATGTCCTATACATGGCAGAATTGTTAAACGTGACAAAATAACTGGGAGACCGATTAATATGAATGACCGAAAACTTATCCAAACAGAAATGGAAGCTAAGAGATTGGCTAGACAAAAAAGTGAGTTTTCTTGTTCAATGGTGTAATTTCACACGAATTTTCTTTGTTATATAAATTCATAAGTTAAAGGATGCTCTGTGAAAAACGTAATTTTATTAACATCGGTATCAATCTGCTCTCTTCATTGTTTTGACCACATATAAAGTTGTTATTCACAAAAAATAGTTTTCAGTGAGATATTACTGTTTGTTCTTGAAATAATAAGCTATGTAATCTAATTTTGTACATGTTAACATGAATTTAATAAATCGGTCCTTGCACAGTAGCTCCCCTATGGTAGAAACCCTGTTCTATCCGAGTTAAACGATCAGGGAGTGGCCTGAAAGAAAATCACCTAATTCGGTTCAGACACATGAGTAGTATACCAGCCCTCTCACAAAATTAATCATAAATACAACTCGAAAAACATATGCCTGCTTTAATCCTCATCCTCACAAATATTCGATACCATTCGTTGTTATTTTATATTGAGTTACTTGTCAACTCGCATTTATTTTATTTTATGTATTCCATTATTTTTCAAATTATATAGCAGCTCACCTATGGTGGAAACCCTGTCCTATCTAAACGGTTTCGAGCCACTGACTGGTCAAAAGTTGAATGATACCACCGACTAAGAATACTGATACAATCTTTCTGAAACTACGTATGGCATTCAAACTGGCTTCCTTCAACGTTCTCACACTAATGCAGATCGAGCAACAGATATGGTTGGCTATTTCCTTAGAAAGTCTCAGCATCGATGTCTATTGTCTATTCAAGACTGTAGTGAAGTACTATAAATTCTCTCTTCGGAAAGCTTGTTTCACGTGCGTTTATCCGGAGACTCTGTGGCATCTCTAACTGGCTTTGCTGGCGTTGGTGTTTCACTAAGCACTAGAGCCGAGACAGCACTAATCAATTGGATGAGCACTGGTTGCATTCGCATGACGCCATGAAAATGGCGAGTAAATTCGCTTGCGGCTTCGCGAGACGTCCCGCTTATAAGCGCTGAATTTCTACAGAATCGTTACAACCCGTTGACGCACATCGGTCTATTCCGAGTGACTGCGAGTTTGACCATAAACGAAGATTATTGTGTAATGAAATTTTGCGAAGTTTGCGTATGGACCCAGAAGCTGGATCTTGTGACTTCCTGAAGCTCTTTCAACTCATCCGAGGCACTGGCAGCAACAAGTCAGGTGTATGAAACAATCTGTCAAGCTGATGGAATGTCAATCGATAACATCTACCGACATCTTGGACGATAGTCTGAGTTTTTCGAGCGGCAGTTTAACTGGTCTGCTGCCTCGGCAACGTCGATTAGACTGTCCTGCTCTCCATAGCAGGTGGCGACTGATCCACCTGACGAGGCGGAAATCTGTTAGGAACTCCGACTCTTGAAGTGTCACAAATCGCCAAGCTCAGATGATCTACCTCTGGCTCTTTTTAAAGATGTTGGTGACTTTATAGTTAAGGAACTGACTGAGTTGTTGACAAATGTCTGGCAATTAGAGAGAGAGTGTTCCAGCATCATGGAATGAGTCGATAGTTGCTCCTATCTTCAAGAAGAATTCACGTCGTTTTTGTAACAACTATCGGGGGATAGGTCTACTTCCGATTGCGTCCAAGCTATTAGCTTCTGTCATACTTCATAGATTGTTCAAAACCTTAGAAAGATTGACTGGTGAGGAGCAGACTGGTTTTTGTTCTGGTTGAGGATGTATTGATCATATCTTCACCCTCCTCCAAATGTTAAAACACCGTCATACTCATCACAAGCCAACAACCATAGTGACATTAGGACATTAGAACATTCAGTGATACCGCCATGTCAGTAATGAGGGGGTTCGGCATCGTGTGTACGCAGGTACAATGACGATAATTCACTCGGTATCACCATCTTGAAACACCGACTGTGATGGCTCGGATATGTACTATGAATATCGCCACAGCGAATTCTACGTCGTGCATTATTTGCCGATGACGGGACTGGTCGGAAAAAGCGGAGGCGGTCAGTGCATAATGTAGTGTTGTGGTATGAAAGAAAACTGTACTGAACTGTCTTCTATTGGTCCGTCACGTCAGTCAGTCAGTAACAACGTAGAACTTCGTACGTACGTACATCAGTTAAAGTTGCCACACCACATTAGCACAGAGATGCAGATGTCGATTCAAATCCCGTAGTGGTAGAGGTAGTGAAAGTATAACCAGTAATCGGAAAGATTAGGGTTTGAAGATGTTATTCAAGCAGTATAACCCAGTGAAATAAATTTGAGAAGAGGTAAAAAAAAAAGGGACATGAAGAATTCAGGAGATTAGAATTTGGGAGAACACAAAAGGTGGATGCACCTGCGCCATTGCAAACAATTTTGAGCCATGTCATTCAAGGTCTCTCACCATCGGTTGCTATCATCTCGCTGATACCAACCACGTAGTCCACACCTACCAACATGGATCAGTCCACTTGTCAGTGACTTCATGGACTTGTGTCATGTTTTGGTCTGGCCGCTCCTAGCTTTCTTCCAACCTACTCCTATACCATTGAACATCGCACGTCGAGGCAGTCGGTCGTTGGGTATACGTAACACGTGTCCCAGCCATCTCCACTGATGAGGTTTCACTACTTCATCAATTGATTTGCCATCCTTACCTAGTACCCGTTTCCTAACAACTGCATTGCTTACATGATGGTCCCAGGATATATATGCTTGAGGCCGGTCGCGCACGGCTTTTTTGTGGGAAGTTTTTGACGTGTTAGCTCCGTTCTTCAAAAGGCCTTACCGCCGTAAACGGAAATCCGTGAGTTAAGTTGAGGTGTGACATTTTTAGTGTCGACCTTTTCTAACACCTTCCTTCGTTGTGAGAAGGCAGCATCGCTGCAGATGCTAGTTGTCCGAGGGAAACACCTTACTGCTGTCACAGCCCTCTACAGCCAGCAGTACGACTTCACCCTCAGACCTTGAGTTACTGCTTTTAGTCTTACCGTTCTCCAATCGACCTGCCTGGCATGGTAGAACCTACAGGAACATATGTTCCAGCCAATATAGCTCGGTTGGGTCATCATGATAGACAAGCCCGACCACCGCGTCAAGGTAGCAGTTACGGTCGGGATGGTCCATCACGACTACCTGGTTGGGGTCCAAGAGATGGTGGAACACAATGGCTTGAAACTATTAGACATGACGCAGAATAGAAGCCACTGGTGATCCTGCTGTAACTTTCACTTTCTTCATAAAAGTGAACGTAACTTGTTTAACTGGAACAATTCTTTCTGGTTGTACCTTCGTTATCTGAACTGCCTCTCCCATTACTATTATATCACTCTCATACACTAATTTTTGTTCGTTGTTGTTTTTTCTTATTCTTACACGCACTTCACATTCTCATTGTTATTGTGTGGTGCATATGTTTTCGTGCCCTTTTGTACCAATGGTTATTTGTTTAAATGGGTAATATCTTCTTGTTCATAATATATTTTTCGCAAGTTTGATTTGCAAATGTTTAATCCATACTGAGGTCCAGTTTAACTGGTTTGATGTTACGTTAGCTTATTTGTTGAAGTGTAAATTTTATTGTATTGAATGTCGTTTGATTTTTGATGTTTAGTGGTCAACTGATTTGTTTCTAAATCAAAACTGGCTAATAATTATGATGTACTGTTTTAGTTCGTATTTTCTACACAGCCGCCAATTGTATACCTGTAGACTACATCTATGAGTTAAACTAAAATTCAAAGTAGTCATATCAAAACTAAAAATATTTTTCTGTACAATCACTGATAAAAATGAGGATGTGTTTTGCTAATTAAAAGTATGATGACAAGTTCCTGTTCTTGTCCGAAAAATTTCCTAATTTTTATTGAATAAATATATAAATGAGCGCTTATGCATCTGATTTCGTTCATTTCAATAAACTTCCTTCTTCACTCTTAGTCTTTTTACTCAATAGCCGTCTTTAGTATAAGAAGTGTGTATACCAGTACCAGACTTGGGCACCACGTGTCATTACAATCGCAACTGACTAAAATAGACTATAATTTTTAACGGCACTTATTTTGTACAAAATAAACTTGTAATCAGCTGAGGGAATTTAGTAAACAAAGAAGAACCGACTTGAACAACATTGTTTCCATACCATTGAGATTATTGTCTTTTTTGCGTTCAATTTCATATCATATCACAATTAATAAGGACGCTTATCGTATTTTTGCTATTGTTAAAGAAGATAATTTACTCCAGCTGCATTTTTTGTCTCTGGAGTCATTATAGAGTTTAAAGCATTGGTGGATACTTTTATCGTTATTATAACTCCTCAGTTGTCAATCAAATTATTTATGTATATAATTTAGTTTTCCGGTTATTTTTACTCAGAACTAGATGAAGAAGTCAAGAAAAAAGCTAGGAGACATTATCCAGGTCTTATTAATATATCAAAGAAGGAGGTAGGTGTCCGTGGGCGCCTGGAGGCACAAGTAATGAAAAAGTAAGTTTCCATGTATAATGTTTTAGTCCATGAAATTTTTATTAAAAATGACATAAATCAGGTACCAGAGAAATCAATCTTTTTTCTAGTTTCCTTCTCTCATTCCTCCACATTGGGGATTATTGGGTGAAGAGAATATTTCATATTGAATATAAGGGTACCATTATAATATATGTTGTCTCATGGCCTCTAGTCCATTGACTTCTTTCTTTCGTGTTTTTGATCGCTGAAGTAAATCGTTCAACCTGCAATAGAAACTGACGTTGTTGGAAAATCCTATATTTCTCAAACATTTTAATGAAATCATCCAGAAATAGACTGTTTAATTATCCCTATCGTGAGCATTTAAATCACGTACATAATATTGAATCAGGACTTACGTGACTTGCTACCTATTTGCCCAAATCTCAAGGAGATAAAATATCGGTTAGAGAAGTAATAAGCTTTCGACATTCGTTTGTCTTCTCGATAGTTGGGAGCACGGTACAAGTTCGGTTGAGGATTATTTTGCGTTGTATTACTTTTTGCACTGATACTTGGATTTGAATAGCTAGAGTCAAAGGAAGTCAAATCATTAGGTGGTCTGTGGGAAATATCTTTAAAGCCACTATTTTAATACACCCTACTGTTTATCCACATACCATATTTTGCCAGCTAGTGATGTGTTCTCAGTTATTAGCTAAATGACTTGCATTACAACTGATCACAATCGAGATGGACACTAAATCCCATAAATCTTCAACACCCTAGAAATTCCCTTCTTTTTTTCCTAGGTCGACCTGTTCTTTCATGATTGCTGTAGTTCTCAATATTAACGAAGATGTGTTTTGTTATCCGAAGCTACATAGTCATGTAGGTTCAGCTACGCTCATAAAGCGGTTGAGTATGCTCTGTTGATACCCAGGACAATGATGGAAGCCATGCAATCAAAGCATCTAGCTTATAAGATACAACACCACTAAAAGATTAAGACCGTTCGTCAAACAATTGTAGAATAAAAAAGGGATCCACCTTCAGTTGTGTTTCATTTACGTTCAGTAGAAAACACTGTCCCTCTCGTCAATCAGTCAGTTACAACGTTGACTCTGGTACGTATATACATATGTTTAAGTTACCATATCCCATTAGCACAGAGATGAGATTGTCAGACCAAATCCCAGAATGGTAGAGGTAGTAAGTAACAGCATGGTGATAGAAAAGATCAGCAATAGAAGATACGATTCGAGAAGAAATCTTAATTAGTGAAATGAAAACAAAACCATTTGTAAGAGATTCGTTATCTCAGAATTCGACAGAAAAACGAAGAGTGGATGCACTTGCTGTTCCCACGGCTTTTTAGATATTACTCCAAACTAACTCGAGATGGATATCACTTTCGTGGTTGACTAGCTCCTGTTCTAGTTGTTCCTGCATTATGTTCTTAATCTTTTCATCGTTATGTTTAACTCTAAGAGGTTTTCTTTCTGTGGCTTTTCTGCATCCGGTAAGATGCAGACAAATATGTGCATGATCTGAGTTTAAACATGTACTCTAGAATTAGCGATAGTCTTCTATCGACCATCTCCAACAATAACTGATCGGCGTGTGATTTATTTGAGTCGATTGTGGGGGTCGCCAGGTCTGACGATGTTTTTACTTATATCTAAAGTGTGCGCTTGCTTGAAATATGTGATTATCCGAACATATTTACAGCAAACGGTCGCCATTATCTGTTCCCTGGGCTGTGGCACTGTGAGATATGCCTAAGTGCATTTAGGTTTGGTTTATTCTACCTGTTTGAGCGTTGAAATCACCTTCCACTATAGATTCTTATAAAATTCATCTGAACTGCAATCAGTGTTATTATAGGCAGAGACAATGAAAAGGCAACGGTGTGTGTGTCACTATCTTTTCATGTTCTTATTGTTCCGTTTAGTTGAACAGCTCACATGCAACTGTCTGTAAGAATCTAGTCTAGCAAATCTTGTTCTGCTTTCTAATACAATGATTCACCTATACCAGTGAGGTCAAGGGAAGTAGCAGTAAGGTCTCCAGACACATGAAGTGTAAATCGCACCGTCTATTTACTTTGAAGAGGTGAGGTGAACTGGATAACCGTACTTGGATCCTCTATGCGACCTGGCAGCATGAACTCAGGGTTGTAGACAGCTGTTTGCTCACGGCCTTCTCATAAAACGTTCTTGGTGTGTTAGCTCTGCATTTAAGAAGACCGTATCAACGCTAGGATCAGAAATCCGTGTGTGTGACACTTAGGTTCGACTTTTCCAAACCCCTTCTTTTCATTGTGAAGAGACATCACTGCAGATGCTGGTTGTCTGAGGGTAGCACAATTCTCTTCACTCGACTGCCCCGTCAGACATTCAGTTTGTTTGTAATCTTATGACATTTTAAGACCTAGAGGAAACTGAGTTCCAAGCAATTTAGTTCGATTGGATCGTCTTTATTCGGCATCCTTATCTGGCTTTGCTGTTTCACTACGCACTAGAGCTAAGGTAGCACTAATGGATCGAATCCTCGTTACCAGTTCGTTATGTGCTGTTAGATTAGAAAGTCCCATCAAATTACGAAGACGTCGGTTTGAGAAACAATGTCTTTTAGTCATCATCATTTATGCTCTGACAGATTGTAGCCCGGATCCTATCAAGGATGCGTTTCATCACCAGTTAACTGTTCGTTTACAGGAAGTGAGTTTGACAGATATTGTAGTACTAGACAGGGACTTGAATGCTTAGGTCGGGCGTCTAGGCACAGAAGTGAGTCGTTTAGGTGGTCGCTGGTGAAAAAACGATTACTGACTACTGCAACTTTAAGTAGACTACAACCTGTTTCTGGCTAGCATTGATCACATCGCTTGCGTTGTTGTGTACAAAGATGCCGCTCATTTTGGAGTACCCAACTGGATTCTGATCGTGCTCGTATTTACACTAGTCTTATCTTGTGTCGTAGTCGCCAACAAACTCATCGCTCCAAATGGATCGACGTCAGCGAATTGGTTGCAGCTTTTGTTGCAACTAAATATCAAATCTAGCTAGGTTCAAGGCTAGCTACCATCCCGTGAAAAAGCATAGATGAGCACTGTTTGCGTTTGCTTTGCTCGCGCTTCACTAAGCACTAGAGCCGAGACAACACTAATCAATTGGATGAGCACTGGTTGCATTTGCATGACGCCATGAAAAATTCGCTTACAGCTTCGCGAAACGTTCCGCTAATAAGCGTCGAATTCCTACAGGATCCCTGCAACCCGTTGACGCACATCGGTTTGCCCCGAGTGTCTGGCAGTTTTTCATAAAGCTTTCTTTACATCAGTTTTTTAACGGGAAGAACCCTTACTGGTCTTATTTTCGTAACTATCATGTTTGTCATACTACTTTTCACTCATGCATACGGTAATTTGGATTTGTTTTGTTGTTATGGACAACCTTGTTTTTCTATCTTCAATATCTGGTTTTTATTGTGACAATATTCATGTGTCCAACTAATATTACCGTGCTGTAGAAATATCTTACCTAAATTCTCTGTTATACTTACAGGAAAACATTACGGAAGCGTTCATGAATATTAAATTAATCAGACAGAAATGTTGAATATGCACATTTTGCTGACAATTTTCATCATGCGTGTGAAGAATAATTTTTCTACCATAATTTCTCATTTTGTATATATTACTTACGGAACATAACAGTTTAAGATATGTTGGGTAGTTTTCAATAGAAAATAGATGTACTCTCACTACTAATTCTATTGATATTTCTTCAGCGTTTACGCCATAAACACGACATTAATTTCCCACCTGTCGCACCTTCATGCAGTTTGTTCGCTATTTAACAAGTCATCTGGTGGATATCGCATGAAAAAATATGATTGAGCTTTGCGTCCATGCTATGTTTACCATTTAAATGTGGTCAATTATTTATTAAACAGCAGAAAGGCATCGAGAATACGTACTTTGCAATGAAGGTGTGAATCATGTTGCCTACGGGGGGTCCAATTTCGGGGAGCTGGAGTTGGCTCTAGGAGAGGTCCTCTTGATTTAGCTGCCAGTAAAAATACATTCTCAAGTCACTGGACATATCAGATATTTTTGGTAACTAATATTTAGTCAATGGTACAAAAAACCTAAACAGGTTACTGGTTAACTAATATTAGCAAAACATTGTACTCAAAAAATACTTGAAATAGATTTTTGTTGTGAATAGAACCTTCAACAAGTCGCTACGTTCTCGCTTTCCAATGTTGTGTGTACAGACATAAGAATGAAGGCACTTTGTGAAACAAAAGACAAATTTCGGATTAAATTAAAGATAAAAAGTGGATAAGGAGCGAGGTTATAGGGTCAGTATTATATCTTGTATAACATACTAAATAAAATATCGTGTTCAGTAATCAAGTTAGAAGATAATGAACTCTAGTCTAGATGTAGTGGTGGTGGTTGTTCTGGAATAATTGAGGAAATCAGAGCTGAAAAGAACTGATAAGAAAGATTTGCTGCCAAACGTAGATTTGTAGTTATCCTCGTAAATCTCGATTCTTGTTCACCACGTAGGCTACCGTTTGCTTGATCTGTAGACTCCTGAGCAAGCTGGCTTTGTTGATTCTCTGATTGTTCATTTGCCTGTTGATAAAAAATCACAAATGTTTTACAATATCGTGTCGAAGAATTTAAGTTATGACGCGTACATACACTAGTACCCGATCACAAATCTATATCAGATAGTGGAATTTGGAATAAACACTACCATGTGGTTTTTAAAATCAAATTGATTAAGAATTTGTTGGAACTAATGTGAATATTTTTCCAGAAAAACTAAAATCGTAAACTTGATAAATTAATTTGATTCGATAATTAAGGATTGATTTGTTCGATCAATAGAACAAATCCTTGGGTTTGGTATGGTAGAAGTTCTCTGGAGAGCTGTCACAAATGATACTCCGTTTTTGTAGCCACTTCCTGACCAATTAGTGAAGACGTTGCAAAAATCAAGTGGGATTTGCCACGAAAATAACGAAGCTTGGCTACATTAGGTCTAGGAAGCGGTCGTTTCCCAGACCTCAGCACCAATTTCCTAAATATAATGTTAGGGAAATATCGTTACAGGACTTATTAAACTGAGGGCTGATAGGTTTTTCCTGAACTTATGTGTGTAAGTAGATTTGTAGGGAATTTGTAGTCGCTTACAAGATGGCTGGACAGTTAGCGGGATGATATTTTGAAGTGTCGTGCACAAAAATCGCGAGATGTTTCAACATCGCCTTATCTGTTATTCAGTGAATTACTGGCAAAGCTACAATGGACTGATGTATTGGGTTATCCAGTGCAGTACTGTAAAACAAGCTGTGGCTCGAGTGCCTGAAACACATATATCATTAATCACACTATATGGATAACCATGGACTTATAAGACGATACACATGTTAAATTAACCAACGTAATAAGCTTCCAGGGCTCACAATATTACTCGGAACTAAAGATAGTCACCATATTCTTGTTCTTTATCATATTTTGCGATCTTATCTGTGTAATCTGGGCGCTAGCTTTTGGGTAAAGTACTGTGATGCTTCACTATACATTTGGAACAATCCCTATAAGAATTATGACATTCTGATTGAAACTATGTTAAGTCAAGTCCAATTCATCTTGTTAAATTTAACAGTGAACTTTTGTCGTACAGCTGATTCACTTATAATGACTTCAACATATATCCAAGTAGTAGCATCATTTGTTAAAGTTATCTGATTATACTTCTCTGGAATAGCTTGTTTGATTATTGCATGTATCACCTAAATACGTATTATCCACTGAATAGAAGCTACCAACTATTCCAGTTGATATATGTTCGGTTATACTGAACGAATCGTTGCCACTTGTTTGTCACTCACAGCGCTGGCTGCATTTTTTTGCAATCTTGAATATAGATGTTTCTAATTTAATTTATTCTCCCGAAAATATAAAGAATGTAGATAGTTTACCGAATCAACAATATTAAAAGTAACAATAGTAATAGTGCAACATGAAATTCTCAGCATACTTACTGGAGTATTTAAATTGCTTTGTGTACCTTGCGGATTTTGTTGTGGTCGTCGTTCAGCCTGTACTATACGCTCTACAACAGCGTATCTGCGGTAGATATTATACCTAGAATTAGAATATTTTCGTAATTATGCAAATGATAATTTAAACAGGATATTTTGATGTTTTACATGCTTCGTTATCTGCTGTCGATTGGAAAACTTTCTTGGCATCCGCTGGTCTAACTAGATAATTTAACCAATCAATTCATCCGACAATAAAAACTCCAACGATGAAAATAAACTCTAACCAAATTCGTTTAACGCCAATCCTTATGGTTGTCTGACATCTCAAATGATCGGAATTAAGAACGATATATAGGGCAAACACGAATACCGAATTAACCTGTATTCACAAAACAAATCCAATACTTAAGGTGATTGGCTGGCCCACTACAAAAATATACCAATCGAAACCAAACTTCGATAATACAACATCGAGTGTATTATAAGCTTGATGATAATTAAGGAATATTTGATTTGATACTAAACTATTTCTACAGCACTCGAGATATGACACGAAAAATAACAATGAAAGTTACAGTCGAAATAGCATCAACTGATAGTCAAGTAACAGGACATTTTTAGTCTTTAGAAACCATGCGCTAAAATACTACAGAAAAAAACAGCTGCATTAATTAAAATGGGAAACAACTCACATTTATGGGGCCAATAGTGATCCTTTGATTTTGTGATACGTCAAAAAACGTTACAGATTAAAACTTAGTCGCAAACTTGATGACAATAGATTCCAATTAGTAACTGCTAAAAGACTATACCACGAGTAATGACTGTTGGAACTATACTGGTTATGTGAATAGAGGCCAGTGAAATTTAAAATTTATCTAGTGTATGAATAAATCAATGTAAAAACCTTGAACTAAAGTGAATTAACACGCCGTATGTCAAAGTTGACAATCATTACGTTATTTCACTTGTGGAAGTGTATAAACCAAGGATTTTCCTTAAAACTAAATTTTCACGGAGTAATATTCCAAAAGGAACACATTTCTAACTAGTTTCGGTATATTAACAAAGGCATCCGAAATATATACTAGTGTGATTTTGTGGAGCCTATTTTTTACAACCAGATTAGATTCGTGGAGCAATTTATGTGAACATTTTTTGGATTGGAAATACTGTAATCTAACGGCAAAAAAGTGCAATTTGTTGGTACGGATATATTTGGAACTTCATGAACATATTAGACACATTACAATGAACAAGCTGAGGACCATTTGAAGGTGTACTTTAGTAATGCTATATTTGCCTCGATAAGTTTGCTTTGTTTATCACAGTACTCTTTTGAGAGCAGTCGGTTCTATTTTATTCGTGTAGTAAAGATTAAACAGTTTTTTCTTGAAACAAATTCAAATTTACGTTTGCGTCGTCAGTTGGAGTTTTTTTCATTTTAAAGAAAAAGAAACTCCTGAAAGAGCCTAATAGCACCATCACGGACTTTATGAATTCCGTTAGCTGAAAAAAGATGCTTTTTAGAAGAAAAATTATGTTGATATACACCTCCAGAAATATAACTTATGACAACGGAAATCAATATCGATCAAGAGAATTTTCAACTACAGACGTTGAACTAATCATTCAAGTGATGAAAACTCTGGCTACTTATAACTATTTTACTTCACTATCTACTCTGAATTGTACAGAACTGGGCTGATGTCTTATGACTTGCTACGTAACTTGCTATCTACCTTACCCCCAGGTGGAGCTGAAAAGATGCACTTCAGTATGTTTTTTAATGACCTTTGAATGCAGAAGGTACGAATAAGTCTTTAAAGCATTGCTCATATGTAGTAGAAACAACAATTACATAATGAGGTTAGGTGTACGACGTAAGTTGATTGATCAGGCTATAAACCTCAATTAATAAACAGTTGTGTTAGGTTTTACGTTAACCATGATTAACATCTTGGGCTTATATGGGACTATCATATCGCTGCTTATTTTGGGTAGCGCATCACACCTTACAATGGAGGTAGTGCTTATGGTTGGAGACTGGGTGATATGGCTCAGAATCGATCACAATGGCGTCGGTGCATACACTCTGTCTTCCTTTAAACTGTGAGATTAAAATCGCTTCATATCTTTCTTACTACGAACTATTTTTTTCTTCCTGTACTATGTCCTTACACGCAGTCTTTCTTTTATATATTACCACCACTGAGCTAACTACTATAAATCTAGTGTTCATCTTGTTGTGTTAATGAGGTATGGCAACTTGGACCGATGCACATATTTGCCTGGTCCTACGTTGTAGCTGACTGAGTGCTGATTAGTTGAATTTATATTAGTGTGCTTTTAGACTGAGCTGTTTAATTATACTGACTAACTGAGAACGGGGAATGATGTCTTTTTAAAATCTCCAACTTTTGTTTCATCGATGGTACCCCCCATGTAATAATGGATTAATGCTACCAGCCACTAAACAATCCTGACAGAGCGTGTCTAACAACCGTTTTCCTCTTTAGTTACACACTTGGATCGACGAATCGGGTGTTCAAAAAAATACGTCTACCTAGTCGATGGGAATTTTTTAGTCAAAGATCACGTAATAAGAACCGTCTTCAATAGCTTCGTAATTTTATTAACATCGGTATCAATCTGCTCTCTTCGTTGTTTGGATCACATATAAAGTTGTTATTCATAAAAAAAAATAGGGTTTTCAGTGAGATATTACTGTTTGTTCTTGAAATAATAGGCTATTTGATCTAATTTTGTACATGTTAACATGAATCTAATAACTCAAATGTAAGGTGAAAATTACTGTGCTTGGTTTCTCTCAGCGATAAATACACACTGTATACTTAATTATTGAGTTTGCCAGATGCTAAATCTAACCATTTGTATTCAAATAAATTTGTTTGGAACTTTTCAGACTAGTCAAGGAAAGGTTCGGTAGTTGGCGAGTATTTCAGAAAAATATGCACAAATGATCCACTCTCAACGCAGGATACTAAAATGATGGGAAGAACAATTTGACTGCTATTTAGCCACCCTTTAGTTACTTACTTTTACCACGAAATCTGAATGTGGTGTTGACGTAAACCTCCCACTCTCTTAGTGAAGTAGAAAAAGCCATTGCTAATTTCAAGTAAAGGATATTAGGAGGTACTGACGGATTAAAGCCAGAAATTTTCTAAGATGATTGTTCACTCTTAGTTTTCAAGTTAAGTGAGATATTAGTATGGAAAATGAACCTAGTCTCATTTGACTGGTCTCGATTGTTGATCACTTCAGTCTACAATGAAGGATAGAAATTTTCTTGTGATGACCACAGAGGAATCAGTTTGACCCATATAGTGTCTAAAATTATCGACCTAAATAATCCTCGTAGAAGCCAGGCTGGTTTCCGACCCGGGGATGGATGTGTAGACAAAATATTTGTCCTTTGTCAGATTTTGGAACATGGACTTACCCACCGACTCCCAACTATGTTTGTGATTCCTGAACTTATGGTAGTGTTTTTTTATTGGAAGCTGCACCAAAAAGGTACATTACCTTTGTACAGGCTCTTTACTCGAATACTACTAGGCAATTCGGAAGTTATGGAGGTGTCATTGGAATTGACAACTCAAAGTGTTGTCTATCGAGGTTGTTCGCTTTCCCCATTTTTATTTAACTGTCATAGACATTCTTTTAGAAATAACTCTTACATCGTGACATTTTAAAAATCGATTTATTACCAGGATATTCATCTGTCAGTTTAGAATACGCTGATGATATTGTTCTCTTTGATGAGGATGCTGACAGAATACAGAGAATTTTGATTACTAAGTGCAACAATGTTGTCATGTTTGGGATGCATTTTCTTTCATCTAAATACAATGTTTTGTTTCAGGACTGAGTTGCATCAACGCCTGGCTTAATGATGGAGAATGAAATGATCGAGCATGTCGATCACTTCACTCATCCTGGAAGTCTCATCAGTGCTAGTGAGTTGGTAACTGACGAAATCTCGACGCAGATTCAGAAGGCTCAGTTGGCATTCGTCAACTTGCGTCATCTGCGGTGTAGGCGTGATATTATTTTGCCAATCAAAGGACGTATTTACAAGGAAAGTTTCCTGCCCTACTTTATAGCTATGAAATGTGACCTTTAAAAATATGTATAACATTTGTAGATTAATAGTATTTGATCACAGATGTCTTTGAAGCATTGTATTGGGACAATAAAGCGAGCGATTCTGAGGCTGAATACAGATTACTTGATGAAGATGTAAACGAGGTAGTGAGTGCTTGTCGACTGATGTGGTAAGGACAAGTGTTACGTACCCACAATAACTGCCTCAATCGACACACAATGTTTGCCGGCTGAGGAGCAAGTTAGGAGAAAACTAATAGCAGTCAAACTATCGGCGAATTATCGTAACGGCTGGGAACGGCGGATAACATGACTTAGGACCAGTCAAAAGGGCGTATATCCACTCTTTCTTCCTCTAGATTTAGAGTTCCAAAGTTATTTTATTCCGTGAGTTCATTCTTTCTTCTGGAATCGTATTCTCTAGGTCTTTTTTACAACTAACGATATTGTTACTGCTTTTACTATTCTGGAATTACTTTTAGTAATTTCATTTCGCTGGTGTGGTAGATTGAGTCAAAAACACATACATATGCCAGCTTCTACGTCAGTTAGTCAGCTGCAACGTAGGACCAGTCACATATGTGTATCGGTCCACGTTACCACACGTCGCGCATGACTAAGTGCCCCTTACCTATTCTCTCTTTTCCAATTGTTATTCCCCTCCATAACACATTCCTTGTGTCCTGTCGAATGAAATATTTGGTGGCGCAAATAAGAAACTCCGCTCATACCAGCAGAGAAGATAAGTTTGGTCAGAGCTTTTTGGATGCAATGCATGAGTTAGTAATCATCCACAAAATGAATCTAACAGTTACTATAAGTCACCAAGGGGTTATCCTAGAGTTTGTATGAAACTGGCATTGTTATTAGAAAAATAATAGTTGGGAACTTACAGGTATACATAAGCAGCAACTGAGAACACAATAAGTGCCTTGTCCAAAGATGAATATGCGAAACAAAGCCCCACGAAAAGACAAAGTCGAAAAAGCAAGTAAAAACGATCAATTATGTCCATATTTCCCACCCCGTTAACCTCTTCATCGGGTCTATCATTATTTCGTATTGCATTATTAAACACTTCTTGTGCTGCTTGGGGTTGAATTTGGTCAGCTCTTTGGTTAACTCCATCTCCATTCGGTAATACCTCACCCGCTTCCCTCTGACGACGATTACCATTAAACACTCCCCAACCGGATAAAAGTGCCTGTGCTCTTTGAATCCACTGTTGCGTGTTGCTAGATGAACTGTTTGGGATTGCTTGGTGGGAAGAGCTATGAGTTTGTGGTACATAAGCATTGTTAGGGAAACTATAGTTTCCGGGAAGCATTTGTATCATAGTCCCTGTTAAAAACAATTAAGTGTACTATATTAAAACTGATAATCGTAACATTATGACAGTAACTCACCAGCAAACGTTACATCAACTAGTACATTTAGTGAGATCCTTTAGCACTTGAAATGAGCATCCAATAAAGTAAAAATACATCTTTCAAAAAAATTTACTTAAATTGAGATAACATTCGAAATCGAATAAAATGTGTAGATATACGGAACTGCTTGTTAACGATATGGGAATGCCATTCATGATTATTGCAAAAAGTCCTCATAAAGTATAAACCAACGTTCTCATAAGCTTATCTGGTCAAAATCTTTGTATGTAAGTGAAAAATAGAAACATAATCCACAAAATGATATATTCATCATTGACATTTATCATTACTATTATAAAATCACAATTTAATCTTAATTGAAATGTCTCCTTAATCTCATTATAACATCATAAAAACTCCTACGTAAAGAAATATATGGGGAATAGATCCATACCTGATCCAAAATCGATAGGGCAACGGTAATCCTGTATGCGGTACTCAGTTCGATTTACTGGAGGATTCTCCATATAAAAAGTTTGTAAGTAATGATAATACGCCTGCTGATATTTATGCATTTGCTCGGGTGAAATATCACTGTAAGAAAAATCCCAGAAAATAACGATTAGATTATGATACAAAAGTATAGGGAAGTTTAGACGGACTTTTATCCGAGATCTGATTTATAATGCCTCACAAATTGGAGCTGAACACGGGTGGTGAAAAATGAAACAAAAACCTAGAATCGCGCGATGCATGCCGGATTCGGTTCATACATTTCTTGTGGGAAATTTTACAAAAACTGGAAAATAATAATACTAAATTGATTAGACGAAAACGAAAAACAAGTGGACACTTTAGTGACTGTAGTCTAGTATTTTTATTTATTTATTTGAACACATAGATATTGGTACAAGTGGGCATCAGATGCATATGCGCCACACAAATCTCATTTGATTTGTGTGAGAGCTGTGATACTGTCCGGGTGCCCAAGCCGGAGCAGGTAGTTTTCTTAGGAGGCCACACCCGGAGCCTTTGGCCTAAAGGTCAGATCCACAAGGCAGTGGAGCAACGTAAGGAGATACAGTCCCAATAATTGGTTCATACGCCATTTGTCCCCTCAGGATACTGGAGTCCATGTGCACCACTGGTTTGGAATGAACGTTTTCCAACTCCCCTAGGTGCATTCTCCATGTCCACCAACCCGGTTAAAGCGCCGGACATTCGCTTTTCGTCCTCTCAATCTCGTAAACAACATCCCCACTACGAGAAGGCAATGAGTAGGATTTCCCTGGCAGAGGCTATATACGCGTGACCATGTGAGAGCATTTCGAGAGGAGTGGACTCTCCCCACTTTCGGCCGTACCAAGGCAATTATATATATATATATATATATATATATATATAAAGCTACGTGTGTTGAACACAAGCAAATCGTCAGAGAGAAAATCAAGAAACAAACGAACGAACCTGGATGGAGGGTATATACTACTAGAATCCTACACAACAAAATTCATATTTTGAAAGTAAAATTTTAAAACCGAAGAATTAAGTCCTTACATCTCAACTTGTCAGGTCCTAGATAACACAGGTTTCGGAATGGGCATTCATTTTTAGCTAACTGCGAAAGGACCGCACAGCAGACTAGGATAGTGGTTTGCCTTTCAATATGATAGTCGTAGAATTCGGCATGGCGTTTAGTAAGATGTCTTACTTAGTGTTTATGCAGTCTCCCTTGTCTTGAGATAGCAATCAGCTACAACGTAGGTACCATGCAAAGCATTTTCTACCCCCATGAACTACCAAGAATGTTATAGTCATCGACACGGATTCTGTGACCTCGAATTCCGGAGAATAATATGGCTGATAATTTTGGTCTTCAAGCTGGCTTAGGTGAATTAGTAAGACGACCCCAAAGTTGATGTCCGAAGATCAATTCCTGAAAGATTCCTCAATTCACACCACTCCCATGAGTCCAGGAACAAAAAAAACTAGGGTTAGTAGTGATTCATGACTTAGGAACAACTCCGAATAGTAATGAAGCAGCTAGCTTATACTTCAACGGGATTCTGATAATCCCGATTTCATTTGAACATCTTTCCCTGAGATGTAAAGTTGTGTGAATGAATGATCAGTTTCTGTTTTCGTGGTCTAACATAACTTAGATGGAGGTGTACATGTAAGATAACCCCGTACAAAGGTATAAACACCTTACAAACGGGGATAGATGTAGTACACTTGGGTCGAATTCATGAACAAGTATCACGAAATATTTGAAGCAGCAATGCATGAGTGAGTTGGCTACGAATCAGTTGCAGTAACAGGTTTATATATATATATATATATATATATATATATATATATATATATATATATATATATATATATATATATATATATATATCGCTTTTTGCAAGCCATATTTCCAACGCTTATTTCGTTAAGATGTCACTGGCATTTTTATTCTGAATCGTTTCATGTCCACTTCCTAACTTAACCTAGTTGTACTGACGTGATGTAGTCACTGACGAATGGATGTGTACTCCGGGATTTGAGTTGCTGATTGGCGTTAGCGACGCGACTATGTTCTAGCCATCCGCTGCTATAAAGATTATACTGAAGAAAAGATTTTACAAAGATCTGCAAGATTATTCGGAGTGCAAAACTTACAACAAAGTATTGTCACCTCGGTGTTTGTTGACATTAGAATCACCCATTAGTCTTGGGCTGGGATATACTAGATGGATCGTAGGAAGCCCATCGACCTGAAAATAACCAGAAAACATGCCTTACCTGACTACAAATGTCTGAGATTGATGTATCGTCTTTCAAAAGTTTACCAGCATGGATAAGTCTTTGAGATGAGACACTAGGTTGAGCGGGATGATGCTCTGATAAGTAGTTTTTCAAGTCACTGGCCAGCCAGTGAGAAAGGCATTGCACAGTCAAACTAGGTATTTTGTCACTAGGTGATTTGATCACGACCTTAAACCTCTTATCACCCATCTTCCTAGATGACGTAAAGCAGTAGATGAAAACCCGCCACTCCCGAATCACTCATCTTAACAAGAATACCGTCCAATATCTTTGAGATGAACCATTTTAACAGCTTGAATCTTGGTGTCAGGTCATAGTTCTATCTCCTTTCTCTGGGTTTAAACAATTTTGCTAGCTACCCGGCTTCAATAGCCCAAATGACGTCTCAGACGAACCTTTGGGAATAATAGATGAAAATTTGGAAAGTGATGAATAATTACTAAATTTTCGGCAACGTTTGGATTATAAGCCTTTAGTGTTAAACTAAACATTTCTGGAGATAAATTATAGCGAAGGAGGACGATAATAAGTTGTTCTACGTGAAAAAAACGGAAAAATCCACCGGACTACTAGGTTCATGTAGCGGTAAATAAATCCCCAAAATCAGTAACTCTGAAAGTTCTCGACATTTGATGCTGACCTCATTACTTTTACTGGATTTATCTAGCTTAAGGCGCTTGATCACGCATCAGCACCAGATCACGAGTGGATATACCGTGCTAATTATTCCGTTCAACTACTAGCCAGCTTAGACCAAACGTTTCTTTGACATACTGATACCTTTCTAAACATATCATGAAACGTCTTCATTCCTGACTTCCGATTTAACTGGGTTAGGTGTTACTGGTTAAGGTGTTGTCAAACTCCTAAAACTTGTGGCATCTTTACTCTTGTAAACACATGTGCAGATTTCCCCTTTTAGTACAAAAATAAATTGGTGATCCATTGTATTACACATCCTTTTATAAAATTGCACTCAGTATTAATCCTTTCTTACTGGTGAAAGTGTTCAGCGAACAATTAAAATGGTGACAATCTTCGGATCCCTATAAATATCCTATAAATATCAAAGATGAGTTAAATGGTTCAAATGGCTTAGAACGGAATAGAAAAAGCTTTCGCTTAATAGGCTTTCGTATCTAGTAGAAGGGGATCACCAATACCTCCAGGCAGGGACCTAGGTATATCAACTACAATAGATTAGAAAAGAAAGAAATTGGTAACTCATAATAAGATGTTATCCTTAGTCCTTAAGAATAGGTCAAGTTTCCTCGTCAAGGACTCCTGTGTAGTCGCTTGGACTAGTTCAGTCGGCAGCAAATTCCAGCATCTGACAACTCTTAATGAGTAGAAGTTGTGTCTACAGTCCATTCTGCTATGTTTTATCTCCAATTTTTGGGTGTTATCCCTTAGGTTTGTATTGGAACTAAGCTTAATTCGGTGTTTAAAGGGATGTCCAGAAGTGTTAAGGATAATGTAAGCCATCAGAAGGTCGCTTCTAATACTCCTATACTCTAATGGGTAAAGGTTAAGTGATTGCAGGTGCTCTTAATAATAATAATAATAATAATAATAATAATTTATTCTCAAATAACAGTTTGTTACATGAGGCATGCCAGTTTACAGGCAAGATCAAATTGATACAAATGATACAATATACACTGCAATAA
This sequence comes from Schistosoma margrebowiei, assembly GCA_944470205.2. NCBI lineage: Eukaryota > Metazoa > Platyhelminthes > Trematoda > Strigeidida > Schistosomatidae > Schistosoma > Schistosoma margrebowiei. The sequence continues at coordinate 23,429,469 of OX104024.1, forward strand.
ATTACATAGCTGGGTTGATAATTTATAAGATATGAATGTCGATGGTTTAAATCAGTACTACAGTTGGCGCGCTTCATGAAAGTCGCGTTGCGAATGTGCGACTGATGGTCAAGAATAGGTCCATTGAAGGTATGGGCTTCTAATCGCAACCTTATTTCCTTCTGGGATATCCAAGGCTTTAAGGATGGTGCAGGATGAAGTCACCAGTTCCATATCTCAAGGGGGCTGAAAGAGGGAGCAAGTAAAAGAAAACACGAGAGGCAGAGTAGCCAATATTCATGAAAGAATGTTTAAGGTATGATTACTCAGTCTAATTTTCCTTTATTAAGGTATATGTTAAGAAAGAGCATTTCAATAGGTTATAGAAAATAAGTGTTGACAAGGTGTGAGTGGACATACAACTGACAAATGGGGGCGATTCGGAAAAGAGCTGAGAGTATAAGATTATGTGTGATTATAAAATAAAATATAGTGCTAGAAACAGTATCGTGATATACATTTGGCTGTCTTCCCTTTAATATCGAAGCTATTAGAGCCTCTTTCGTTTTTTTTTAAAATATTTTTCCCCAGTTATTAAAGGGTCTTGATTAGGCTTCGTATATTAGCTCTTCGTAAGGTTTGAATTTTAGTCCCTGAACTAAATTCGTGGCTCGCCGTTGGATAGGCTCCAGAGTGTTCTTATCCTTTTGGAGCTCGAGTTTTGTTTTTTTATTCCGTTGTTTGTTGTGACCAGTTTGTTGTCACAATTCAACACATCAGAACGACATTAACTGTACTGGCAAATACAGTTCATCCTCCATGGAGGATGAGAAGTGAGAGAGATAATAAATAATCCAATGTACTCAAACGATGGAATGAAATTTGCACGACAACGAAGACGGATTGTGGTATTTGTACCAACTGATGATTCCTTTGTGCTTGATTGCGCGCTCATCATGAACTATAAATATAATACGTTCATTTGCGCTCTTAAAATTCTACTTGCCTCAAAGTGCACTATTTGAGGAATTCTTAGATATCGCAATAATCCGAATACTTCTAATTATCACATGGGCGTCGCAATATAGCGTATGTTTGAACAGTTGGAAATATGTTCAAATTCTTATGTTCTCAAAAATGACATGGAAAGCTTTGAAATCTGGAATATGACCTGGAAAAATGTTAAGGATGATAAAATTGTGGCTCATTTCCTTACGCTCATAAAAAAAGATGCCTACAGCCTACTAAGAATTTTGGTATTCCCAGATAAGCCTATTTCACACATATCGAATGAGATTTGTGTGGCGCATATGTATTTGATATCTCTTTGTACCAATATCTATGTGTTGAAATTAATAAACAAATAAATAATGCAACTCTGAAATAACTACATGTGGTGTCTGTACGAACTAACGATCCCTCTGTACCTGTTGAATGATTGATTTCGAATTCCAAATACAACACATTCGTTCGTGCTTATATAGTACTTGTTGATTAAATTGCGTCGCTTCTGCAATTCCTAGTTTGTATTACAATTCACATACTCTTAATTAACATGCTACTATTAAATAATCTAAAGTGTACTATCTTGGAATGTCATGGAAGAGCAAAATTTCACGAAGTGATTCGTCAAAACAATCAAAAGGTTAGACAGTTTACTCTTGAATTGCAGAAACAAGCTGCAAAGTGTAATTTTGGTGATCAACTTCATGTTCAGCAGCGTGATCGATTGATTTCAGAGAATAACGTTTCAGAACTGGAAAAAACGTTCATACAAATGTCGAAGTGTTCTTTTCAAGATGCTAGAACTGTGTGTATTAATTATGAGGCAGTGCGTGAAATTGACTTCTAGGACATCAAGAATCCTAATACAGTGCTTAGTTATACGAATTCAACTTGTACTCAAGGCCATAAAGATAGGCGTTTAATTGACCATAACACTCGTTCTCGTGGAAACATGGATAACAATTCAGTGAGGATTTTCAAAGCAGGTGACAAGGGTGAGCACAAGCTTGGTAAATGTTTGTCCTGTGGTGAACTTCACACACGTAATTCATGTGTATTTCATCATGCTAAATGCTTTATGTGTTGTAATATCGGACACATCAAGTGAGCTTCAAATAATGCTAAACTTTGTAATACAGATCTTATTAACTTGGGTGATGCTAATGAATATATATTATTTTTATTTCCAACTTCGTATTCGAAAACGATTACATTTGTCCAGTGGTGCTTTTTACTATTTTATTGTTGAAACTGGCAGTATTAATTACATCATTTCGCTTGGGAAGTTGAAGTCATTAAATCCTGATGCTATAATCTAAATTTCGTTTCTAGTATCACTGATTATAAACTTTTTATTCTTGTGTTCTGTATTTCGTTGACTACAGACGAAAATGTTACACCCTTTAATTGCGAGTCCCTCATTATCTATCCTGGGTACAGAAATTTTAAGAATGCTTCAAGTGTAGCTTCCTGTGGAGATAGGCCTGACAACCTTATTTTGTAAATAGTTTTCAATGTTATTTGTATTTATTTTGTCAACCTTCCACTGTATGTATATTTAACATTAAATGACTGTAACCGTTGTTTTAGTAAATGACCTTGGACACACTTTCCGTTGTGCTACTACATAGCGTGACACATGGTTGCTTGCTAACAAATACATTGCTACACACACACGCTCATTGTTCTATTCTCATGCCTTATCGAGTCAATCGCATTCTAAATCGAATATTATCCACATTTTAGACTGCTGTGCCATTTTTATTATATCCTACGCCAAAGAAACTTACTGGAGTCATATTTATCTCATTGGAGTTATTTATAATTTATAATTGTGGATTTTTGGGACCAAAGCTCAACGGAACACGCAACAACTAGCTGATTTAAGTAACGTCCCTGAACTTTTATTTTGTGTTACTACTCTAGAAATTGTTATTGTTACATTAACTCTTGGACGTAATAACTTTATCGCTAATTTTTGGTTATTATACTTTTTGGTCCACCACAATTATTTGGTGAGCCTCGATTTTTTATGGACATCTATTATATATATCTACATATTTTTTTATTATTTTTAATTGGCACGACACACCATTTTTTGTTTTTGGCATTATGAACTCTCCTAATAAACTTATTGATATAGATAGCCCATCAACCAACCCCTTTCATTCATCTCAGCCAGAAGATAATGTTTTAAACTCAATCAACGCTATTTCTGAACTAAGATTACCAACGTAAGGTTTTAATAATCCCAGGATCTGGTTTTCACAGGTTGAGGCATTATTTTTAGCGAGAGGTATACGTTCGCAAGCGACTAAATATGCCCACATCGTTGGTGCACTATCTATAGAAGTAGAAGCGGAAGTCGGGGACCTGATAGATAACATACCAGAAACGGACCCCTATGACAAAACAAAAGCCGTAGTAATCCACCGTACTTCGCAGTCTGACGAAAAACGCTTACGGCAACTACTCACCGCATGCGAGTTAGGGGACAAAAAACCTTCACAGTTGCTTAGACATATGAGACAACTAACAGGCTCATACAAGTTAGACGAAGCATTACTTAAGCAGATGTGGTCACAAAGGTTACCACATAGCGTCAGACAAATCCTCGGCATATCAGGAGCCTCTGTCAGTCTTGATGATTTAGCAGACATGGCTGATAAGATGATAGAAATATATCCCGATAGTCGCGGCGTTAACGCGATACAATCCTCAAGTAGAGAAAACATGAGCAACGAACTCAACATCCAATAACAAATAACACAGTTAATACAGCAGCTAGCATCACTGCAGGCGACTATTTCCACCATCCATTCTCGACCCCCCAGATCTATGTCCAGAAGGAGATCAGTATCCAGACATCGTCTTAGGTCACCTAAGCGGGCAGCCGGAATTTGTTGGTATCATTCAAATTATGGTGAGAAAGCACGCCGTTGCACTAAACCGTGCAACTTTATGACAAACAACCCAAACTATCAGGGAAACGAAGTGGCCAGACAGTAATGACGGCAGCTGTTACTGGCCAACATGTTAGCCGCCTCTTTCACGTCAGGGATCGCATTTCTGGCTCGGACTTTTTGGTCGATACTGGAGCAGAAATCAGCATCATCTCACTCCACCTCTCCCGCAGACAACAGACAACAAGCACTAAACTGTCCCTAATAGCGGCTAACGAATCAGTTATCAAAACTTACGGAGAGCAATCTCTTATATTAGACCTCGAGCTTCACAGAAGATTCACATGGGTATTCGTAGTTGCTCAAGTCAAACGACCCATCCTCGGGGCCGATTTCCTTAGTGCGTACAACCTGTTAGTAGATATGACCAACAGGAGATTAATCGACGTAAACACACGTCTACAGGTAAATGGTACACTCTCCAACGACAAAGAAATCCATGGTGTTCGAATAATGAAGCCTGTGAAGAACATTTTCAACGACATTCTAACAGAATACCAGTGCACTACGAAATCAAATTACCAAAAGGAAGGTAACCCACAGCTGGTGCAACACCATATCACTACCACCGGACCACCCATTCACGCGAGAGCGAGGAGATTACCACCAACAAAGTTGTAGACAGCTAAGAGAGAATTTGAACACATGATGCAACTTGGTATCATCAGACCATCTAATAGTCCTTGAGCCTCACCGTTACACATGGTACCAAATAAAAACCAAGATTGGCGTCCGTGTGGCAACTACCGCCGTCTGAATAATCAAATCATCCCTGATAGGTATCCTATCCCACATATACATGACTTCTGGTTAAACTTACATGGTAAATTCATTTTCTCGAAACTCGACCTCGTGCGTGCATACCATTAAATTCCGATGGCACCAGAAGACATCGAGAAAATAGCCATCATCACACCCTTTGGTCTGTTTGAGTTTCTAAGAATGCCATTCGGATTGAAAAATGCCGCCCAGACATTCCAAAAATTCATGGATGATGTCACAAGAGGTTTAGACTTCGTATTCGCCTACATAGACGACGTTTTGATCGCAAGCTCATCAATAGAAGAGCACGCCCAGTATGTTCAGATCCTCTTTGAACGTTTTAAGAAACATTGTGTTGTTATCAATCCTTCTAAATGTATATTCGCCGTCCCAGCCTTAGAGTTTTTAGGACATTACACTGACTCTCAAGGCATCAAACCACTCCCAGAAAAGGTTGAAGTTATTACCAATTACCCTGAACCAACCTCCATAAAGTCATTACGCCGTTTTCTCGGGACGTGCAATTTCTATCGCCGATTCCTACTATGTTGTGCGGATGTGCTACAGCCGTTAACTGATTTACTGAAAAGTGACAAAAAAGGTACGAGGAAGAAAAAGAATCAAACATTCAAGCTACCGTCTGAGGCCAAAATGGCATTCAAAGAAGCAAAGTCCTTGATAGCCAACGCCACCATGTTACAACACCTCAATACTGACCCCACAACTCATTTGATCCTACGTACGGATGCCTCACAAAAAGCCGTCGGGGCAGTATTAAAACAGCGGGTAATCAACACGATTACCCCCATTGCCTTTTTCTCCAAGAGATTATCGCCAGCACAAGAACGTTATAGTACTTTTGGACGCGAACTCTTAGCTATGTATTTAGCAGTAAAACATTTCAACTTTTTGCTACAGGGTCGCGATTTCATCATTATGACAGATCATAAACCCCTTTGCCATTCTTTTGGCACATCGTATGACAAACACTCCCCACGAGAAGCAAGACAACTTGATTATATCTCCCAATTTACTACAGACATCAGGTTTATCAAAGGTCACACAAACATTGTTGCTGATGCACTATCTAGGAGGGATATCAATATGATGGTGCTCAATCATGACATCAGCCTTGGAACTTTGGCTAAACTTCAAGTAGACGATGCAGAATTGAAAGTCTGCAAAGAAAAGTCTAGCTTAAATCTCAAACCTGTACCAATTCCTCTTTCAGATGCATTCATCATGTGCGACACCTCAACAGGGAACAATCGTCCGTTTGTCCCACACGCCTGCTGACGACAAATATGCCAGCACTTGCACGGTGTTTCACATCCAGGCATCAGAGCGACAACAAAGCTCATCACCGAACGTTTTTTGTGGCCGAAAATGAACTCGGATGTTAAGCGTTGGACACGTAGCTGCCTCCAGTGCCAACGCAGCAAAATCCAAAAACATACTATCAGCCCGATCGGGGAATTTCCTATTCCCGATAAACGTTTTCAACATATTCATTTGGACTTAATTGAGCCACTATCTCAGTCAAACTCCTTCACCCACATTCTCGCTGCGGTGGACAGGTTCACAAGATAGGCCATAGCCTGCCCTATTAAAGACACTTCGGCAGAAACAGTCGCTTCAGTCTTCCTCGACCGCTGGATATCTAACTATCGAGTGCCATCAACAATCACAACAGATCGTGGTCCCCAATTTCATTCTGTCCTTTTTAAGGAGTTCACTAAACTTCTAGGAGTCAACCACATTAAAACCACAGCTTACTACCCAGCAGCTAATGGCATGGTTGAAAGATTCCATCGCCAATTAAAAAGCTCACTGATGGCGCAAGCTGACTCATCAAAGTGAAGCGATGCCTTACCGCTTGTACTCCTCTGTATTCGTTCAACCATAAAGGAAGACATTGGATGTACAGCCGCCGAGTTAGTTTATGGTACAACTCTAACGTTACCTGGTGAACTAGTCAACTACGAACCTACAACGCACGGGGATTCTACTCACTTCGCAAATCGCCTATTACAGACGATGGAGAATATTAAAGCAATATCCCCTCGTGAACACAACAATCGAGTCCAACTTGACAAAAACCTTGAAACGTGCAAATTTGTCTTCGTCCGAGTAGATGCGGTTAAAAAACCATTGAAACAACCATATGAAAGTCCATATAAAGTAATTAAACGCACACAAAAATACTTCATCATCAACAGAGATGGCAACAAGCAGAATATTTCTATAGACAGAATAAAACCTGCTTTCTGTGAAGCTACTCAAGTTAAGGAAGACAATGCTGTTGACAATCAACCCCTCTCACCAGCGACTGAAAAACCAGTGTAAGATAAATAACTTAATACTAAGCCTTGTTGTTTAACGCGCTCCGGTAGACCTATAAATAAACCCAAGCGTATATCCATTTCGTCGATTGAAAAAAAAAACAAAGCACACACCTACCTATGTTACACACTACTAATTTCACACAAAAAATATTTTTTCTTTTTCACAGTGTACATAATCATATTTTTCCACAATTATTCGTTTTGTCACATTTATTTTTTTATAAAATAATTTTTTGTTACTATAATGAACGAGCAAACTTTATTTAATTACCCATTTATTGCACAAAATAATACATCAACAGTTCATTTTTTGGGTCATTAGCAGTTTTGCACATTATTATTATCATTGTTAGCCAACCAAGTGTCTTCACTTTTTGTGCGTGTGTGTGTTTATTTTGCTATGCTACATCTCTGCTACATGTCACACTCATCCCCACATTTTTGTTAGCTATAAGTGTAAATATTATTTTTGTATACATGTATACGTCATATTCTTACATTTTTATTATAACCAGTGTTACCTCCGGACACTCTGGGTGGGGGAGTGTGTGGAGATAAACCTGACAACCTTATTTTGTAAATAGTTTTCAATGTTATTTGTATTTATTTTGTCAACCTTCCATTGTATGTATATTTAACATTAAATGACTGTAACCGTTGTTTTAGTAAATGACCTTGGACACACTTTCCGTTGTGCTACTACATAGCGTGACACATGGTTGCTTGCTAACAAATACATTGCTACACACACACGCTCATTGTTCTATTCTCATGCCTTATCGAGTCAATCGCATTCTAAATCGAATATTATCCACATTTTAGACTGCTGTGCCATTTTTATTATATCCTACGCCAAAGAAACTTACTGGAGTCATATTTATCTCATTGGAGTTATTTATAATTTATAATTGTGGATTTTTGGGACCAAAGCTCAACGGAACACGCAACAACTAGCTGATTTAAGTAACGTCCCTGAACTTTTATTTTGTGTTACTACTCTAGAAATTGTTATTGTTACATTAACTCTTGGACGTAATAACTTTATCGCTAATTTTTGGTTATTATACTTTTTGGTCCACCACATTCCCGTATTGACCACTAGAAATGGTTCTAATTGAGTGCTTGATAACGTTCTGGCTACTGAATCGAAGTTTGAGAATTGCACTCGACTTCAGAGCCCTCTCATTCAGATGAACAAGCAATTAACGTCAATACCCTGGAAATAAACATCATATCTACTAGTGCTGTAAAATTTAAAGACGCAGAAAGTAGAGTAGATAGTTTTTCAGTGACAAATAACAATGATGAGATTGCTTAAAGAAAAAATATTCGCGCATTTAGAGAATGTTTACAATCTGCCGATGTTACACACTATCGGAGAACTGATGTCCACAATCTTCGAGAGGTCTACTAAAAAGGTTGATCAGCTTATGTTTCGTTTACAAGCCAGTCAGAACCACCGAATACATTATGATCACCTAAATAAGTTCGTCTCGGTTGCCGTTGTTATTCGTCATACTAATAGGTGCATTCTAGATCACGCAAAGTCTATGTCAAATGCACAGCCTAACAGATATATGATTGGCCTAAGGAGAAAACGCTCAACATATTTTGGTCATTGGGAAGTCCATTTAAGTTGTGGCGGTTGTGGTGTTTGCACTGACGTATGATTACTTTGTACTTGAGCGCTCGTTCATCACGAACCACAAATATAATCCGTTCATTTGTGTTCATGTAGTCTTAAATGGTTCGAATCGCACAGTTTCGGAAATGTTTAATTACGATATTAATCCGATTTGTTTTTACTTATCACATGAATACATATGAAATATAGAAGAACTAGAAAAAATATTCTAACGCGTACCTACAATGTCACTTAATGTCCAAACTTATGTTCTCACATTGTCGTCTAATATTTACTTGAAACGGTTTAACAAGTATATCATCGGTAAGATGCTTGAGATCAATTTCCATGTAAAAAACATACCTAATGTGATGAGGCCGGATATCATGTGGATGCTTGCTCACTGAGCTAACTTGTTTCGACCCAAGATCCGTCGAATTCTTGGTGTAAACGATTCGCTTTCTCTCCATTTACGTCCATTCACAATGATAAACAGACTTTGTCAGTCAGAAATGTAAAAATGTGTAACCTTTATATTTAAGTATATTGATATTGTTTGATGAGATATTATAAACTAATTGATTTTCGTTCTCATATCTAGATATTGGAAACTGTTCATGTTTTTGTCCCAGATAGCTTCTTATAAGGTCAATCTATGCATGCCCCCAAATGCCCTGGTACGGCCGAGAGTGGGGAGAGTCCGCTCTCTCTCTCGAAATACTCTCACACGGCCACGCGTATATAGCCTCTGCCAGGGAAGTCCTACTCACCGCCTTCTCGTGGCGGGGGTGTTGTTTACGAAAATGAGAGGACGATAAGCGAATGTCTGGCGCTTTAACCGGATTCCAAACCAATGGTGCACATGGGCTCTAGTATCCTGAGGGAACAAATGGCGTAAGAACCAATTGTTGGTCACCGGCTTCCATGGGACTGCATCTCCTTACGATGCTCCACTGCCTTGTGGATCAGACCTTCAGGTCGAAGGCTCGGGGTGTGGCCCCCTACGAAAACCACCTGTTTCGGTTTGGGCACCCGGGCAGTATCACAGCCCTCGCACATGTCGAATGAGATTTGTGTGGCGCATATGTATTTGGTGCCTCTTTGTACCATTATCTATGTGTTGAAATAAATAAATAAATAAAATAATCTATGAATGGTGAGAGACCTACAGTCTTTATCACCTACATATCATGAGGGTTGGAAAAAGTTCATCTTAGCACTGCTTGCCTGTGTGTACGTATCGGTGTAATCTCACATTTTGGGAAGGAAGTAAGAAACACTTACTATACTGTGAACAAACCTGGATAGAGCAACCAGAAAACTCATAAATTTTACGTACAATTTGTTTATAGACCGGTCAGAGATGCTTTTAGTTTGAATGGTGCAAGATGGAGTTAAGAAGCACTATTGTCACAAAGCGTGGTTTTAAATCATAGTGAACCAATAAATTCACACCTTTTTCTACTGACGACACTTCTAAAGGATAATTGTTCTAAATGTATGTATGACTCGCATCAAGCCACAGATGAAAGATTTTAGAATTTTCAGATTTGAAACTAAACTCTTGGTTTTTATTACAACTTCAAATACCAGTTTGATATTCTTGATGTTCCAAACTGTTCCTCTATTGTGAGTTATACTTTAGAGCTTCGAATAACTGTCAAAAAATTATTTTCAAGTTACTCTCCTGAGTAAAGTTTGAATACCAAAATATTGAATGGTTTGTTAAATATCTTCCCCTTGAGTTTCAACTGTTCTGTTCAACGATCCTAATAAAAACCTACTACAAATTATCGATTTGACTACTTCCAAATAGAGGACGAGGAGTAATTTCCAATATCAAACTAGTGAGTCCTGTCTTGGACACGAAAGCTTTCCTTTTTTATCTACTTTTTCCATTCCATCAAAAAAGTTAACTTTCTGATAGATTATTAAAAAGTGGCGTGTACCTGCCCCTGAAGAAATAGATTATTGAGATTATATTTAATAGATATGGGGTACATATTGTATATATATATTTCACAGGACTCACGACGGTACGATTAACTAAACTTACTCCTTTCATAAGATCGATTGCTACGTAGGTGTATTTAAATAGGTTAAAGAAAGCAAGTCAGTAGTACTGTAACGAATTAACAGAGGACCGTTCAAATGAAAGGGATTCAAGAGAATAGAGAATTTTAGAACTGTGTTGATTTCCGAAATATAGTAGGGGAAGCAGCGTTTTAATTTTTTATAACACTCACCATTACTTTTATTATACTGTGAGTGGATTACTTTTTAGCGTAATAGCCCAGTTTAGCTTGTAGTAGGATTTCCCAGTAGGAAGTAAAACTAATCCAATGTTACAAATGTGGGTTAAAGAGATAATTGTGAAAGGTAAATAACATTAGTGCCACTAAATAGTTACTAACTCTATTGAGATAGTATGATGTGTGATCGTCTATAGTTAGTTACATATCTTTTACTAAAGACAGGCAGCATGTTTCTATCATTGATATGATTTCCTGCTTAGTAATCATGGAAATCGTTCCAAGTCTTGTCATTTTATTATTTTAAAGGGACCCCTTTGATAAGGATAATCGCGAACTGTTCGTGGTCACATGATAAGTAGCCCACTATGCTGTTAATACCTAACTGAATACATCTATTTTGGGTTCTTGGTTCAGGTGACAATCCATTTAGGGTGATAAATCTGTCAGATAAGTAGTAACCAGTTGCCTGTGATCGTAACAGGACAAGATTAGCATACTCAGAATGCGTCACGGCATTGTGTCGAAAAACTGCGTCCGATAGGCTAACTTTTTTTAGTAAGCTTACTGACTAGTTGTGCTCATTGAGTGAACAAATTATAGTTAAAATAGCGTTAAAGGAAAATCGTAGAGCCAGATAGCTCATATGTTGTAGTTGACAAAGTAAAAATTGACATCTCAGACTCCAGACTTTAGAAAACACTGTGATATTTTTAGGCGAACCTCCGTCGAAGTTTAGGAAAAATGCAGTTTGATCCTCAAAATTTCCCGTTATCTTATAGCTCACACTAACATGGTTGTTCATTTTTCGTTTTACTACCATGTCAAGTTTTTATTGCATGTAGTTATCAATTTACCTCTTAGGCTTTTCACTTTCGCATGTTAGCATGTTACTTGCATATGTGCTGACGGAATTGTAATTGGGAACCTCTATAAACGTTCCTCACGACCCTCGATTACCTGGAAATCATCTGAAAGAAAGATGATCTTTGTAATCATGGCTCACGACAGTGATCCAGTGCAGTTCGTATTCTGAACTAACATTCATCTGGCGGACCGATATGAACCATAAGTTTTTAATGCCATATTGTCTCTGTAGACAATGAATTACCCGTTATGCATCTAGTTGCTAAGACAGGTTACAACCTGTTTTCTTTTTGTTTCAATGATAATAATTTTTAAAATAGTCAGTTATGAGGCTAAAGCAGTAACCGTCAAGTATATTTAATTCACTTAGACATACTTTTGTGCTGGCAGATACCTTTTCTTTTTCATGGGTGAAGCCAGACTAATGGGCACACTAGGTTTTTATTCAGATAGTGTAGGAGAACAGTTGAAGTGCAAGATTTTCCTTTCAAAGACACAAGGTTTTTGATACTCAGTATAGAACAATAGGGTATATAATGCCTACGCCAACTAAGGAAGTGAATAAGAAATTGAGCCGTAATATGTTGACATTACCACGATGTTTTCAGACAACTTTTAAATAACCGACTAAGGTCATCATATCAACTTCCTCCTATGAAGAAATTACATCAGGATGTAGGTTCGATTTGGTAAACAAAAATACGTCAGTTCGTTTTTCGTAGCCTAATGAAGAATTATTGGCGCGTTAAGTATTTAAATTTTTTTCTTGTACAATCTGTGACGACTACCGCTCAATCAGCATTGAAAGATACTTTATAGAGGATACATACTTTACTGACTTTTATCTAGTTCCTGCAGCTTTCACCGTATCGCCATAAATTATCGCGCATGACTTGTACAGGCTCTACATGGGAATCAGAGCTAGCACGGGAATGTAAGATAAGATAATGAGGCAAGAATATTTGAGGAGGTGCTGCATTTGGTCTGCCAAACACAGTGTTGGTACGTCATATTGCTACAATACCACATGGCACACGCCTTGAGAAGTGACGTCACATTGTTTAAGAAAATGTTTGTAAGATGGATACCGCAACTTCCTAACGTTATATTGGGACTAAGGTACACTTACATAGTAAACTGAAATACACTTATACTACTGGAAGCGGAAGGTACATTAAATTAATAAAACAGGTTAGTGTAAGGTCGAAAAATTCATTCTAGCCCTTCTCTGATTCAATGATCAGGCTGGACTTGCCGTGTCTATTTTATTGGGTCTGGTAGCAGAAAACATCGAATTTCTGCGTGTGATAAATTCTTTTTAAGAAGTCCAATTTTACAAAAGGCTCAGTGGCATGCTCTGATTCGGTATCATTTGAAAGTAAGCCATTTCTGCTTTTGACAACCTACATCAACAATATATCCAAGTGCTTCGACACAGGATAGACTAATCTTTACGCTGATGACATAAAAGTCATCTATAAAATTTACATTAATGATATACTTAGTACTACGCAAACTATCCAACATGGACTCAATAAAGTAGATAACCCGTGTAAGCGCTAAAGGTTGGAGCTCAACACGGAGAAATGCGGCTTCCTATGTATTAGAGTCATGTCTCTTAAAACAAAACTAACACTTGACAAAGATGTACGACCCAGACTTTGGGGTGCATTACTCTCATAATCTTAACTTCTCTAAACACATCTTCATTCTTCCTAAATTCTTTAAAAATGAATGTAGAAACCAGATATGTGTACGACCTGTTATATCTTAGTGAAGACTAAACTGCGAGTAACTTTTGTGAACTCTTAATGGGTTAATATTATCCATATATGCTTATGGTATAATTATTCAGTAATTAGGTTATGTATAGCTATATTCCTGTTATTATAAGCTTCATTTTGACTTATAGATTATCATTATACGACTTACTGTTCTTATGTTATGTTCAGTTTATTGATTAAATTCTCCTACGACCTAAGCCACTTTTCGGCTTTATTGTGTATGAATGTTGTTTCCGATTTTATGGTGCGACGAAGCCTGTTTGGTTGGTATACAGACCGAGTAGGTTTTAAACAAATGAATCATATAGCGGAAGTTATTTTCGGTTTTCTGAACTCAACTGAACGGGCTAGGCGAGCAAACGACCAATCAGAACGCTATGCTATCAGACCGATCGAAAGTCACTGGTTTAGTACAGTCTGAGAGTGAATAAACTGTATTTTGATTGGCGAATAAATTACGTGATAACTAGCCGGACATAAAGTCACATCGCTGAATACTGTTTATTCTTATTTTCCAACATGCACTGAAGGTGGAAGAAAAACTGTGAGATTTCACACTCGGAATGCTTAAAACTATGTCACTCACTGACTTTTGTTCTCGATGCCATATCCTAGGACTTGTACCCCTCTGGAAAAGAAGGTTCAAGCCCAGTCCGATTATCTACTTGAAGCTTTTAAAAAGTATCACTCGATTTATAACATATTTCATACCCCAGGGATACATATATATGACCTTTGAGACAAATTATATAAAGTCAAAGTTCAAAAATACAAATCAAAAACTCAGGTAAACTTCTTTCTCATCGAGAATGCATTAGTATGAAACAGTCTTCCCTCCAAAATACGCGTGGCATATGGATCACATACTTTTATCAGACTTATTGATCAAACCTTCTCCTACACTGATCTCTTAGTACGCGCAAACACATCTGAACCCTACTCAAATATCATGGGTCCTCTACATGTCTAACCCATGTCAGGCACTGAATTTAGTTTCACTACCCATTCTTCTTTGCAGTTGCATTAATTATATCTCTGTAGCTTCGAGTCCCTTCTTAATTTTTACTTTAAGTAGACATATAATTCATTGGACCCAGCGACACTGCTCAACTACAGTTGATCGCGAGGGACACTCACTACTATCTCAAAGAGTCGGCAAGTGAATCTTACAATCTCCTACCTACTACCAGTGGTCTTGGATACATTGTTCCTTTAATCCATCATGCAGTTAGAATAGCACAAAACATCAATGGCAAGTTAATGTGAGTTCCTTGTTGTTTATTTTCCATCAGCTTTCTACTTTCACATGCACTTTATTGACTTATCATTAGTTTTATTTCATTACGCTTTAGATTACTCACAACTTTTATATTCCTACATCCTTTCGCCTATTTCGGTTAATATTGTTCTGAGATAATGCCCTTCTAAATACTTAGACTTTGTTTATGTTGTAACGGGTGACTGCAGGCTTAATGCGCAGCGTTTTTATATCGATCGATTCAGTGACACGGAAACACATAATGGACGGCCTAGAGTCCCGATTGGCCCTGCTTCGCTGTCTGTCCCAGCCAGTTGAGTCCAGAACGCAAGTCACAGCCTCTGAGATATGAATCGTTATATTTCAAACACACTCTGCTTATATACCAATCAAGCATACCACATCGTACCATAAAA
This sequence comes from Schistosoma margrebowiei, assembly GCA_944470205.2. Lineage (NCBI taxonomy): Eukaryota > Metazoa > Platyhelminthes > Trematoda > Strigeidida > Schistosomatidae > Schistosoma > Schistosoma margrebowiei. Next base: position 23,444,724 of record OX104024.1, read on the forward strand.
TAGAAAACAACATTTTGTACAATATCCAACAAGTGAACAGATATCGACCAATAGGAAATGTCCATTTAAAGTCCAGGGACACCATTCGACTTAACATGATAATTATTGGTCTCTTCGTCCGCATCCACAACAGTTTAAAATCCTATAATTTTCACTAGTCATATAAATCATTGCGTCAATGCCCTACTCATAGTCCATAATTTGCAACCCCTGTTAAGCCTGTAAAATGGTATGTATAGAAATGGTGTTTTCCAACAGTATGTGTAAAATAGAGCATTGTGTAAGATGTAATATTTTATTCAAAAATAAACCTATATGAGCCTAACATTACAAAAGGAGGGAGGATGGAGTTATTGACCAGCAAGCATTGACGGTAAGAGCAGTGACTTAGGTCGAACAATGTCTTTGTGGTCGAACATTTTGTTTGTTTCGCGCTCTTTATGGTTGAGGACGAGAAAGTCGATCAACGATACAGAGATTATTCTCCTACGCTCCACACTCAGACCAAAACATAAACCAAATCATTAATTCTCTGGAGAATCTTCACGAATATACTGTCCTTTATTTTTTTTAGTGAGTTTATTTACTAACAGCTCTACTTAGAAAGATCTTATATGCAAACCAATGCACTAAATTGTAGATCACGCCTGTAAAAATGGCGCATAACTGCTCTGGCAGAAATATAAGGTTATTATATTTAAGAAAGAACCAACTGCGCAACTCTGGTTTGAGGGTTCTTCCTCTTAAATTCTCCACATTACAGGGAAGATTAACGGTTTTCCTATGACAACGCAGGAAACCCTAAAATATCCCCAGAATTGTGCTAGTGAAGCAGGTAAATAGGGGTTACACTAACGTTGATGTCAGTTCACGATGGAGGCCCTAAATCTAGGTTGGTTGCTAATCAGAGAATTTAGACAAGAATAATCCATCAAAGTTATTAGTAGGTGAAGCACATCAGAGCATTTTTATTAACTGCGATTCAAAAGATACTAGTTGCATTAATGAGAAACGATTAAAACTCCAAACTCACCGATTGTCAGACATCTCTAACTTTGAATTGGACAATGTATTACGTGGATCATCGATCTACAGCATTATGTGTGGTTAGTTTCAGTCATATTATTCACGTACCCGCCCAAATAGACTATCAAATAAAATCATTCAACCAATGTTTTTAAAAAAATTTACGCAGCAGTACCCAACCTGCAGATTACACTAAAAAAGACGACGAACATAATATACATTATTAGCAACGACTATGTTGGTTTTCATACATCAGCAGACTAGAGGAAAAATAAATTAAGCTATACATGCGCGTTCACATGTTACTTGTCAAGAAGTATTTTGAGTGTCTTTATTTCTCAGCTGTGAACAGAAATTTTACTCTTGCTCTATAGCTTTTACCGCAATAAATAGTAGTTTGACGTAGTCGTTGTCCACTTTCTGGGTGGATGTCAAGTCAACTTAATGTGGTTATTTGTATCGGTCCAAGCAAACTCAATCAAGTGGATTGCTTTGTTCACCAGGTCACAGATAAATTATTGCCAGATGTTTAGGTAAAACTATGTTTTATAAGACTCTAACACATGATTCATCACATTGATATATTTCATGTCTTTCAGTTCCAGTAGGACTATCTTCCATGCAGAAGTACTGAGTCGACTCACAAGTGGAACTGTTCTGAGTAATGCATCATATCTATGCAACATACAAGCTACTATCTTGTTTTCAGTAGTTCTTTTTGAAAATACTATGGGATTCAATCTGATATTACCTTGCTTTCTAAACCTAATCAAGTTTGCAAAGAGTGCGCTGAGGTTATGTAGAGTAATTGGCTACGAAGCAACATTCGGGCTAAGGTGTAGACTAGAAAGATTAGTTAACGTTTTTGCGATGATATATTGGTTTATTGCAGTAACAGACCGCTTAAATTGTAGAACAAATAAACTCCATGCAAACCAACGGATACACAATCAACACACGGCAATTCAAATGCGGAATCGCCGCCACATACCGGGCGACGTGAACCCGACGTGTTTTTCTTAAATGGCATAAAAGCCAACCCAAGGTGTTTCAGTGGTCGTTTGAATCTTGTCCTTTGGTTTCTTTTGAAATGGTCAAAAACTAGCACTGGCGTTAATCCTGTGCAAACTTCTATTTTGAACGCATAGACGCTAAGTTGAACGTTTTTTATGATAAATTATCTCACAAAGTGACTAAACAATAGTACTATCATTGAGACGGTTTGTTGATGCATATGAACCAGAATATTGGTTTTTTGCAGAAGCTTATTGCTGTTAAAGATTTCCAACATTTTGGGGTTGAAATACAATACTTTCAACAGTAAATAGGACACTTGAACCAGTTCTATTCTTTTTCTGTAATGCTCAGAATATATAATCATTGACGAAGACAACTGGTTTTTCATCCGTAATCGTAAATAAAATCAAACCAGTTTACTTCGCAGTTTGTAGCTTCAACTTACAGTCAAAATTAAAAAGGATGATAACGACCTTATTTATGTGAGCCATGCTCCAGAAGTTGCATTTTAAGAGAAAAATCTCCGTGATCAGTTAGTAAGCTCTGACATTTATTTAGGAATTTTCAGGTGGCGAAACTGTCGATCATTCTAGATAATCTTTGGAAGTCCATAAAAGCTTGTTTAGCTTACAGTTCTTGTTTGGAAAGGACAGGATACTAGATAGAATACGTTAGTCCTGGCAATGGCGGTCTCTCAGTTGACCCAACTTTCTTTTGAAAGAGTCGACATATGTAGCTTTAATCACGCTCTAAGGAAATAAGTTCCATTTGCTAATTATTCTACGGGAACATTGATAATCAGCTGACAAATAATGTGTTCTGGTCTTGTGAACATTTCTCAGTGTCTTCGCGAATTCTCTATTCTCAAAAACAAGAAAAGTGAGGGCATATCAGGTGTAAATTTATCACTGAGTAATTTAAAAGCTGTGATCAAGTCGTCACTGGTTCTTCTATATGACAATGGAAATAGGTTTAGTTTAGCCAGTTGACTATCGTATAGGAGCTTTGCTATTCGGGGAATCAGCTCAGTTTCTATTTTTTGAAACTTTTTTACACAGTTCACTGTCTCTTCCTAGACTGAAGTTAGCTGCTTGTATTCAGCACTGGAGTTTAGGGCGAACGAATACTACATACAAAGTTAAAAAGATTTCCTCATTGACAGAGCTAAAGGCTCTTCTTATTGACCATTAGGTTTTAAAACCCTCTGTGACTATCGCACTGCAATGTGCTGTTACTGGAGAACTGAAAACATTTGGCTGATTAAAACCTTTTTATTGTACATCAATAATTTTACTGTGTTTTTGGGATGTATTTGTTTTACTTAACCCTTAAACTCGTTTGTTTATATCATTCTTTTCGGACATTTTGGTTTCTTTTTGTCACTGGTTTGGTATTTAGGAGCTTTTGCTCCGGAAACCCACAAAATTGAAGGTTTGTTTTGTAATTGTTATAATTATTGTTGTTAGAACGACATTTGGGTCGACTGTTTGTAAATCGCAAATAAACTTTGGTATCTAACTGGAATTAGATTCTATTGTTAATTTGGGTTCGTAAATTGCAAACCGTAATTCAATAACGGGAACGAGTAAAAACTTAGACGTGACAGTACAGTAATTTTCAAGTCTTGGGTGCAGTGAGCGAGAACTCAGATAACTGCAATCAATTTATTGAGGAATGTAAAATTACAGAGTTCTTACGTAAAATGTGAAACCATACATTAAACACTTTATTTGCAAATCTTCCGTCAATTTTCCTCCATATCCTTCATGACTTCCTCTTCTCGATTCCTTTATGCAGACGATCAACTTCTAATTGTACTACATACTACATATGGTTGTCGACCTATATGGCCTACACCACATTGGCTAACGATAATACCTCGGTCATTGTGTGTCTGAATAGCAGGTATATATTTGTACCTTGGTAACCAACATGCATAAAAATGCACTTGGAAGCATTTATCGGCAACTGTCAAATGTTAGACCGTTTAGATAATTTCTGCAGGTCATTTTAAAGCTCTAACCTATTAACAGCTTTCTTTGCTCTCCATATCATGGCATCGTCAGCATATAGCAAAACAGAAAATGATAAGAAACTAGGAAGGTCGTTTGCATATGTAAGAACAAGATAGGCCCCAAATCAATACGCTGGGGTACTCCGCTAAGTAAGGTTTCCAAGCTAGAAGACCTTGAGTCCACCTGTACCTTTTGTTGACGCTCGACTGCGAAGTCCTTTATCCACATCCATAAATTACCTCTGGTCTCGGCTTTACTTAACTTAGCCGGCTGTCAAGAACTTTGTCAAAAGCCCCGTTGAAGTCAGTGTAGGCTATATCTGTAGGTAACTTTCGACCTTTATAAGTGTACTAATAATTTAGTGAGATATGAACAACGTGTTCTAAAGCCATGTTGATTTTCAGAAAGAATCCGTTTTTATAAACTCCTTCCGAATAATCTTTTCTAAAATTTAACAATCAATCTGGTTAGGCTCACGGGTCGATAGTTCTCATGTTTATATCACACCTGTTTTGAAGATAAAATATTCAATGATATTCTTCCAGTTTTTTGGTGATTGATCTTGGGTCACAGATGGACTAAAACACATACTTGAAGGGTTCGTGAGAAAACTTGCTAACTCCTTTGGTCACATGGATTGACTTATAACTAGCAGACCAAAGACATCAAGTTCTGTGAAAGTCAAAGTGTTCAGTGTATGTGAGTGGGGGGGTATACGAATTGAAGGAGAAAGCATTTCCACAACAGATACACTGCTAAAGTAATTTAAGAATACTTGAGCTTTACCATAATCCTCCTCCAATAATGATGAAATGCTGCCATCTCTCTATAATACTGTGATATTTCCTCTTCTCGTAAAACTTTGGCTCATGTACGAGTATAAACGTTTAGAGTATTCTATGAACTGCCTTAAAAGTTTCTCTTCGTACAAACTCTGAACTTGAGGAGGGTCAAGACACAATTGTTTCCAGCTTTCTGATGTTGAGATTTTATCTCATCAGTACCCAGTAAGCTAAATCTCTCCCACATTTTTCTCCGGTTACGGAAATGGGTGTGACCCCTTTACTGAACCACGGTGGGGAGTTTCTCGGACCCCTTGGTGGAATCCAAGGGATGTTTAGTGAAGTAACTTTCATGCGAAAATTTCCGAATACATCCCAAGCTGTTTCAATGAGGGATTCTGGTTCTATTGTCCAACTTATTAAAGATGCTGAGTGTATAACATTTTTTATATTTGCTTTCCAGATGTTTGGTCGGGCGTAAAGTTAACACATACTCGTTATTGATAGCAAAAAGCAACTCTTGTCCTGTGCATTTCAAATGGCAAATAGCATTCACACGTTTCACGTTCATAGGATGTTATCAATAGCAGTAAAGGGTAAAGTATTCTTAATAACTAGAAATACTCCTCCTACGGTTTTTATACGGTCCGCGAGCGGCAAGTCTTCGAGGATTAAAACTTATTATCTCTTTAGTTCATGTTCATTATTCAGTACTAAGTCTCTTTCAATGGAAGATATAGACACCCTGGTTTAATTCCGATTCAAGTCCATTTGGCTACCTAACCTATAAACATCTGGTAAGGTGACACCGGAGGCATCCTGAAGCCTCAGTTGGTTTAGTAGATCTTTTATCAACCCACTGTCACTGTCAAAAATATTTCCTAGTTATGTGCTTTCACGCTACTTGACTCTCTGAAAGACAACCGACCTGTCACTGTGATCGGTCTCCAATCTCTGGGCTACTGTTTTGGGCGTATGGCCTTTCTTTGGCAACATTGGGTCGCTTCTTATTCTTAATGTGTACCGATTCATCAGCCAACATTGGAGTAGCAATCACAGTCACGTCACACACACCGCGTGGTCTCGTATGGTTATCAATGACTTGGGTAGTTAGGTTTCTGTTTTTTCTCATAGAGACAGACTAATCCTTGTGGGTAGGTTTTCGAGGCATCTCCTGCTTGCTACCGTTCGGAGGGCATAGAGCAAAATAAACTTCCTTTCTTGAGGTTTAATTTCCCAGAAACCTCGTTATAGGCCGTCCCTTTTCCCCCGACTAATGTAAATCAATCATCTCTGAGTTTATTTGAAGTAACTGCATATCGATTTGTGTATCGACTGAGCGAGTAACGATTGATGTGTCTCGATTACGCTTGGTTATACTGCTTTTAAAGGTATTTATCATTGCAATGGCTTCAGATAGCAAGCCGTTTGATTCCAGGCAGCACTGATGACACAACTGTTTTACCAAACTGTTTGAAAGCCGCAGGTGCACACTTCATGGTAATATCCTTTGCATTCATTGCACTACATGCCAATCTCCACAGGGTATCGACAGACTTGGGAGTCGGCAAATGATTTTATTGCACCGTTCAGTCATCAATCAGAGGTTTTTGAAAATAAACTACACAAAAACAACACCTGGAAACAAGATAAACTGGTAATAAGAAAAGAGTGAAAAACTGCAAATTGTTAGATCCAGAAGTGCAAGTAAATACAAAAATATCACTGTACTCAAAACATACAGATGATAAATTACTTTCTAAAAACTAGACTTTTGGTAAATGCTTTGACTGAAATAAACTCAATTAGAGCGAAAACAGTAGTGTTAATGCATCGTAACAACTAATGCGATAAAATCAACTCAATGAGGAAAAATACGACTAGTTTTTCCGGTTTCCAGATTTTAGGGAATTTTGGAGTTTTCATCAAAAGCATATGAAAATTGGTAGTTTTCCATAAATTTTTAAATATTTCCCAAAATATCCTAGGAATTTCCTCAAAGTACCGTGAAGTTTTCGGAAAAACCCCAAACCAGTGAAGTTTTTTGGGTTTTAGTCACATTTCCCAACATTTTCTAATGCAGCTTCTCTAAAATTTCCATAAATTGACGAAATTTTCTCCAATATATTGAAAGATTGGTAAGATTTGTGCCTTGTATGCAGCTGAAAACGAAATCGCTATTAGTAACTACCGATTCTACAATACAGTTCGCAGTTAGTCAAAACTACATTCATCATATTCCTTTAAATTTTGTGTTCACGGTTCAAAAGCGCAACCGTTTTATCGAAGGAGTGCTGCTTGCTGCATTAAGAGAACATCCTCTACGAGCGCCACCGCTTAACACAGTCGATTTTAAAAGAACAGCACTTCGGTTCTTGACTGCAGAAAGATTATCAGTTCCATCGGAGACATATCGACCAACGGCAATGACGGTGGGAGAAGCCGCTAAATCTGGTCGACAAGTTAGTTTTCAAAGTGAAGCGGCTGTCAGAGACTCCTTTGGACGGAATATCAGACAAGGTCAGCCAACTTTCATGTGGAGCAGTCGGTCATCTTGGAACAACTATCGGGACCACCAAACAGAATGCTTCTACTGCAGACGACTTGACAGAAGTGCCAAGAGATGAGGTCATAATCATGTACAAAACAGAGATATGTTATGTTAAACGTGTATGTTCCGTCACTATTAATGCCACCTCGTCGCCCAAGTATGCTAGTTATTGGGAATCCAGAAAACACATTACCGCGTACCACTCAGAATTTAATATCTTAGTGGAAAGAACGAACAGAACGATCAAAATGCTTCTACAATGGTTCATCAATAAGTCGTCAACTGAATGTTGGGACGATGCGATACCTCAATGCCTTTTAGCTTATCGTACATCAGGGCACGTGTGCACGAAATTTTCACCTGAGGCTCAGGATCATGTACCATGCATCCTGCAGCGGTAAATAAATACCTGTGGCATCTTCAATACTTTGCTGCCGACTGACCGGCGCTTATCACCTGATCGAAACCAACCGAAAATGCCAGCGAACACCAGAAGGATGTATACGACCGACAGGCGAACAGACCAGTGTATAAACCTGGAGATTATGTTTGGCTGAGCCGCCCTGTGACTCCACCAGGAACGTGCAGCAAGTTCCACCAACTTTGGCAAGGGTTTTACGAAATTGTGTTTATTCGATCACCTACTAAATTTGTTTTACTTGACATCCAGCGGCCCCAAGACGATGTTATGACAGCACACTACAATCAGCTGAAGCCAGACCGAACAGCAGTGCACTGGGATACCCAGTTTGTCGACCTCTCGACTGCCGTCAGCAATTGTAGAGTGCCACTAAAAAGAGAGGTAGTATACCCATGTCTACAACCAAACACTGAGGTCTGTGCGTCATGGAGAGAGGGGGTATACCCCCTCTCTAAATGTAACCGTTGCAAAAAATCATTACATGTGACGTTTCTAACACAAGTCTGTTTTTCTTATTGCAGGGCAACAAAGAGTGAACGTACTGGAAGAGAAACAAGCCTTACACAAGCTCAATGTGCAGAACGATGGATAAAACTATTTTGTAATATGTACTCTTTTTAAGCACTACACCCGCGTCTATCAATTTTCAAATATATATCTTTTGAAAGGGTTTATACGCAACGTTTCCAGGTAAACCCACTGTATCGCGCAGTGTAATAACTGTCTTGTCTACGTTCATATAATCATAGAATTTTTCATTTTATAATATATTTTTCATTAAATAATTATATTATGCTGTGAATTTTGCTCTGGCTATAATTTTGTTCGCCACGTGTGACTGCGTTACTCTGTACGTTTATCGCATGCTGGAATTATATCCCAAGTCATAGTAAGTTTAATCACATCGTTGATTGTTTCCGTTGAGACCGTCAGTGAGTAGTGTTGCTGAAGAAGGGTTTCTTGTGCTGCAAACTTTGTTTTTATGAAAAAGTGACTGCTGTCTTCAGTCTCAAGACAATACCCAATCGCCTAATTCATTTTGGGGATTTCCCCAAAATTTCCGCAGAATTCTCCAAACTTGGGGGAAAGCTATTTCACTTTGGGGATTTCCTCAAAGTTGGCAGCTCGGGGAGCTTTATGGAGTTCTGGCGAAATTTTGGGGAAACATTTCTGGGACTTATTCTTGTTGACAGGTCATGAACCATTTAAGCGTGAGTATCGAAAATTCCGTAATATCTGTAAGAAAACCATAGACAAATCCCGTATCACTTACGAACGACAGTTAGTATATGATAGCCGTACTTGTCCGAAACGATTGTTTTCGTATGTTAAACGGCAAATGAAACGTAGTGATGGTATCCCTCCGTTACTGTTACACAAAAATTCAGATTTACTAGCTGAATCAGTTCGAGCAAAAGCTGAGACTTTTTCAAACTATTTTAGCGAAGTCGTCTCTACGTTTATTGTAACAAATACTTGTCCCACTCACACCGAGATACCAACCATTGAATCTGTACAGGTGACTGAGGAAAGTGTCCTTCCGTTGACAACTAACCTCAAACCTGGTAAGATACCGGGCCCTGAAGGGTTACATCCACGGTTGCTGTCATCTCTTGCGGACATTATTTTAAAACCGCTCGCGACACTCTTCAACATGTCCCTTTCACTCGCTCAACTTCCTAGAGATTGGAAAGACGTTATAGTCAGTCCTATATTTAAGGACGGTCAGAGACAGATAGTATCTGTCAGTCTAACTAGCATAGTCGTTAAGTTACTTGAAAAGATAATTCGGGTTAGGTTGCTAAGCCACATAGATTTACACAATCTGTTAGCTCATGAGTAATACGGATTTCGTAACAAGCGTTCATGCTTGCTTATTGCGAAGGAGGATTGGACAACAGCCCTAGATATTGGTGTGTCTGTCGATGCGATATTCCTAGATTTTAGCAAAGCATTTGACAAGGTTTCACACGTAGGTCTTATGCAGAAGCTCACGAGCTTCGGAATAATAGGTACTGTACATGAGTGGATAGAAAATTTCTTATGTGACCGCAGACAAAGAGTGAGGGTCAATGGAACGCTATCCGATTGGAAGCCGGTCAAAAGTGGTGTACCCCAAGGCACCATCTTAGGCCCTCTGCTCTTCCTCCTCTACGTTAATGAGTTACCGCTGTTACTTAGGTCGTCGACATTATTGTTTGCAAATGATTTAAAAAGTGCAGCTGATCATGTGGATCTTCAAGCTGACTTGGACGATTTAGTTAGATGGGCTCGAGAGTGGGGCTTAGAAATCAATGCTAGGAAGAGTGTACTAATGCACATCGGTCACGGTAATAGTTACCGTTACACTATTGAGGGTAAACCTCTTCCTTGCGTTCAAAAGCATAAGTATTAAGTCATGATTTAAAAACAACTAAGCATTGCAAAGCAGCCGCTGTCAAAGGTTTTCGTGCGTTATGGTCACTTCACCGATCGTTCAAATCTTTTGACGAGGAAACGTTTCGAATTTTATATCCCACTTATGTTAGAACACACTTAGAGTACTGTATCAAAGCAGCTAGCCCGTGTCTGGTAAAGGATACTAACTCCCTTGAACGTGTCTAGCGTGTAGGAACGAAATTAGTGAAGGGTCTTTCTAGACTCCCTTACGACGAGCGTTTAAAACGCCTAAATCTTTCCCCCTTGTCGTATCGTAGGACACGAGGTGACCTTATACTGGCATTTCGTATCTTTAATTATGAGTTGGGTGTTAATGTGTCTTATCTTTTTGCTCCCTCCAGCACTTTTTATTTTTATTTATTTATTTATTTGAGCACATAAATATTGGTACAAGAGAGCGCCAATATATATGCGCCACACAAAACAATGAAAATTCGAAGAGAGAAAAGAAAAAAAAACTAAGGAGCACAAAAGAAAAAGAGAACGATAACAAAGAGATTGGTGAAAGGTAGTGCGGTCGTAACGATGGAACGGAAAGGTACAATCAGAAGAAATCTTTCAAGTAAGGGAGACACAACCACTTTTTATGAAGAAAGTAAAAGAAGGTTACAGCAGGATCGCCACTGGCTTCTATTCTGAGCCATATCTGATAACGTCTCTAGCCACTGTGTAGCACCATCTCTCAGACCCCAACCAGGGAGTCGTGAAGGACCGACAGAAGCCAGTCCTTTGCAGCTTTCTTTCATACCACGACACCATGTCATGCACTGACCTCCTCTCCGCATTTTCCAACCAGTCTCAGAGTCGGCAAATAATGCACGACGTGGAATTCGCTGGGACGACATTCGTAGAACATGTCCAAGCTAGTGAAGTCGGTGTTTCAAGATGGTGACACCAATTGAATTATCATCTCTGTGCCCAAACACACGATGCCGAACCTCTGCATTACTAACATGGTGTTGCCACTGAATGTCAGCAATCCTTCGGAGACAGCGATGATCGAACGCAGAGAGTCGTCTAACGTCCTCAACTCGGAGAGGCCAGGTTTCACAACCATAGAGCAAAACTGCTCTCACCGACGCGTTGAAGATCCGACCTTTTACAGCCAGACTAACATCACGAAGGCGCCAAAGGTGGCCCAGATTGGCATAAGCCGCTCTGGCTTTCACTATACGTGCATTGATCTCATCACTCACACCCACGCCAGCACTTATGCAGCTACCCAGATACACGAACTTCTCGACTACTTCTATCTGCTCACCATCCAGGATGAGTACAGGATTGGAATCCTGCCAGTCTTGTAGAAATACTTTGCACTTCAAAGGTGCAAAGCACATACCATACCTACGGACACTGATTGCCAACTGATTAAGTGCGGATTGCATGCCTTGTGCATTATCGCACAGTAAGACAATATCGTCCGCATACTCAAGGTCGAGAAGTCTTTCTCCAGGCAACAGATCCACACCACCATTACTTACATTCATCAGAGCTGTTTCCAGAATGTCATCGATGGCAAAGTTGAAGAGGAATGGTGAGATTGGGCAACCCTGCCTAACCCCACTACTCGAATGGAACAATGGAGAGAGGTCGTTGTATGCCCTCACTCTGCCTGAGGTGTTTTTATATAGGGCTTTTAGGATGTTAATAAACTTCTCAGGCACACCCTTCTTCAATAGACAATCCCAAAGAACAGTCCTGTCCAACGAATCGAAGGCAGCCCTGATGTCAAGAAACACTACGATTGTTGGCCTTTGATAAGTATGGCGATGTTCTAACATTTGCCGGAGGGTGAAGATATGATCAATACAACCTCGACCAGAACGAAACCCAGCCTGCTCCTCGCGAGTCAATCTTTCTCGGGTTTTGAACAACCTACGAAATATGACGGAAGCCAATAGCTTGGACACAATCGAAAGTAGACTTATCCCCCGATAGTTGTTGCAGGAACGACGTGAACCCTTTTTAAAGATAGGGACAACTATCGACTCATTCCATGACGTTGGTACACTCTCTAATTCCCAAACATTTGTAAACAACGTCGTCAATTCCTTAGTCAAAAAGTCACCACCATCTTTAAAAAGAGCCGGAGGTAAGTCATCTGGGCCAGGTGATTTGTAACGCTTCAAGAGTTGGAGTTCCTTGCGGACTTCCTCCTCGTTTGGTGGATCAGTCGTCACCGGCCATGGAGGGCAGGACAGTCTGACCGATTTTGCCGGTGCAGCAGGCCAGTTGAACTGCCCTTCGAAAAATTCTGCCCATCGTCCAAGATGTCGATGGATGTAAGTGATTGGCATCCCATCATCCTCGCAGATTGTTTCACTCACACCAGACTTCTTGCTGCCAGTGGCTCGGATGAGTTGGAAGAGCTTCCGGTAGTTACCAGATGCAGCTGCTGCTTCCATCTCATTAGCACGCTCCGACCACCAGGCTTCTCGGTCCTTACGCAAGCTTTGCCCAATTTCCTTACGTAACATCCTTCGTTTATGGTCAAACTCACGGTCACCCGGAGTCGACCGACGGGCTTCGATGAGTTGTAAGGAACCAGAAAAAACCCAGTGCTTATCAGCGGGACGTTTCGCAAACCCACAACTGACTGTTCACGCCATTTTCATGGCGTCATGCAATTGCAACCAATGCTCATCTATACTTTTCGGTGGAGTGGTAGCTAGCCTAGAAGCTAGCTCGGTTCGATACTTATTTGCAACAGAGGTTGCAACCAGCTTGCTAATATCAATCCTTTGATGGCGGTCACTTCGTTGTCCACTGAAAAGTAAGGCAAGATTGGCGCAGACCAAAGCATGGTCAGAGTCCAGATAGGTACTCCAAAAGGAGCGGCAGTCTTTTACACAACCACGCCAGCGGAAGCTGATCGCGATGTGATCAATCTGAGTCCAGGCTTGGGATGCAGAGGGAGGACGCCAGGTGGCACATCGGCGATGACTGTGCCGAAAGTTAGTGCTAGCCAGAAACAGGTTGTGGTCTGTGCACAGTTGCAGTAGACGGTCACCGTTATCTGTCCTGCGACCAACAAGTCCCCATCGGCCACCTAAACGATTCTCTTCTGTGCCTAGACACCCGACCTGCGCATTGAAGTCCCTGGCTAGTACTACAATATCTGTCGAACGCATTTTCTGGAAAAGAACAGATAACTGGTGGTAAAATTCATCCTTGATTGCATCCGGGCTGCAATCTGTCGGAGCATAGGCGGAGATGACGAAAAGACATCGTTTCTCACGCCGATTTCTTCTCACTTTGATGGAACTTTCGAATCTAACAGCACATAACCGACTGTTAGTGGGAATCCAATCGGTTAGTGCTGCCTCAGGTCTAGCGCTTAGTGCGACACCAACGCCAGCAAGACCAGACGAAGATGCCATAGGGTCCCCGGATAAGCGCACGTAAAACAAGCTTTTCGAAGCGACAGATGGAGATCGAATTTGTAGTACTTCGCCAGAGTCTTGAATACGGGTCTCGGATAGACAACAAACATCAATATTGAGACTTTCCAAAGACATAGCCAGCCCTATCTGTTGTCCGACCTGCATTAGTGTGCGAACGTTGAAGGCAGCCAGTTTGAATGGTGCATAGCGAGAAGGTTCATAAACCACGATCTAATAAACTTAAAGTGGGGTCCCGTTTTTCTCATCGAGTAGTCAATGATTGGAACGCCTTACCCGAACAAGTGGTATCAGCACCATCAGTGAATACTTTCAAGGAGAAGCTGGACCTTCACTGGAAAGCAAGGTGTCAGGATTAATACAGGTTCATCAACCCACTATCCTTATTACTGAAGACTGGAAATCCATAAAGTCAAATAACCTTGACCAAGGTTAAAGGGGGATTTTAGGGAAATATTGGGGAATTTCCCTAGGTTTGGGGGAATTTTGGGGTTTTTGTGCCATTACCATAAAATTGGGAGCTCGAGTATCTTTTGTCTTCTATTAGGTAAGTTCATCTGGCCCATAGTTCGTGTTGAGGATGATACAGGTATTCAGTGTTTGACAACGCTTCTACCAATAACACCTTCTAATATGCTTTGTTCCCACCGAGAGAAATCAAAAGACAGAGTCGAGGAGATCGGAAGAGTGTATTTGGCGATAACCAATATATCGGGAATCTCTGATCTAATCTGGCTAGTGATTGCGATTGTTGTTGAGCACAGCGTGACAGCACGTGATCTGGTGCGGATGCATCACCGAGCGCCTTCAGCTAGATGAGTCCACTAAAACATATGGTCAGCATCCAATGTCGAAAACCTATAGAGCTATTTAGTTTGGGGATTTATTTACCGCTACAGATCACTCCCCCCCCTAGTGGGGCAGTGGCCAGAAGTTTAAACCCAACGAGTTTGTCGTTGGTAAACACTCTTCTGATAGCTTACTAAATTTAGCAGCGTCTGGTCGTCTTTCCTTACTATATGGGGCCGGAGGTACATCATAGTAAAAAAAGAAAATGTACAATGAAAAATTTCGGATCCTCATAAACGTCATCGTTCTTTTCCAGCCGTCCTGGAAAAGAAGAAAGAAAATGTAAGTGCATGTCGAAAATACACTCATATGTGCGTAAAAAAGGAAAAATAAACTCATGAACACGTAACAGCGTTAAAAAAATCGTTTTTTTTTGTTTTTTTTTTTAAATAGAAATGAAAATATATAAGCCTATTAAAAAAAATTTATTTTTTAATAATATAGAAAATGTCGAGAAGTGCCTTACGTGCAATAGTCATTTAAATGTTCTGGAAATCTCACTCTTCTTCCAGAACGCGTCGTTTTAAGTTTATTTTCGGATACTGTCGAAGTATCATCATGAGTGTTGGTTGTCGGATGAGGTATTATAAGTGTCGGAGTCGTGTCGTTCAATTGTACCGAATGAAAATCCACGTAGATAGGATTTCGTTCTAAATACGCTGCTTTGAGGCGATTGATGCTGATGCTATCGTTGGTTCCGTTCTTATCGATTATATAGTACTTCAGTTCGCGTTGAAGAACTTTGAAAGGTCCTTCGTATGCCGATTCGAAAGGTCGTCGATGCGAGTCTCGACTGAATGAAAACATCAGTTGATTGAGGTCGAGTGGAAGCAGGTTTAACTGAACGCATTGAGTTTGTAACTCTGTTCGTGTAGGAGGTTAGATCCATGCTCATTGAAGAGGATGAAGGATCCACGAATTCTCCTGGAAGTCGGAGTGTCGTTCCATAAACGAGTTGAGCCGCAGTGTATCCAATGTCAGCTTTCACTGCATTGCGGATACCTAGTAAGACGAGTGGAAGAGCGTCGGTCCACTGTGAAACGTTTGCAGCTGATAGTGAAGCTTTTAGTTGTCGGTGAAAGCGTTCTACCAACCCGTTTGCTTGTGGGTGGTAGGCGGTCGTTCGGAAGCGAGTGCTCCCTAATAGTGTGGTCAGACGACGGAAAAGTTCAGACTCAAACTGACGTCCGCGGTCTGTAGTGATGGTTGAAGGGCAACCGAAGTTTGCTACCCATCGTTCGACGAAGGTTCGGGCCACTGTTTCAGCAGTGATGTCCTTGATAGGTACTGCTTCTGACCATCGGGTGAAACGATCTACACAGGTTAAAAGGTAAGAGTATCCATTTGAATCTGGTAAAGGTCCTACCAAATCCAGATGAACATGGTCGAAACGAGCATCGGGAGTTTTAAATGAGCCTAAGGGACATTTATTGTGTCTGATGACCTTAGATTTTTGGCAGCTTACACAGGAGCGTGCCCACTCCCTCACGTCTTTATTCATACCAGGCCAGCAAAAACGTTCTGCTATGAGCTTGATGGTTGCACGAACACCTGGATGAGAAAGTTTGTGCAATGTGTTGAAGACATTGCGTCGAGAATGTTTCGGGACGATTGGGCGATCTCTACCTGTAGATGTGTCACAAAGTAAGGTTTCCTTACCTGTTCCCATCTGTTTGATGCGTAGTTTAAGGGTTGTGGACGATAACTCGTGCTGAAGATTACTGTCTTCTTTTTGAAGCTGGGCGAGTTTAAGAAGGTCGATTCCTTGGAAACTGTTCAAGGAATTTATTCGAGACAAGGCGTCTGCAACTACATTGTTTGCTCCAGAAATATGTTGAATATCTGAAGTAAACTGCGAAATGTAGTCCAGTTGTCGAGACTCACGGGGAGAGTACTTGTCTGAAGAGGAGCTTAACGAGAAAGTGAGCGGTTTATGGTCAGTGAATAGAGTGAATTCACGGCCTTCGATATAGTGTTGAAAATGCCGTACAGCACAATACATAGCTAGGAGTTCCCTACCGAATGTGCTGTATCTCGATTCGGTGTCTAGCAGCCGTCTAGAGAAAAATGCCAAGGGTTGCCAGGAGTTGTAAACCCATTGTTGTAAGACTCCTCCGATTGCCGAGTCGGATGCGTCTACTGCGATACTAATGGGTGCTTCAGTGTCCTGATGTGCGAGCATTGTTGCTTTAGCGATCAGTTCCTTAACTGTGGAGAATGCTTTTCGTGCGGTGTCGTCCAAATTAATGGATTTCGCATTTCCACGAAGTTGGTCAGTAAGAGGTTTCATAAGTAATGCGCATTTCGGAATGAAGCGTCTATAGAAACTTACCAGGCCGTTAAACGTGCGTAATCGCTTGACGTTGGTCGGTTCTGGGTAATCCAGAATGGCCGCCACTTTGGTCCTAAGAGGTCGAATGCCTTGAGCATCGATAGTGTGTCCTAGGAAATCTAACGAGTCGGTTCCGAATCGGCATTTCTGAACGTTTACAGTAATGCCATGTTTTTGTAATCGTTCGAAAACAAGATCAAGATGCTTGAGATGTGATTCTCTGTCCGGACTTGTGATTAAGCAGTCATCAACATACGCATGTACGAAGTTGAGACCTCGAAAGACGTCGTCTATGAATCTTTGGAAAGTTTGCGCAGCGTTTCTTAGACCGAACGGCATTCGCAAAAATTCATAGAGTCCGAAAGGAGTTATGATAGCTGTTTTCGGTATGTCGTTAGTAGCCATAGGGATTTGGTTATACGCTATAACCAAGTCGATTTTCGAAAAGACAGTTGTACCTTTCAAGGTAGCTGTCAAATCGTGAATGTGAGGCAACGGGTAACGATCGGGAATGGTTTTTGCATTCAATCGCCGATAGTCACCAGTTGGACGCCAATCGTTGCTGTCCTTTTTAGGGACCATGTGCAACGGAGATGCATAAGGGCTGTTTGACGGTCGTATGATTCCTAAGTCTATCATGTGATCGAATTCGTTTTTCGCTAACCTTAGCTTTTCAGGAGCTAGTCGTCGTGCTTTAGAGAATACAGGTGGTCCTGTAGTCGTGATGTGATGTGTAACATTGCTGGTTACACACGGTAGTTTCGGTTGAGTTTTCTGTATCCCAGGGTACTTATCGAGTAGTGGTTGATAGAGTGGGTCTATCATATGCTTAACTGTGACTGGGGATAATCTACAACCAGAAAAGGAAGTTACGCAAACGGATAATTTAGTGTTTCCATCTACTAGCCTCCGTTTGCGCGTGTCGATGATTAGATTATGGTGTTGTAGAAGATCCATACCAATGATTGGCATAGAAACATCTGCAACAACGAAAATCCAATGGATGGGTTTGCGTAAACCCACGTTCAGGTAGATGTACCTTTTGCCATACGTGGCGATCGGTTTTCCATTTGCCGCCTGTAAGTTTAGAGTTGATTCGTGGAGCCGGTCGTTATGATTTGCTGGGAGAACGCTAACTTCTGCGCCAGTGTCGACGAGGTAGCGAACTCTCGTTGTCACATCTGTGACGTACAACAGACGGCTATGTTCGCCGGCTACGGTTGCCGTTAACGCGTGCCGGCTTAGAAGTTTCCCGAGTTGTTTTTCGAGTCAGTCGTTTTCGTGTTGAGAAAATTGCAGGGTTTTCTGCAATTTCTGGAAGATTTTCCATACTGGTTATGATACCAGCACCAGTCAGGGTTATCCGTCTCTCGTGGTCTAGAGACAGATCGTTTACGCGAAATGCTTCTACGTGGACTGCGTGAGCGACTACGGTCGTTACGAAGATTAAGATAACGCCTGAGTGTATGACATAACTTGGTTATGTCATTCTGAGTCGTGTGAGGCTTTTCTTTGACGGAAAATACCTCTGAAGTAGACGATTTCGTTATTTCTAAAATACGATCGGCAGATGCAGCTAGCTCGTCTAAGGCGTTGTTCTGAAACGAGACCAGAACCGCTTGCACCTGTTGAGGAAGTTTAGACAAGAAAAGTTGTTTAGATAGACCTTCGTCGAAAGTCCTTAGGCCTATCACTTCTCTCATTCTTTGCAACATGTCAGTCGCAGAACCGTGTTGCAGGTCGATGTTATTGAAGAGTTGATCTAACCTTTGTCGATCGGTTAGTTCTCCTCGTTTAAGAATAGAACGTTTCAAGATTTCGTAAGGATCGGAAACATCACTAGTAAACATACTAGGTGTTACGTACCTGTTGAATTCGCGCGGTAGTGCCTTGACTACTGCGAGGAATTGTGCACGTGTGTCGATCACGCCGTGCTCGGAGAAATCGGATTCTGCGTAGCAGAACCAGGCTTCGATATTGTCGGGCCAGAAAGGCATTAGTTGAAACGAAGGCGGGGACAAAGTCTTAAGCTTGAGTACTTTGGGTGTCTGTTCAGCCATGATGAAATATGAAGCACGATAATGAACGAGTTGAAAAAAAAATATATATATCCAAGGAAAAACACGAAAAAAATCACAATGTTTAAAAAAAATTAAGGTAATAATATATAAAAATTCCAAAAAGGAACAGACTCACAGTTGCAATTAGGTGTACCAGATCACGACGGTCTCACCAATGAGGATGATACAGGTATTCAGTGTTTGACAACGCTTCTACCAATAACACCTTCTAATATGCTTTGTTCCCACCGAGAGAAATCAAAAGACAGAGTCGAGGAGATCGGAAGAGTGTATTTGGCGATAACCAATATATCGGGAATCTCTGATCTAATCTGGCTAGTGATTGCGGTTGTTGTTGAGCACAGCGTGACAGCACGTGATCTGGTGCGGATGCATGACCGAGCGCCTTCAGCTAGATGAGTCCACTAAAACATATGGTCAGCATCCAATGTCGAAAACCTATAGAGCTATTTAGTTTGGGGATTTATTTACCGCTACAGTGTTTTGGGTTTATTGGCTGAATTATGTACATTCAACCACTTTGAGTAACATCTCTGTGCAAATGAAATAATAATCATGACACATGCTTAGTTTAGTATTCTCGGTTGTCGTACTACACAAAACTGAATCTGAATTATAGTATACTTAAGTATAATTCTTGAAGCCTGTAACAAAACTGATCAGTCAAGTACGTAGAACCGCCTGTTTTTAATGAGTATACTGATTCAAATCAGTCTGATTAACAATAGGAAAAAAGTGCATTTGATACTATTGCTGTCATGCATTATAAGATAGCGATAAGTACGTCTGGTTTTTATTTGTAGGCTGTACATCTAGCACTGACCATATTTCAAGATCACTGTCATCAAACAATTTCCCCAGCGTTAACATCGGTAGCAGGATAGCTAAGTATCTGTGCTTTTAGTTGCCTGCAAAACAGCAGTATACAGTCATAGAAGATGAGTGTTCTGTGTCTTAATTAGATGCAACTGGCTGTGGACAAACGTTAAAAACCTTTTTGACAACTGGGATTTTTCGTTTACCAGACACTAACAACTTGTATATCTTCTTGTAAAACCAGACGCAGATGCAGATATTTAAATGGGAGCAAAATAATAACAGCTGTGCGATACGTTACTAAGCTCATGCTATGCTTTGCACAAGTTGTAGTAGCTGACCTGATCTAATATTCATGAACTCGAGGTAAATCACAGCTGCATAAGTCCTTTGCTTAAATACATGTAATTTAAATTACATGTATTTATTGTTTATTTACATATCCCACATGTTTGACTAAAGCTATCATTATTTTTATATTTAGAATGCAACAGGAGTGAGCCCTCACAGATCTTACAAACTGTGACGCCGTTAGAACTATGGCCCTATGAAACTTTACGGGAGACCCAACTGACAGCAGATTACTAAAAGCATGCTGGACGTCCACTTTAGTCTCACACCCACTTCCAGTATTCTTGAGTTACTTCTTTTACCCTTTCGTTTGAAAAAAAACAAAGACTGCAGCTTAGCATTACCAACTCGACTTTTAAATGGAAACCTGGTGTAAATCTTTGTTTGATATTCCATTGTTAATGAAACTTCCTAAATAAATTTGTAAATCTGATGCTATTTTGTTTTATCTAGTTAATCGTTGTAAGAAACTTGTGAAACACGAGCCTCTCAGCACCTAGTTCATATGTAATAAATTTAAGTGATATAGTTCATATCTTCGTTATTTTCTTGGGAAACCTACAGACTCGGGCCCTGACAACTTATTCTAGCCACCATAAGTTAACTCATGGTGACACTTGCCATGACAGTTGATGGGTGGACATGCGTTACACATATCCTAACCGTCCCTGCGTCTAATCTCATAGTTTCTTATGTAAATGCCCTATGATAGGCAAGCAATGCCTCTACTCACACTAATGGGACACTAGTAACTCAAAGGTACCGTACATTGGTCTACATGCTCACTTAAGTCTTCAGTGAGAATATTACTACTGTCCTGCTAGACGTTCCATGAACCCCTCTATCTCCATCAAAGCAAATAAATCTGTAGTTGCTGAATATAACACTTTTATTTTTCAAAATTAAGATATAACAGTATACAGCAGATACACATGCTACGACATGTCTTCATCGACTACCTGAAATAGAGAATACGGATATTAGCTTAACAGGCTTATTTAGAAAGACTAATGTCTACTTTGATAGAGCGTGTGGACTTGTAAGTCCGCCGCGTAAGAAAGTTATACTGGAACTACGAATGTTGAAGAAATCGAGTTCCCTAGGGCGTATGAAGCACTCAAACTGGAAGACAGTTTTCCAAAAATAATTCGAATATGAAGGTGGAGATTTGCAGATACGTTCCATCTCAAGGATGAACACATTAGGTACCGGTTGACATCATACGGTAAAAGAAACACAAATTCGCAACTGGTGAAGTTTGATCTATAAAAAAGTGAGCTTAGTAACAGTTAATTACCCTTTTCTTCCCTGATCATGACCCTCCGGCTTCCTTTTACGGCAGCGTAATGTATTACATTTTCGCTATAGCGACACGTATACGTATCCGCAAATAAAACAGAAAGACGTTTATATACGGCGTAAGTTATTGGTTGCCCTCATCGCAGTCCATGTGATTAACCGCAAAACGTTGGGAGGATTTGGAGGTTTTCAGTCTCATTTCCACAAAATGCATAAACATTTCCCGGAAGTTGGGATATTGGTTAAACCAATAAACCAATTGGTTTACTATGTGTAATCATAGTCTCAAGCACATCCCTTTAAGTTTTATTACCATGATCACTTAATTGTATTTTTTTATTGCGTTTTGATACACACCAATAGTTTATTAATTAATAAACTATTTTGTGTTACAAATTTTGTTTTTGATTATATCGTAGTTAGTGCAGTGCGAGAAGATAGACAGGTATTGTTCTCGGGTGATTTGTTATACTACGAGTCAAGTTAGTATCAACTTGACAGTTAGCCATTATAGGATTTCATTAGCACGTTAAGTTCCCACAATTGATTTTGGTGTAAACGACAGGATCTCGTACTGTTGTGAAACTAAATTAGTGCGGATGTAGTTCCACAATAATTAAGAGACGAATATTTGTTTATAAGCATGATAAACAAGTTTACCATATAAGTTTGGAAACTAGTTTCCTACTTTCGTGGATATGTTGCTTCATACACGTAGGTTGCTTTGCTACGATAACGTATTTGGTTGAATAGTAGGTTGCATACTACGAACTGTCATGGACTAGACAGTTGCGTTACTGTGATTGAAATAGACATGCACTGTCATCGCCAGTCCCAAAGCCACTTGTTAGTTGTATATATTAACTCTTTTGACTTGCAAGCGTCTGTCACATGCTCACCTTACTGAATACTTCGTGATCAATACTTTACTACTAAACAAAAACAAGCAATTTATATACCATAGAAGCACCCTTCCCGTCAGCGCATACAAATCCCTCCACACATACACTGGATAGCGTGATCATTAAAGAACTCGATGTCTTTGGTCTGCTAAATAAGCTTGACATAGGTAAATCCACGGGACCCGATGAATTACATCCTAAGCTACTGAAGGAATTATCTAGCTTCGGTGAGAACCCTTTAAGTATATGCTTTTATCTATCCGTAACGCAGTATCGTTTACCAAAAGATTGGAAGAACGCCATAGTAAGTCCTGTCTTCAAAACAGTTACGAAACATAAACCTGAGAATTACTGACCCGTTAACCTAACTAGTGTGGTTGTTAACATTTTAGAAAAGATTATTCGGTAGGATCTGTTTAAGTATTACGATGAAAACAGGATCCTTTCGGAAAAGCAGTATGGTTTTAGAATAGGTTATTCCTGTCTCACTAACTTATTAGTGGCTCTCAAGGACCAAAAGTTACCTTGAGACGTAGCCTACATTGACTTCAGCAAATCTTTTGGCAAAGTTCCTCACAACTGGCTGTTCTATAAGTTGAGAAATGTCAGTGTTGGAGGCAATCTATTGATATGCATAAAACACTTTCTAGTTGGGCGCCAACAAAGAGTAAGGGTGAACTCCGAGTTGTCTAACTGAGAAACTGTGCTTCAGGGTACAGTTTGGGGGACGGTGTTATTCCTCTTGTATGTAAATGACCTTTCTCGTCCCCTATCATCATCGGTCTTGCTATATGCTGACGATGTCAGTAAATGGAGAGCGACGCAAAGTAAGGGTGATAGCTTAGAACTCCAAAATGACCTGGAGAAATTATCTGAATGGTCTCAAACCTGGCAGTTGCCGATAAATACTTCCAAGTGTATTGTAATACATATCGGTCATCAAGGCGCAGATACATACACGATGAATAACATTGGGCTACCTGTTGTCCAGACACACAGTGACTTAGCAGTCATCGTTAGCCAGGACTTAAAGACTATAGCACACTGTCGTGCAATAGCCGCCACAGGTTTTAGAACCTTATAGTCGATACGTAGGGCCTTTAGTTATATCAACGCTAAAACTGTTTTGACTTTGTATACAGTGTTCGTGCGTCCTAAACTTGAGTACTGTATACAAGCGGCTAACCCCTGCTTAAAAAAAGACAGTGAGCTTTAGGAAAAGGTTCAGAGAACAGCAACTAAGCTGATTCCCGGGATAGCGAAGCTCCCGTATGATGCTCGACTGGCCAAGCTAAACCTATTCCCGTTGTCATATAGGAGAAATAGAGTTGAATTGGTTAGTTTTCAAATTGCTTATTGATAAATTTGCACCTGACATGCCCTCGTTTTTCTTGTCTTCCAAAACAGAGGACTTCTGAATAAACTCCAAAAAATTTCACAAGCCCAGAACAGATTACTTGTCAGCTGATTATCGACTTTCCCGTCGAATCATCAACGAGTGGAATTAATTACTTCAGCACGTGGTTGAGGCTCCATCCGTCGACTCTTTCAAAAGAAAGTTGGATCAGCTGAGAGACCATCATTGCCAGAACAAACACAGGCCACCAAGCCTCCCGTCCTTTCCAAACTGGAACTGGAGTCCCTTCCACCTACTGAATAACTTTGATGAAAATCCTGTTACGACGTACTTCTTCGCTAAAGTGCTTTTTTTGTTAATAGTTTTTGTATTTATTCAGTTAATTTTTCACACTGTAGTCATTATTAAAATCAATGAGAATTCCAATATGAAATCCGGATAATATTGAACTCCCCACATTTTCATGCATATTATATATATATATATATATATATATATATATATATATATATATATATATATATATATATATATATAATTGCTAATGAATTACTAGATAACCAAGATAAAAGACGTCAAGCTGTTAGACTTACTGTGAACAACCCGAGGGCTCCTGTGTATACAGCTAGGAACATGAGAAAATGTCTTCTGCCTAGTCAAAAGTAACAAACACTAGTTACTACTCAGTAAACCGTCTTACAAGTTATGACCACTAATTGACGTAGAGATGTCCAGAAAAAGTCTAACTTCCCATGCTTTCGGTAACTAAAAGTGCGCTCAGTGTTCGGACCAGGTTAGAATCGCTGTTTACCTTATATAATGTCGCCAAGAGGACATTAGATATATTTAGACTTCCACTCAATACAGCCAAGTAAACCCCCTCAGCATATGAAAAAAGAATGAGGAAGTTAAGAACAAGGTATTCGGAGATAATTTTAGACCACACCAGATGTCATTGCTGTTTTCGTGAAGGACATTTCATTTGCAGTTATTTGAAGCTTTGGCTAGATAATTATCGGATCGTCCTCAGTGACGCCATTTCGTCAGCTTTCTGAGGTGTCTGCATAGACATTTACACGCCAACAAAGAACCCAAACACTCTTTTCTCAAGTGCCCACGGAGAAAACTCCACTCGAAAGCTGTAAGGTTATTTCATGACAATGAAAGACCTGCGTACGCTACACTAAGAAGTCTATCATTATTTACTTAGCTTTAGACTAGCGATTCGTGAAACCGCTTCAGGTCAAGGCCTTTACATAAACTGTAAAGGCCTTGACTGATCATCTGAACATCGAGAATGGAGTAGACGAGAATGACGATGAACAAATAGTATCTGCTCATTAGAGAGTAAAAAAAACCATACAGGAACGAAGTAATTACATCTGACTTTGTTACTGATCAACAGTAACCGTAATTCTATTTGCATGAAGAACATAACATTGGCAAGCATGAATTTAATTTATATAAGAATAAAAAGCATTACATTCATTTCGTGTATCATATTACTCATGAGGAAAAGAACTGGACCAGTTCATCAATGCTCCACTCTTCATCACCATCCTGATCGTATTTCTCCATAAATTTTTGGACAACACTTTCTGACAGTTTGCGATTAGAATTAAATTCTAATATCCTCTTTACTTCTTTCGAGGAAAGTTTCCCCGATTTGTCGGTATCTGCATAATCAAAAAGTGCTCTGATTTCCTCCCTGAAATAAAAACAAAGTAACCAGTCATTAATTCACTGATAATTTGTACAAAACAATGTGTGGTGTACTACCACACACTTACATCGACATCATGACTCGACCAGTACTGAGTGCTAAAATACGAATCGCAAACACCGAAGACTGAAGACCAGTTTATATAGTAATTAGCCTATCCAATCAGAAAACTACATGGTTTGAACAACGATGTCATGTGCGACCTTGATCTAGCAATCAAGGTTGTACTAATTCCATTAGGTCATATGAAGTCGCAAGGTGATTGGATAAAAACAGAATTTTTGGTGAGACTATAATTTATGGACGAGCTATGAGCGATGCCAAAGACTGTTCACCTAATAACTAGGACCAAATGAGGCTTATAAACCAGTGTGAGGAATTAGAATTATGATTTACAGTTGACAGTTAGAGTTGGGTATTACATTTATGGTTTTCATCACGAACTGACATCAACTATAATGCAAAAACTCTATTTAGCCAAATGGATGAATGAATTTCGCGCCTAAATCCGAAACCTGTTATCTTATATCTGATTAGTTCGTCCATAAATTTCAGTCTCGCCGAATTTTTTTGTTAGACCGATGCGCTTAGTCATGAAATCGTCTTTGGAGCGGCTGGTGTATATTGTACTATCACCCTTGCTTTCTGGGATTGTTCTCCAGAGAAATCGTTCATCCCAGTTTGATGCGAAACCAACAACTTTATAAAAGTATCTAGTATTGTAGATTATCACAGCTACCATATCTTCATTAAGAAGCTAAGAGCTTACTAAGGTTCATAACTTAGTTGTCCGAAGTGGACGATATTTTCCGAGAAATCAAGCTTCAGGAGTAGGGTTCATAAACATACAAATGCCATTTAATGATAAAATTGATCGCATGGAAAAATAATTAAGATTTTAATACGGGCCGTATTAAGTGTCAGTTTTGGTCTTTGCATTACAAGCGAACCAACTGAATAAACGCAATAGTCGTCAAATCTTCTAACAAATATATCCGATCGTTAAAACCTGGTGTCTTGAAAAACTCATTTTTTTTTGTAAGTCTCATCACTGTGATTACTAAAACATAGTCTCTTACGACTGTGATTTTGAATATGCTTCGTATTTAGAATTGATTGTATGATTGTATGCTTATCTAGTCTTTTAGGTGCTTATTGAATTCTATCGACTAAATTGCTGTTTGGTTACTAGACTAATATATATGACATCGCGTGGAATATATGTACTATGCTAGAAAATCTTAAACTTATGTCTTTTGCTAGCTGGTATTCGTTAGCAAGGGATACCTACAATCATTAGGCAGCTGATAATCCCTATATGACTTGTATCCACATCATCCGGCTTCACAGTCTAAGGCATTTACTGAACTACTCAGACCTCGATTGACCTCTTGTAGCGCTGAAATATTTAAGATTGGTTGATCACCGAGGTGTGACCCATATCATTAGCACTTAAGAGACCAGAGTATTTCACTCATAGGGTACAGGTAATTGGATCTAAGAGAAATTTGTGAAATATCTGAGCTCGAGTGAGTTATTCAGTTATGTTGATTATCACAGCCCCAACTGTTTTTATTCTGTTTCGTCACTTTATTTGGCATAAGATGCTTTTTAAATATTTAGCAAATTAATGGCTAAATTATGTAGCTTGATAAAACATTAGGGCGTGTTAATCAAAAACGATTTTCAAGGTCAACTGGCCATACAAAGCCGGAAAGAGAATATAATCATTATTAGTACATAGACCAACGCCCACACTGTTAAAATGTCGGCCAATACATTAATGTGCATAAATTTGTCTTGACTCAATTCGTCTACTTATTTGGTCTAATTAGGTATGTATTGAATGTTCACAATTCTTTTATCGATAATGTAGGTGATGGAGTCGTTTACTGTTTTAAAAAAAGTGGTTTCCGCTAATATGAGTCATGTGTATCGCATGACAATGAAGTGATATACTAAAGCGTCAATTAAAGCAACCACTAATGTTTAATCTTACTTTATATAACTTTGACTAGACTGGTACTTTATCCTAAAATTAACGTTCAGCTCAGATTTTCAACTTGTGCTTTACTTGTTTATTGACCTCATGAAACAAGTTCAAACCCGTACTACTTTGATAATAAGGTAGAACGTCATTTCAAATGTCCTCACTATTAAATTAATCAGTTGAGTATGGAGTAGGAAATATAAAACTGAGCAAAGCAAAAACGGCAAGATTTCTAGAGTAAATTCTATCTATTTCAAAGATTCTCGTCAGTTACAAACAATCTAAAACTACAATATATGGTATAACAACTGACTCAACTTTACTTATCGAAGTCAAGTTGTTGTTCAAAACGATAGTAGGTATATTAAAAAATCATATTACTAAATATAGTGAAGATTGATGCCTGTATAAGTTTTGAGAAGATAGTCATGCGGAGTGAAGTAGATAAGATTCAGACATAGGGTCCTAGAAACGCGTTCAGAATATCTCAGAAATTGTTGTCTCACTCCTTGTATATTTGCTAAAATAAATATATGTCAATAAACAAGTTTTGCTGGAGGTGACATCAGAAAATATATTAGTCAGTTTTTACGAATTTAATGAGAATTTAGAATCATATTTAATGAAACCATTTGAGTTGTAGGAACTCTTTTTAGTGCCGTCCCAGTTCTTCCTTGGTTTTCATCCCCATTAAATGAAAAGTAGGCGCGGACACGTTTTTTGATAGTTGGACATTTTTAGATCTTAGGATACTCCTCTCCATACTTAATAACGAATTTCTCTAGAAGAATCTCTTCGATTATCGTAGTCCTCTTGCTTCATCCACTGGACACACTGCTCTAGCTATATTAAAGGGAATTTACTACGTAAACTTTGTGACTTACAGAATTAGAACAGTTATAACTTAAATATAGGCCCGTTTGTATGTATGCTTTTCTCAAAAGTTCCGTGATTGTTTAGTTCTATCCTAAGGTTCAAGAAGTCGAAATTCTTATCGTCTCCAAACTTCTCTGTAAAAATAATGCTTAGGTCAGGATCGTTGAACTAGTGAAACGGTCGAATGGGATGATTTGCATCAATATAAATAATAGATTGACATCATCGATACATGCGGAGTGTTATGCTATATTTTTTAAATTTCGTATTTAAATTCTACTTGTTTAAGGTTAGCTAAAGAGATGTCATTCAAGACAGGTCCTAGTAAGCCTTTCCAACCAGATTAAAGAATAATATGAAAATATATGAAATAGTTCTATCATTGAATAACTTTATAGATTACTGAAAATCTTTAGAATTTAGTAAGGGAATCACGACACAAACAAGCTTGAATAAGAGGAAATAAGATTGAGAAATAATGAAAATTTTTATATCTCAGCAGCTGTCATCTTTTATCTATGTGCTTAAAGTTGTATTTTTTGTCCAATTTTGATCAATGTCAATTATGATTTTAGTTAATATTTAAAACTACTGATTATAAGGCTTTCTTCCTCCTTGTTCATTCTAGAATGATTTTTGTAGTTGCTGAACGATGCCTCCGTTTATCACTGATATATTCTATCTAAGTTTTCCGTAGAAGTGCTCATATTCTGACGGCAATTTAAATCAATCCCTATCAGATAGTATGAACCATAATAACCTTATATAGTTGTTGTAAATAACATCGCTTACAATGTATTTGGAATTGAATGATTTATATCAAAATTTAAGTCACTGTAGATGTCTGAATACTGAAACATTAAGAACATCGAACTAGACATATGAATTATTTTCACCAGTTAGTTTAATTTCAACACTTATTTCCCTGTTAATAGTTCTTGATTTAAAAGTAATTGGAAATTTCCAGTATGGGGTTACATTATTTCTTTAAACCAAGTTGTTTGTCGATCGATATTCTCTAGTGTGCACTCGTTTGTCTGTTTAAACACATTGAAAAGGACATGATGTTAATGAACTATTTCACTTGCTGTTAGATGAAATCAATAATTGTAACAAAGTTGTGAAGGTGTATATGTCTGTTACAAATTCCTGTGTATAGAGTGGGTGAATAACAAAATGAATATAATATGAATAAACTGTTTCAATAATGTAATCGACGAGAGCGAGAATAACAATGATAAAAACAAAATAATAAAAGTATATTCACGATTGTTTTGACCTGATGGTAGGTGAAGGTCATGGGAGGAAAACGACTAAACGGTGGATTTTATACACATTAATTTTATCAGTAAAGTTTAATAGATATTGCCTTAGTTTAGCCTAGTAAACATGGAGTGAAAAACTCGAAAGACTCATAATTCGTAATAAGGTTTAAGGTTAGTATGATAATTAGAAGTATTCGAATTAATTTAAACTTGAATTAATTCTGATTTGGCTATATATTCTCTGAAGAAGTGGCTTACATTGAGTCACGAAATGCCAGGAAACCTGATTTTTCTACTCATTAGGATATTATTTTATTTATTCAGATTAATCTATTAACTAAGAATTTCCAAAATAGTGCTATTTAAAGTTAGTAGAACTAGATGAGCACAAATGAACGTATTATATTTGGAATTCGTAATAAGCGCTCAATAAAGTATGAAGGAATCATCAGTTAGTACAAATAACACAGTTATCCATACATACTCAGTAGTTGTGTAGCATCTACCATTGTCGATTGTTGTTCTGTTCATTTAATGGATGAGTGTTGAATATAAAAGTGTAATTCTCACTAGAGGTTTTTTTCAGGCCCTAAATCTCACTATATTTATGTTTTTCATCTGACGTGTCAGGAAGAGGTACAATAACGTGTTAATAGTAAGTTGGTCTGGTTAATTTCAGATCCCAACACTCAACCACTAAGTGAACAGAAAGATGATTAAAAAATGATTAATACGACAAATTTATTGATCATTGTAAAACGGTTGGATAACCTCACACATAACTAATATTCTGAGACTATTTTCTCTCTAGTGCATTCGAATATGTGAACGACAACTAGAAATGTCTTCTCTTTTGAAACCCCGTGTTCATGATGTGTTGATTTTCACTGAGTTTCTTCAGTGCAGTATCTTAGTAAAGTATTTTTGTTGTTGTCATATTTCGACTCCACATTGTTCGTTGGACTGTTACTGGATGTTGTAGTCGTAATAACTTTACAGTATTAACAAAAGGGTCGCAGTAAAAATAGTTCAAATTTTACTCCTAATTTATTATCCTACTGGTGATTTGTTTCCAGAAATATTAGGTTTCAACGCTGCCCGATATTCCAATAACAATTAATCATTTGATAATAATAATAATAATAATAATAATAATAATAATAATAATAATAATAATTGTAACTGTCGTCTCGATCTTTCAATGATCTGGATATAAATATCTCAAAACAAAATTCTATGTGATTATGAGATTCCCAGGAATACGAGGTTGGTCATATATGTTTTACACTTTATTAATTGTGGAAATTTTCACTCATTTAATCAATGGTGTGAAAATAGCTTGTTTCTCAATCCCTTTGTTTGATTGACAGTGAAATCACTGTAAGCTATTGGCTTCATTGTGCATGCATCAACAACATTCAGATATAATTTCCCCATTACAGTTTTTATGAATTCAGTATAGATTCTTTATGATAATAATTTCAGTTATTGAATAGTGTTGGAGATTATATACAAAATGGTTCCACACTATTGATTTATCACATCCTAACAGCCGTACATGTGTGCTAACGACTATGAATAATTGGATGGGTGTTATTTCGATACTTTCGCAATCAGCTGGTTTCATAAGTTGGACATGAAAGGGTAATATCGAACGAAACAACAACCTTAGGATTATCAACACGGTAACGATGGTTACAGTTACTACTAGTTTGTTATTACCAGCAGGCATCCGTTGACTTCTCGGGGAATAAGTCTTCCATCTTCCATGGTTATCACATCTGTTTTAAGATTTATCAGCCGTTCCCACTGATTAGTAAGTGTTCGAATAGTCATATTGGGAATTGCTCGATTTTATTAAGAACTTTAGTGCTGATCTGAGCACCTTCGAGTGGATACAGGTTATATAAAAGTGAAAGGCGTTTGAACTAGTGTTTAATCATGGTGGGGGTTTGAAACTTTCAAAACTCGTATTAAAACTTCTTGTAAGTTTTGTTCTGCTGTTAACTAGCTATCAGATGAATGTTCAAAATGTATTACTTCTTCCCTAAAATATTTCAAACAGTTCTAATAGCGACATCAGAGTTAGACAGTATAGGGATTATATTATCACTTGTAGTCTAAATAAGGAAACATCCACGAAAAGCGAAACGTGTGATTTGAACAAGGTACAATAAGGCGAATAGAATTAGTGAAATAATCTTATTTAGTGCACTAGAAATACTTGATTTTTGAAATACTAGTCTACTAGTTATGTACTTCCTGAAAATCAAAATGTTTTAAATCATATCGATCATTTTGACCTCATTTCTTGAGTATATGAAATATGAAATATATTTAAGCTCACATCTTAAAATCAGAAAAATTTCGATCTACACAACCGTAAAAGTCGCTGATTATGCGAAAATTCTATTTTGTATCGTCTATAGAGCCCAAGCTATTCCATTGTCGTAAGTTAAAGCAATGATAGGGTCGATGTGAATATTAAATTTAAACTACCGTGTTACTATTGTTACATTAGTCTACGATGGTGTAGTCGGCTACTAAGTCCCAAGAGGATTTGATGTACTGAGCTTTTAAACTGGGATTTTTAACCTTGATTATAGGTGAGGGATGGTATCTCCTTGATTTCAGCATTTAGTGAGAAAAACTTAAGGACGGAGCGTCACCCTGCAGGGAAAACGTTTAACATAGATACTGAACATCCTGAAACTATTCAAATTTCTTAATACGTAAAGCATTGGCTTATTAAACAATGGGTTATCCTATAGGACTAATTTATCTAAAAGTTATCCAGTAACCTAAGAAACTGCACCACTTTTGAGTTCCATTCTAAACTAAACCATAAGAAGTAATGCCTTGTAACAGAAAAATATATCATATGTGCATAGTGTTAAAATACCCAAGCTGATTTTCGAACATTGACTACGTATGATTATCTATCTCACTGTGACTCCTATCTTCAGAGATGCTTTCGAAAACACTTTTGAGTTTGTGGATCTGTTAGTCTAAACTGATCTTTAAAAGTAAAAACAAGGTAGTGGGCAAACACTTACTATCCTGTTGGTATAAACCGGAAATATGTAAATCAAAGTAGAATAATGATGATGGGCGAATTCAAATGTTTAATATATGTTGTTCGATAACGTTTATTTCCTACAAACTAAGGGCTGTTTATGGTAATGGAACAAATGCTGAAACTAACAAGGATTAATTAATTTGTTCAAGCAACTTTAACTTACCGAATTTTCAGAAATTTACAGATAGTACTAAACAGATAGAAAATTTTCGGAACATTTTCAGGCTCTGATAGAATGCACTGACCTAATTTGATGTACATTTAAAAATTTAGTAAAACCCTAGTAAAATACTTTGTTTGTTTTTGTCGATTGAGAATTATTGACTTCCTGAATGTTATGAAATTTGTACTATTCAGTTGACTGACCATCCTCTCCGAAATTCTTAGTTATACAAATTCCTTCTCTGTGTAAACAAATAGTTTCAAATTATTTGGCAAAAGTGAATCACTGTGAAGAAACCTGTTATTTTCTCTTCATTCAACCTTTTTTGTATACTGTTGACACTACTTACTAATATTCAGTAACCAGTTCAGTCTAATGACTTTTGAACATCTAGAGTCCTATGTATACTTGTGATCGTAACATTCACTTTATTTTTGTTATTACATTCCCTCAAAACTAGTAACAGTTGCTTTCAATTTTGTACAGTACAACTTAAACAGTATACATATAGAGAAGGTCACATCATCAATCCATTGTGTGGGTACTGGTTTAGTTAAGGTGATTTGAGACTCAATAGCGTACTCCTTACTCACTGTTTCCACCTTTATCCTGCTTTCTTTTCAGTTCAAGGAAGTACCTTTTGATGAAAATGACTAGATATCCGTTATTTAGTAGTATGTTCTTTAGTTTTTGTATTTTTTCTTCTGTAATGTCTTTGGAAAATAGAAGTCAGTTTCTATAGCCGAGGTAATGAGTAGATATATCATACACCAAATAAGTGGGAAGTTTTGGAGGTGAACATACTGTCCAGCACAGGTTTCTTTTCTGGATGTGGAGAGGATAATGTCAATAAATATTATGCTGTTATTGTGTTTCCCTTTATATGTGAAAGTAATTAGAGAATAAGTATTTAAAATTCCTCGTTTATTTATCGTTTTTTCGCACATAAGTAGCTCGTCATTTGAATAGCAATAATAAAATTCAAGCTTACTAAGATTGTTGTGTAATAAGTTGTTTTCCTGTTTAACTAGAAAAAATATCAGGAAATTTCGGATCTAGAGGAAATCTTATTACCATTCCATCCATCAGTCTGTAAAATTTATCCTTAAGTGCAGAGTAGGTGTTCATTGTTGATTTGAGTAGAAGCTCCTTCGTTCCTTCTATTGACGTCAGTAAACTTCGTTTTCCTTGCTTTAGTTGCTCACATATGTAATCTATAGTTTCTGTTAATAAAATATTTATAAAGAGTGATGTTCTGTCGAGAGACAAAATAAATTACCTGTTAGATTTATACCTATTATCGAGTTTACGAATTCTAATGCATTTTTTACACCATAATTGATCAAGGCATGGAGAAATGGTTCTTATAATCTCATCAACCATTTCGCAATTGAACGGTCTGTGAGTTTGATAATTCGAGAGTTGTATATATGGTATCGGCGATTTTTGAACAATCAAAGATCTCTGAATTTTCAATAAATATTAATCTACGTCGGATTATGATGTCTCGATCAGATCATGGTTACTCTTGAGAATGTGTAAAACAATCAATAAGTTAGGAAATTTTGAGACAGGCAATAATACGTAACATCCTTGAAATCACTACTCACTCTTAAGCGGCGAAGACTCCCACCAACTCATTGATTCTCCATTGCCGATCACTATCCAAATCATGTCCGCTCAAAATCTGCTGAATAAATTCGATTGAGAATTCACAATCATAATATTAAAAATCGTTTAAACTCACTGCAAAGACAAATTTTTAGTAGATAACAAGGAAACCTTAGCAACTGCAACAGCAAAACTGAATCAAGCGTGGCAAAATGTGACTTTATATCCTAAATTGTTCAGTTATACACCCACACTATTTGCGGTGGAATGAGAAGAGCATAATATCTCATACGAATTCATAAGAATGATAAGTAATAATTTTACAATAGTTTGTTTTATCAGGTTGGTGCATATGATTAGAAAAAGGCTTGAGTTAATTAAAATTATGATTGCTGAGAAGTGTTACGTTTAAAATACCATTGAAAGAATTAGTGTTCCACTGAATGAATATGCCCATAGTTTGAATGTTGGATACTATCTTAAATTGGAAGATAGATATTTGAAGATAGTTGTCATTGCTTTTTCAGTACTAAATGAAAAAAAAACGTTAAGCCTATCATTCATGAACAGTGAAGTGAATGTTTCAGTTTACAAATTAGTTACAGAGTCTTGGTAATTCAAATTCGTATAATGAAGGGGGTTATTTGAGTACAGCTGGACTCTTTTCAATTATTTGATCGACAAATACAATCAGTAATTGAAAAGTGGAATGTGGTATTTGATCATTGTCATCATCATCATGCATATTGCCTTCCTCCAATGGATTGACTCCATAACCCGAAAACTTTGTACGGTACTCAAAGTTTTTCGACAAATAACCTCATAGCTATTCTGCTTTTTTCTAAATGAAAAAAAGTCGCATTGTATAAGATTGCGAAGTAATATTATTAGCATCCTCAATAAGTTATGCCTATTAGCTATGATAAAAGATAAGCAGGTGTAAAACCGAACCCAGGAGGTGCATCGAAATATGGTAACATTTACTTACAGGCATTGGAGTAGTTGCAGATCCAACATATCGTATATATACATATATATGAAAAACGTTTTATGTTAAAGTATTAGTTCCGTGAGGACATATGAACAAGGAACAACCATAATGATGCAACCGAAAGATTATAATACTAGATTACGTAATATGAACAATAGACTCAATAAGTTAGTAACGAATTATAATATGAATGCAGCAAGACGATTAAAATGTTTTTCTTACAATAATTAAAGGTAACTGAGGTGCAAAAAGTGAATAAAGTGATATCATGAACAACTGTGAACATGAGACGTAAGTAAAGGGGGAAATGAAATAATAATTATTATTATTGCCTTTAAGTGATAATGTTAGAAAACATAAAAAACCTTCGATAAAAACGATAATAGTGAGTTTCATAGATTTTAGCTTTTATAGAGGTTGCCCTTACTATTTTAAATACGCTGGACAGAGCTTCAGATGACCTGAAAGAATGTAACTACAGTCGCACTTGCTCTCTTGTTGCGTAGATCTTAAGAAAAATATCCCTATTATAAATTACTTTCCGATTTGGAAACCACCACGCTTTAGTGATTCATAACCTCTTCAATATGGTTTCTCCTTATTTTAAGCTTATTATAAATTGTAATTTAATACTCCATATTTCATCTAACATTTTCAATGAGATAATAAGCGTTTGGCCCTAGATAGACTAGTAAGAGACTAGGCCATATCGATAGTTAACTGACCAAAATTTTTGACGGCGATTGGTTACAATAACTATAACTGGTCTCCTGATCTGTGTTAATGTTGAGAGGATAATGATTAAAACGAAAAGTAATTTTAATGTGTCACATAGGTAGCTTACTCAACACTACTGATTCCATCACTCGTTGATTCTATGTACATTTTACGTAATCCAACGCCTTAAAGGAGAAGACAGTTAAAAACAGTTTATTCCATTCCTCAAACCTAACTATTTTGTTTTCTTTAGCTACAAATTGATAGCTTCGCTATAATATATGATGCGTTTTGTTAAGAACATCAAACTGGTTAAATACATTAGTCTTAAAATGATGATAAGAACTAGTCTGATTTATAAAATTTGATCTCACAATGGTTGAAATAATTGATTTACTAAAACTGATGGGATTGAAGTTTTTGTCATTGTATTAACAATAATTGAAGGTAATTGATATTTCGTTGCTTTGGAATTTTTATCCTTTTTAGAGTGTATTTCCTTCTTTATCACCGATGAAATAAACAAAAATGTACTTTTTTATTAGTTATAAAGCGGTTTCTCCAATGATATCTAGATATATAGCTGTTGACACAAAAAACAAAACTCGTGATTATCAGTTTAGGGGTTGTGGAGATTGTTAAGTTTTTAATTGAGACATTAACACCACTGGATGCCGGCTCAGTGGTCCATTAGGATAAGCGCTCGCGCGCGAGACTGGCAGGCCTTGGGTTCAGATCCCGCGAGCGGGATCGTGGATGCGCACTACTGAGGAGTCCCACAATAGGACGGGACGGCCGTCCAGTGCCTCCAGGTTTTCAATGTTAGTCTAACATCAATCGGTACATGATCTCAATCAAAATTCTTGGTCACTGATTAGTCAATCACTTTTCTCTTTTGCTTGAATATCTTTAGAATAAACATTCAAGCATCTTTTTAAGACATTTACGTGTAGTCCTGAAGCCTGGAGTCCCTCCGGGGGCTACTGCTGGTCCCAAGCCCGGATAAAGGAAGAGGGTTGGGCATGGGGTTAGCGACCCCATCCCGTAGAAAAGTAACTCGCTAAAAAAACGCTAACCAGAAGAAATTATTCAAACTATGACGCATCATGATGAAAGCCGAATTCCTTCGGAAGTTACAAGGCCGATGCCCCTTCTGACAACCAGAGCAACCATTTATTTAGGTACATGGAATGTTCGTACAATGTGGGATACCGGGAGAGCCTTCCAAATTGCTGCAGAAATGAGGAGATACAACCTGGATGTGCATGGGATCAGTGAAACATATTGGACGCAAGTTGGACAACAACGACTAGCTTCAGGGGAGCTTCTGTTATACTCCGGCCATGAAGAAGAAAATGCTCCACATACACAAGGAGTTGCGTTGATGCTGTTCAAACAAACACAAAAGGCACCTATAGGATGGGAATCTCATGGACCAAGGATCATCAAAGCCTTCTTCAAAACAAAGAAAGAGGGCATTACAATGAACGTCATCCAACGCTATGCGCCTACCAACGATTACAATGAAGACGCTAAAGATCAATTCTACAATAGGGGCTGCAGTCAATCGTCGAGAAGTGCCCAACAAGGGACCTGACTATTCTGATGGGAGATTTAAATGCCAAGGTTGGAATGGACAACACCGGATATGAAGACATCATGGGACGACACGGACTGGGAGAAAGGAACGAAAATGGTGAGAGGTTTGCAAACCTATGTGCTTTCAATAAACTGTTCATAGGAGGCACCATATTCTCACATAAGCGCATATACAAAACCACATGGACTTCACTGGATCACACCACGCAAAACCATGTAGTGTCAGTCATTATGCTAAGCCCATATACCTTATTCTAGCTTTCGGACATCCCATTTCATTCATTCTACTTGAGCCATACTTTGACCTTGTTATTTATTCGCTTATCAGTCTTCACTGTTTTTATATGAGCGTATATGTGTGTGCACGTCATATCCCATGACTCATTGCATGTCTGTAGCTTATTTTTGTCTGACTATAAATATTGGGTAACGCTTGACTAAAATGGAGTTGGCTTCCGAGCCATCTTCCCGGCGTGTCATTTTGCTTTGCTCTGTTTCATTCGCTTCATATACAAAATATATGTATGCACAGATCAATTCTCGTTATTCGACTTATTTAATTCCGTTATTGGCTAACGCGATTAAGTCGACGATTATATACAAGAATAGGCGATAACAAACATTTATACGATCTAAATAGGAGTCAGATCCACGGGCCACTTAAACCAAATCGACCATATTTGCATCAACAAAACGTTCAGGAGGACTATAGAGGACGTGAGAACCAAGAGAGGAGCTGATATAGCATCAGATCATCACTTGCTGGTCGCCAAGATGAAATTGAAACTCAAGAAGCACTGGACAATGGGGCGGACAATATCACAAAAGTTCAATACGGCCTTTCTTCAGGATACTAACAAACTCAACAAATTCAAGATAGATCTCAGCAACAAGTTCCAGGCCCTTCATGATCTACTCTATGGAGAAGGAACTACTGTGGAGAGCGACTGGAAGGGGATCAAAGAGGCAATCACTTCAACATGTCATGAGGTCCTGGGTCGCAAGAAGCACCATCACAAGCAATGGATCACTGTTGATACACTGGATAAGATTCAAGAAAGGAGGAACAGAAAAGCAGCAATCAATACCAGCCGAACAAGAGCAGAAAAAGTCAAGACACAAACTGAATACACAGAAGAAAACAAACGAGTGAAGAGGAGCATCAGAACCGACAAACGTAAATATGTGGAAGATTTAGCAACGACAGCGGAAAAGACTGCAAGAGAAGGAAACATGAAACAACTGTATGACACGACAAAGAAACTCTCTGGAAATCGCCGCAAACCAGAAGGCGAGGTAATCACCAACATTGAAGAGCAATAAAACAGGTGGGTAGAACACTTCAAAGAACTCTTGAATCGACCAGCCCCACTGAACCCACCCAACATCGAAGCAGCACCCACAGACCTCCCAATCAATGATGACCAACCAACAATTGAAGAAATCAGCATGGCCATCAGACAAATCAAGAGTGGCAAAGCAGCAGGACCAGACAACATTCCAGCAGAGGCACTGAAAGCAGACGTAGTGGCAACTGCAAGGATACTCCACATTCTCTTCAATAAGATTTGGGATGAGGAACAAGTACCAACAGACTGGAGAGAAGGACTCCTGATCAAAATACCAAAGAAAGGCTATCTCAGCAACTGTGATAACTACAAGGGCATCACTCTTTTCTCAATACCGGGAAAAGTCTTCAACAGGGTATTGTTATACAGAATGAAGGACTGCATAGACGCCCAACTTCGCGACCAACAGGCAGGATTCCGTAAGGATAGATCGTATACAGACCAAATTGCAACTCTATGGATCATTGTAGAACAACCAATTGAATGGAATTCATCACTTCATTGACTACGAAAAAGCATTTGATAGCGTGGATAGAACAACACTATTGAAGCTTCTTCGATACTACTGCGTGCCTCAGAAGATAGTCAATATCATTCAGAATTCCCATGATGGATTATACTGCAAAATCGTGCATAGAGGACAGTTGACAAAGTCGTTCGAAGTGAAGACCGGTGTCAGGCAAGGTTGCCTACTCTCACACTTTCTCTATCTCCTGATGACCGACTCGGTCATGAAGTCGTCAGTATCTGAAAGGAAGCATGGGATACAGTGGACAAATAGGATGCGGCTGGACGATCTAGACTTTGCAGATGATCTGATTCTTCTATCGCAATCGCTACAACAAACGCAGGAGAAAACGACCAGTGTAGCAGCAGCCTCAGCAGCAGTAGGTCTCAACATACACAAAGGGAAAAGCAAGATTCTCCGATAAAACACAGCATACAACAATCGAATCACACTTGGCGGAGAAGATTTGGAAGATGTAAAAACCTTTACATATCTGGGCAAAATCATTGATGAACATGATGGGTCTGATGCAGATGTGAAAGCGCGGATCGGTAAAGCAAGAGCAGCATATTTACAATTGAAGAACATCTGGAACTCAAAGCAACTGTCAAACAACACCAAGGTCAGGATTTTCAATACAAACGTCGAGACAGTTCTACTGTATGGGGCGGAAACCTGGAGAACTACGAAAGCCATCATCCAGAAGATACAAGTGTTTATTAACAGTTGTCTACGCAAAATACTTCGGATCCGTTGGCCGGACACTATTAGCAACAACCAACTGTGGGAAAGAACAAACCAGATCCCAGTGGAGGAAGAAATTAGGAAGAAGCGCTGGAAGTGGATAGGACACACATTGAGGAAAGCACCCAACTGCGTCACAAGACAAGCCCTCACATGGAATCCTCAAGGCCAAAGGAAAAGAGGATGACCAAAGAACACATTACGCCGGGAAATGGAGATGGACATGAGAAAAATGAACAAGAATTTGATGGGATTAGAAAAGAAGGCCCAGGACAGAGTGGGTTGGATAATGCTGGTCGGTAGCCTATGCTCCATTAGGAGTAACAGGCGTAAGTAAGTAAAGTAAGTAAGCTGAAGCCAAAAACTGAGTTCTTAATGAATTTATCATTCAAACAATCACCTGATATACGATGATGCATTAGATAAACAGTTTGATAGTGGTAATATTAATGTAAAATTCTCAGTAGTTGAGACCAATGTGCATTTTTCTTGTAATATTTAGAACTGTTGTGAGATAGTATCTCACTGAAGACAATGGTTGATGTGTCGCTCAATTTCGTGGACTAGTTGGAGTTAGACATTAACACAGTTGAATGCCGGCTCAGTGGTCTAGTGGTTAAGTGCTCGCGCGCGAAACCAGTATGCCCTGTGTTCGAATCTCGCAGGGGGTGTGGTCGTGGGTGCGCACTCCTGAGTGGTTCCACAATAGGACAAAACGGTCGTCCAGTGCTTCCAGGTTTCCCATGGTGGTCTAGCTTCAACTGACTCATGATCTTAACCATTGATATTTAGAACTGATTAGTCAAAATATATAGAGGTATTTTTTTAGTGGTCTTTAGAAATATCATATTATGATTACATCTATGATTAGAAATACTTAATTGCTTCTGAAAAATACTAAAAACAAAAGTAAACTAATTTCCAAAGTGTAGAATAAGAATCTTTTGTTACCGTAATAGTCAGATATTAGTATCATTCGAGTGTGAAATAAATCACACATTTTACTTTTTATAATAACAAATGAATACGAACTAATTTGCTGGTCAGAACGTTCGTATTTTAAAGTGTGAAGAATTGTATCAACAGCTGAACCCGGGCTTCG
Organism: Schistosoma margrebowiei; assembly: GCA_944470205.2. NCBI lineage: Eukaryota > Metazoa > Platyhelminthes > Trematoda > Strigeidida > Schistosomatidae > Schistosoma > Schistosoma margrebowiei. The sequence continues at coordinate 23,486,080 of OX104024.1, forward strand.
TGCTACAGGTACACCTTGCTGACGAGTGCCAAGTAGCACGAAACCCGTGTTCAGGGTTTCCAGTTGACTACCTCCAACCACCATCTAATTCATTTTCATCATTTACTAAATCTCATATAGTAAAATAAATCACGGAAATAAGTAGTTAAGTAAAACACGTATAGCCTTTCAAATTGTTTTTATTCCTTGAGTTGATCTTTTAATAGTCCTTTTATGCTGACAAAGCTGTCATTAACACAAATATCTGTGTGGTCAATGGTTGTACACGCGCAGCATGCATATGTAATAAAACTCATTAAATTCATAATATTTCTTTTTTTAGAAGATGAACGTTGCCTTCTGACGTGCATGACACAATTCGGTTTTTATACACAAACTGTTCTATTGAGTTCAAAGATATTTGAATGGATTATATATAAAACATAGAGATCATCTTTTGTTTTCTAGTTCACAAAACTGCATGTTGTGTGCTCTACTCTGTACGGTATGGTAGGTACATAATTTCTACAAGTCCAATGGTACAGTGAAACAGACATGAAGCACTTCTTGGCTTTCCAGATGACATTAATTAGTGACTGGAATTAATTTCAGAATATATATTTTATGAGAGTCGTTCCATCGATATATCATGCAATAAAATGGATACATTTTATGCTGATCGTTTCAGTCAATTCATACAACTTGTAATATTCTGTTTGTCTTGTATTTAATCTTCCTATGTGAGCCCAAGGATCAAGTTGTTCTGATAAACTGATAGCATTAATCTGTGGAACTGATATAATGAAAACTAAGTTTTTAGAACTTTTAGGCGTTAATTATACGTTGATCTGATCTCAAATTTGTTAATTACCAGTGCAAACATCGTCTGCTAGGTTATTTTGAATGTGCACTTTATTCTGAACGTTGAAACCTATTCCTCGTTCATTAGAAAAAGGATTGTTTTCGCTGTATCCCGGATGTTCTATATGTGTGCATATGACGTTTTAATATTCCTCGCTGAAATATTGGGCGTAAATTCTGAAAAGGGTAAAAGCAATTACTTCTTAGTCAACCTGATGACACGTCGGATTTGAGTCACTGAGAAATAACGATTATCACAAACATCTTTCAGCATAAATGTCATTCAAGATTTTCTACCACTGAAAACTTATCTAGACTGAGAATTAAAATTTTCTTAAACATCCCAGTTTGTGTCTTTGTTACTGGTATCAATTTGGTTAAGATATCACCTTATTACGTAAACTAAGAAGTATTGATTGTCTGATTTCCTAAATTCATTTGTTTACTGTCGTTGTTGATTGTCAAGTGCTAAACCATACTTAACATTGTTCCTTTGACAGAGTATCTAAGCTTAGTCATATGGGTTACTATATTGTTACTATTATCAATTGTGTTTATCGGTTTTTGGTATTCCCCGGTAGTTTACATACTTGAATCGTAATGTTCTAGAATCCTGATAATGAAATTGTGGTTTCCGAACACTGGATAAACTTACACAGAGAAAATCATTAAAGTAACTCTTCATCTTCTGGTCCTACCTATTGGTAGAATTTTCAGCTGTGAAAGACTACTAAGGAAGTGATGAGAACTACAAAGGAACCTGAAGAAATATGTACGTGTATATTGATGAGTTTTCACTAGGTCGATGTAATCTCACACCAAAATTTATATGATATCACTACTTGCACATCAGTTATAGCAAGAAACAGGCATAACGGAAAATAGGTAGTCATTCAACTGAGAGCCGTTTTGAATTTTCCTTTCGGTTGGAGGTTAAATGAACACACTATAGTAGAATGAAGGACGCTTTCTTTATCTCATACGTTATATACCGATTAGCTAAACATATGTAGTACTCATCAATTGTGAAAATCAAGTAGTTTCATATCTACAATTATTAATTGTCCATCAGAATGATTCAACATGTTACATTGCTACAATCTTATTTGGAAACATGTTTCCAGTAAAATAACTAGTTTCCTACTTTAAGTGAACTATTACTACATTAAATCACCTAAGGAAATTAACAAAGTGTCAATAATTACTATTTACTATACTCAATAGGTATGTATTAAAATTACTTTAAGCATTTTATGTGTTCTATACTTGTTACTCTATATATGCTTGTTAGTTTCACAACGAAGTAAAATAGACTCATTAAAATCAATAAATCAGATTTTATTAAGTTTGCCAAATACGTTCACATAAACCAATTGACATGTGGAATGTAAAAGTTGTTTTTTTAAAAAAAAATTTATTGAAAGTAAATAATTTATGAAACAAAGTTTTGCAATCTGAGACACACAATTTGAATTATACTAAATTGTTGATTATAAACATATATACAGCTAGTAATACTAAATAGAGTACTAGTGATTATGTCATGTGTAGTCAATGATGAATTAATTGAACAGTGTGAAAGTGAATTATATTCAACTGACTGATATATGATTCAGATTTCTTTTAGTAATATTTATTGAAGATAGCGATTAAATCTAAGTTGATAATAAAACGAATTAGATCTATGGTTATGATCAGAAAGCTTGTTGTTAAACTTAACAATATTCTAAGATTTAAAGTTTTGTCTAAGTGTAAATTGTACTTTACTAGAATGTTTTTGTTTTGAACTCATTACATGTTATTCAGTATTTCAAGAAAAATATAAAATAATAGAGAAGAAACAACGTCTTTACTTGTAATAGTTTTATACATTGTAGATCACAAAAGTTTTTTATTGATCCTGGTTTAATGTTGTTCATTTATGTTATTATCTGATGAAAACATATAGAAATAGTGTTAATGAATTCCAAAATAAAATCCAATCAAATATAATACAAGAAATATAAATCAATTAAACTTTCAAATAAATCTCACCTATTCAGAAAACAAAGTCAATTGCTTGTTATTAGGTTCATGAAATAAGTAATATCTACATAACTAACTATGAAGCCACAGAATCGTCATTATAAGCAGTAGGAGTCTATCATGTTAGATTATTATTATTATTATTATTATTATTATTATTATTATTATTATTATTAGCTTTATTCAGTATTATATTTTTGGTACAAAATAGAATTTTCAGCGTAAAGTATTTCAACAAGTTTCCGTTTCTTTCTTCTTGGTCGGTCCTGGTGATAAATATCGAGTGATCGCCAGTTAGATGTTAGCAGTTCATTAAATGAACATCTGAATAATGTGCATTCTTTTCACTGTATATTGCCAGCAACCACATTGTCTCTTATTGAGTTTTTTGTAACTTTGACAACGAAAAGTTGTACACTTTTCAGAAACGCAGCAGAATAGGTTATGCGATTAATAAACATAATGATATATTAAAACAAACAAAAATAGATAACTTGTTGAAATGTCTAGATGGCAGGAACAGGTAACCCAGATGCTCAAGCAGGCCGCCTTAGATGAGTTCTACATACTAAACTAATTACTTTCTCTAGAATTCTCATAAGCCTGGTAACAGAATGTACAAAATGAGAAATAAGAGTAATACATGAATTCGTAAAATTCATAATTATTATGCACAGTAATGTTTATGAAAACAAAAATAGTAATCTGAACTTTTTATTCAAACTATCCATCAATAAAATCATTGGTTCAAACAAATCAAACGATAAGTATCATACAAGAAAAATGTATTGAGATTACGATTATGAAATTATTACATTTCGGGAGCTTTTTAAAAGATATCTCACAAGTATAACAACATTTGTAAACGCTTATGACAGATGAACTATCTGTGAAACTAGTTTTGGTTACGATAGTAATGCTAATAATAAACAATAAAGAATTCTGATTACAATTCATTGATATTCACAAGTTGAAAATAACGTAAACACATAATTATGGTTGATCACACCTGTTGTTTCACCCGTAAATCTAATTTAAAAATGGTCTTAGTCTATGAATTAAATTAACGATAAACTATCTGAGTTTTAGTCCGCATTTTCAATCCCATTTAAATACACCAATACTTTTAGTCGATAATTTAATCCCGATCAGAGTCCCTTTTATCTTCGGGTTTCACCGGACTTTATTCTTTTAGTAGTTATTTTTTTCAACTATTAACAAAATATATTTCTAAGTTTGGTTAACCGTGCAAAAGCTATCACAAGTTTGTCTCTAAGTTCATTACCAATAATTAATTAACGATAATAACAATTATTATCCACTCAGAATAATGTATGGTGACCAATCATATTATTCATTTCTGTCTGTATAAATAGATGCATTTAGATTTGCTTTCAGTAATACCCTAAGTTTCAAATCCACAGTTAATTGATTCAGCAAGTAAGTAGTCAAGATCTATTTATTTAATTGATTCTTATCAAATGTGATAGTTTCTTGTTTTCTTTTAGCTGTGTATTCATATTTATTGTACCATTTATTTTTCTACATAGATTAATTGAATATTCGATATGGAGTAAGTGGTTAATTTTTACTTTTCTATAATACTTTGTTTCACCTGACACCAAAAAATTGATATCCTTATGAACTTAAAAAAACATTATTAAAAACGTAAATAATTTTAAATTTATTCAGAGTTGTTCCATATAATGAAATGGTAACTACCGCAAATGTGACCTTTACACAATTGACAACGTTCATATACTTCATCTCTTGTGACTAGTTATTGTTCATTTGAAAAATACATTAAACTACAATGTCTGCTATCGACATAGTTTACTTAATAAATATTTTACCCTGTGCATAGACTGTTAATATGCGGAAGCATTGTCGCATTGTTACTATGGTTCTTGAAGCTATTCATTGAAAGTGTTTGTTTTTCAAACACATTCAGAGCCAAATAACAGGTCTTGTACATGGCGCTATTTACTCATCATATTCACCCAAGTTGGTAATTTCATTTCTCGTTCCTCAGACTTTACCGACCAACAAAATGCATGTCAAATTTTTTAGATAGTAGGGACGTCGCTCAGGTATACTGAAGACTCAATAGACGTATGAAAGTATGAATGAGTTTTAAAATATCGCATTACGTATACCTTTAGATATTCACTGCTTACTTTTACTGCACTCTGGTCGCTAAAATGAACTTTTATGCAAAAATTTAAACTATAAAGAAACAATAATTATTTAATCACAAAATGCTCACCAAAAGCTATGTTTTACTCCAACAGATTCACTACCAAAAGTTAACATATATGTGAGATATACAATAAATATCAGATTTGACTTAGCAGTTGTTGAAACTTGTCTAAGAGTTATCACCACTCAATATTAATAAATCTAAAAAAAATGGATACGAAACTGTTTACTACTTACTCATTATTTTTAATAATCCACTGATAAAACTGTAGTAAAAACCACCGTCAGAATTTCATATAAAACAACTGACATTAATTTAATATGAATATAATTTTCCTTTAATTTCTGTTTTATTAGAGAATTGGAGGTCAAAGAGATGTTCTGTATGATTGATAAGAAACAACGTGGTAGAATCACTTGTAAACAATTAAGAAAATTTCTAAGGAGACATGACGCTAAATTCAGTAAGAAATCTGTAAGAAATTACGTCAAGTCAATAGACAGTGATGGGGATGGTAAATTAACATTGGATGACTTTATAAGAGCGCTTACCAAATGTGATCATACAAAATAAATTATATTAAATGTGATTTCATTCTGATAAAGAAAAAGAAAAATAAGTATAAAATGTAAGGAAAAATTAACCTACTTAATAAAATCAAACACTTTATTACTACTTATCCTTCTGCTATTCCTCTGAATTAGTATGGCTTTATGGAATTACATAATAAACAAAATATCTATATAAACATATTAATCTGCATATCACCATAATAAATAGTGTACATGTTTGCTTGTGAAAAGAATGAATTCAATTTTGTTTTACTAAATATTCGAAGATCCAATCTGTTTTCTTTTGTATTTATTGGTTGTTTATTATGTTCAATTTAATATATAATAAATTATTTCTCAATGTTAGTTGAATAGGCTACTTATTAAATTCCATTTGATCTATTAACTTCATTTATCACTTTATAATTGCTGCAACGATGAAAGAAAATATTGATTAGCAGTTAAATTATTATAGTACTGTTATTATGTAACATAATGACTAAAACATTAAGTTCTAGCTTCAACTGACTCATGATTTCAACCTGTGAAATTTCTAAAACTCTCCATAAAACCCATTCTGACATTAAGTTTTATTGAATGGGACTAAGTGCATTAGTTATACGTAGTGTAGTCACTGTAAGCGAAAAACCATTAAAACCTATCTCCAAGTGTCAATAGATATGGATACATTGAATTTCTGATTTCTTTCACTCAAGTCAGTATTCTATGGTTGAAGGTTAGTTTGATCTCTTAAATAAGTAAGAATTAAAGAGCCTTTATACTCGTATATATGATTATTGAGAACCAGATCAGTAACGGAAACGTACTAAAAACATTGATAATAATCAAATGGATAATGAATTATTTAACCTAACTGGAGGAAACGGGATAAAAAGATAGTACTTAAGTTTCGACACAATGGTAATGTATCTATATTCTATTGGGTTCTGTTTATCCCTTATCCACTATATAACCAGTGAAAATATGATTTAGGCAAACAGGAAAATATCACTTAGTGTAGTCCTGTTTTGTTGAAATTATTTATGAAAATACTCAAACAGAAACAATGGAAAACTAAACGATAACCATTTTAATGTTCAAGCAGAACGATACACGTCTCATTTTTTTGCTAGGTAATCTAGTTAACGTGGTGAGGATCTATGGCAGTTTGCATTTTAATGCCAATGTAATTATACGACTATATATTCTGATTGTGTTTTATCGAAGTTCCACTTGTGAAATATTAATTATATTGTACATTTTAGTGATAACTGTACACAATTTTATTCATACTCGTCTCTTCCAAATAAATTCATTAAAAGTCAAGTTTATTGAACGTCCAGTGTTTTTGTATCTCTATCTTCTACATTTACCATCCACATCTGAACTACATACTGGATTACACCAGAGTAGATGAAAAATTGACTAAATTTGTCAACTAATCAACATATAATAGGGTTTCTTGGTTTCAAAGTTCTATTTGTCCTCAGAAAGCTCTTCACGGGTTATAGATTGGACCAAACTCGTAGCGATCTGAAGTGGATTGTTTAAAGTGACGAGACTTGATATATTATCTGATTCACTTTTTATGTACCCTTGCACTATTTCAAATGGCAGTAAATACCTAATTGTACTTTTCTTCACACAACCGTAATTCATGTAACTTGTATTCCACCAACTCTTTTGTAATGAGTCCAACCCCATACTTTTATTCCCGCTCCATTAGGAATAGGTTTAATGATTACTTAAAGTTTGTTATTCCTTGATGCTGTCTTGTGCATTATCTTTTTAGAACTTATCGTGATGTATTTTTATGCTAATCAATTATTGTTTCTCGATAGTGCTAACCAAAAATTATTATACTACCACAGAATGGAATCTATCTATTGTTGGATTAAATAAATGACGCATTTCATATGACATTCCATATATGGCAGCATGGACGTACAGCTGATGAACTGTGCTAATTGACTGAATGATATTTGAATCAAAATCACCTTTATAGTAATAAGTCATACTCTCGAGGAATAGATGTAAGGAAAGTTTGAAACAGCTTCTATTTGCGGAAATCAGTTTATTAACCTGTATTAGTTAATAACTGTACGTCAACCTAGTGAATGTGAATGTATCAGACACTTAGACACACTCGTTATTTAATGAATATTGAAGTGACATTTTAAATATTAATATCCTTCGAAACAAATGAAACAAGTAATCTAACTTTAATTGACATAAGTTTGGATGGTAGAAGCTTATCCTGGCTGTAAACCTTGTACTTAATAGATTCGAGCAAAAGTTATCAGCAATTTTCCGACTGAAGGTCTCTTGATTTCAATTAACCAACTCAAATGGCAATCATGACTAACTAACTTAAAACCAGAATTCTAAAGATAATTCTTACTAATTTAATGGAACTGGTTTGTGGTAGGTTAACAAAATGACACCAACCGGTTTAGTATTATTTACATAAATAGCTAAAATTACCTTAATTTCGTATTTCTTTAAAGATTTTGAACCCAAAGAGAGGTAGAAATTCTAAAGACTACGTCTGATAAACCTGGTTTAACTTCAGACTCCTGTATTATTGTGTATTATTTTATTTTTACTTGACCACTGAAATACTATTTAATCAAGAGTGAAATTAGCATTCTTCAGAGTATTCGTGCTTCAAAACATGAAACTTCACCTTCATTTCTTATTGGTCTTCATTAGTGTAAATATGCGATATGGTAAAGTTGGTATTTATTTCACAAATACACTTTCCAAAATTTAATGCATACAAAACTAGCAGTGATTGTAACATAAAAGGTCGCTTTAAAACAGATATAACATCGGAACAGCTAGATTGTTTAATGAAATATTCATTAGAACCAATTTGATATCATGACTGTGCTTACTAAACATAACGTAATATAACTCAATGTAAATTATTTGAAAAGAAGTTCCTAGGAAGTAGTTATTTTCTCGTGCTTAAATACCTTAGCAAATAACTACCTTTCTCAGGTTACTAAAGCTTATCTATTGCAAATTACCAACTGGTCATGAACAAGTACCTTAGTGATAGTTAGCGTCTTAATCTGCCATATATATGCCCCCATGCAAGGCAAACATAAATCTAAGTGTCTTATCAATAAGTTCATGTCAAGTTTGTGATGCTTTTGGTGTCCGAAACAACTGCAATGAGTTACTTTAATAGTAAAATAAGAAACACTTTTTGATGCGATTAATGAGTTGCGAGATTTCCTGATTTCGTGTTTCGACATTTAGTTTCGAAGGATATTAATAACAAAAGCTCACAGAATACTGGAAACATGTATATTGAATCGTAGTAAGCGAGTTTTATCTGTTGCTTAAAAAATTAAGAAGATAGCAAAATTGAAGATATCCAACTTTTGAGTTGAACATGAAAAATAAATTTACATAAACAAAACTCCGTTACAAAACATGGGTAACATTTACGGATTCGACAGTTCGATCTCTTTTTATTGTATTCACGTTTGATTTAGTAGAATAACAAACTGGAAAAAACCATAACGACTATGACAAAGTGATACTGGACAACTGTAGTATCATTATTTTTTATCAAGTAATATTTGAGAATTCGGAAAAATACCAGTAACAATGATGTTTATAATAGTGTAAGTGATCATAATTGTGTGAAAATTATTAATAACTGAATCACTATTAAGGAATGAATTCATGAAACTGATGTTTTGAGTATAGATAATAAAACATAAATGTTCATTTGATAGGGTTAGAAAACTCTCATCTCCGCAAAGATGACTACTGCACATACAGATAAACACTCTTGTTTAAAAGCTGAGCTATGAGCAACGAATTCCAACTTTTCTGCAGTTAAAATATATTTAATAATAGTGAAAACTATGATTTCTTTTTAATTGAACAGATAAGTGTCCTTAAGAAACCTTGGTCTTCATGCAGTTTGGGCGTTGATTAACCACATGAAGAAGTAATCTAATGATATGGAGAATTTCGTACTATAATGATTACTTTCATCTTATTTTCTTATTTTTGCTACATGAAATAAAGGTGAACATTCTCATTAACAACGAAAATTGTATAGTTTACGTGTAAGTAAAATGAGTCAGTCAGAGGTGTATACTGAACTATGGTTTGGAATGGATTTATTAAAGGAAGACCCACTGGTTAAATCACTGGTTACTTCATCTGTCTTCTCTGATAAACTCACAAGCAAACAACATACTTACTTACGCCTGTTACTCCTCGTGGAGGTGTATAGGCCGCCCATCAGCATTCTACATCCAACACTGTCCTGGTCAATCCTTTGCAGTTGTTTCCAGTTGCAAACAAAGTCGAGCATATAAAGTTCATTTTAAAATATTTATGCTGTTTTAAAGCATCCGTTTTTATACTATTATTTTCGATGTTGTTACATAGAAACTGTTAAGTTATGCAAAAGATTAACATTTAGATTAGTTAGTATCAATGATATAATTACTGAAGTTAGCTGTCTAACTATTCCCATTCTGATTTTAACATCTTAAAAATCATTTTATCACTGTTTACCTTCATTTAAAACTAATTCAAGCATAAGAAATAGTTCTTTGTTTGTCACATCAATTATTCCAGTCTTGGGTTATCCATTCAACTTGTTTTGGAAGACATTTACATATTGTTTTATTTTCTTCTCTGACAATTAGTCTGCTTGGTTGTCAAGTGAAAAATACAGATGAATCAACAACTTAATTCGTGAATTCCTTTTACATTATGATAAGTACGTGATACAACAGGCAAAAATGAACACGTTTATTCACGCAAATTCTGTGTACTAACGAATAACTAGTGACATAATGACTGAATGCGAAAAGAAATAAGGTTTGCAGTACGATTCAAACCAAAGGCCTACAGGAACGAGATAGCAGCAGGATTATTAGAAGAAAGATTTGAGAACGGAATGTATTAGCATGTAAATTTATTTTGTAGAAATTATAAGTATCTAAATAATAGTCTTAGAAAATTATGGATTGAGAAAATATAGATTAAGGCAATTTCGCATACCAGTCAACCCTCATATAAAATTTCCCTCTGTAAAATTTACAACATCATTCCACATTTTCTATCGTCTTCCATCAAAATACTGTTATTCCATTTTCTACGTTCCAAACTTTTGTACTAAAGACTTTACATCATTAGTATGATCTTGCCTCAGCTTATAATAAATTGGACTGAAGTTACTCTCTGCAGCTATATCAAAGTGTGAAACTCAATTTTTGACTGGACAAACGAGTTGATTTTTAAGACAAGAAAATGAATCATTATTTTTATGATTATTATTATCATTGTTACTATAAATTATATCTCTTTCTAAGTACAGTAAAATCAACATTAGCAATAAATAAAACCATAGAACTATGGCAACTGTATGAAAACGATTAATTAGTATCACGTGTTAATCGTTTACACAATCAGTGTGCTTATATGTTAACATATTAGAATACATATATATATATATATCCATGTAAACTTGTGCAATTTTACTTAGGCGATGATCTGCCAATCACTTATATTTGACTAATCTAATCAACTTGAGTAAAACAAATATGCATTGTGTTTCGGTGCAAGCAATTTGTTATAAAATATTCAGCTTTGCATCTTTAAATGTTGAATAACAAAAGCAACAAAATTAGCTGATCAATGCATTTTGTTTATCTGGTGATTGAGTGTATTAAGCTAGAAAATCGATGGAATACAATTAATGGTATAAGAAAACAATTAAAACGACATGTATATATATGTGAATGAAGGTATAGTATGCATTTTTAAGGAGTCAAGGAAACTGGAATGTGAACAAGTAAATCTATTAGGAGATCAACATATACATAGTGTACTTTCTTCGTTTATAAATTAACTATCATATAAATAATACTAATAGTCATATTGTTTTATCAGTGCATAAAAGAGTTCACAATTAATTTTTATCCCATCATTTTGTCCGATTCATGGTAGTTAGAATCTCTGTAATAAAACGTACCTAAAAAGATAGTTTATTGACTGATATTGACTGATATAAGTAAATAGTTCAGAGTACACATGGCTAAATTCTGTTCACCTAAGTTAACATTAAGTGAAGAAAGGAATTTGATGAAATGTAGACTTTAACTATACGTAATTATGAATTACTGGAACATCCGTTTTGTTGTAACTTTACCCTCAGTTTTTCTAATTCTCTGTTGGGGACGTTAGATCCTCAAAACGCATATTTTGTAACTTCATCTCTGCGGAGATTGTATGCACATTTATGCTTATGCATTTCTTACAACCCATGCACGTAGTCGACTAACGAAGTTATCGATTAAAAGTGTAAATATTTCAATGGCAGTCGACTGACGAACTCATCGATTAAATGTTTAGAAACTTACATGGCAATATCGATTACATATATTTGCATAAATACGCTTGATTTGTGTGCTTGATTAACCTGATATTTTCTGGTTGCCTGTACAATACACTGTCTACATCTTACCAAGTCTTCTGGATCGAGTCATCTGAGTCGGGGGCAACGGTCCAGTATAGCCTATCGAGTTTCTGAATCCTTGATTCTTCGTTCCATTCCGAGTAAGACGAATCAGTAGTAGCATTCAAGTTAACGAACATAACATTCTCCTTCTACACTATCATCGGGACTTATTTGTCGGATTCTGTAGCTGAGACGACCTAGCTTCGAAACGGATACCTCATCGATATTATGGAGAAACGCATATTTGAAGCAAAAACATGACAGAATGCCACAGCCATAATGAATATTCTACTTAAAACTAGACTTAAAAGGGGATGTATGAAGTGATATTCTGACCCGTTGATTTAATAGGTCTATTAAAACGTCATCTTACTGGTCTAAAATACAAATTATTTTATTAAATAAGTCAATAGTGTCTCATTTAATCAAGAATAGTATACCAATAACGGATTCATTCATGTATTTTGATTAGTTTAACTGCTCCTGTAGGGCTAGTTACATAGGCCGGGATCAAGGGACATTATCCTTACTCACTCGAACATGTGCGAGGACGGTTAGGACAAAGTGTCACTAAATCTATAGACAGTGCCATTCTTTCCCATCCAATAGATAATGGACTTATGTACCAAGTCCCTATTAATTTACCATGACGTACAAGATTGCGCAAAACCAATTAGGATTAAATCTAATAAACCTAAACTATTTTTACAACAGATATACATTTAACCCCTTTTTATTTTTATCCACAGTAGGGTCGTCTCATCATTTACTCAATCTCGACAGTATACGATATAAACATTACAGCCTTTCATTTTATAAAATATAATATATAATTATAACTATTTACTGGTCTTGAATCTGTATTTTTACAGATTCTCATCAGCAGCTGATAAAGAATACATTTGAATTAGATTCATGATTTGCTTGCAGCAGAAGTTAGATTATGTTGGTACCCTATGTAGAGTAGTCACGTTTATAGCCTTTGGAAAATACATGCTAGTAAAATACACATATTTTGCAATGACCCTGAGTTATGCGAATAGAATTCTTTGGGATCAAGAAAATTTACAGGAAACATGAACTAGAGATATTGATTAATGGGTTTTCCTTATTCTCTTTGAGTTATCCCATCTAGTATGAACCGATTATAAACAAAATCTAAGTCAGTGGAAAAGATATATCATAAAACAATGGGTCAAGTTATTCTCATACAAAATTGGGCAGCAAAAATAGGATGTTTCAATCAATGGTTTTATAGATACCAACGTGTAATTCTATATTACGAGCAAAGAACTAACAAACTTGATATTTGGTTGCATTACTGAAAAAAAGAAAACTATTTAAAAGTGAAATACTCCAATGGAAAGTATATTTGTTTGATAAATTGTAAGGATAAACAAATGATAATCAGAGAAGGATTTTTGTGGATATTATAGTAAATTAATCGTTGAGCTCATGAGTCAATTGAAAGAAACTAGACCACCATGGAAAGTTAGGAAGTACTGGACGGCAGTTTCGTCCCGTTACCGGACTCCTCAGCAGTGAGCATCCACAATCCCGCCTCGCGAGATAATGAGATGCCTAGATTCATCTATGCTCTGTGCCTAGTCAACAGATGTCCGAGCACTGGCAAAAACACTCAAGATGACTAACAGCTGTGAACTGTGGACTGCGACTACGTAGCTTTGAAAAAGTTTGTCATCAGTTTATGCAATGAAAACCATAGATTTACACACTATTTCCGGGTTACTGTATAAAAATATTAATCATGCAATCCATCGTATATCATAGGTAAAGAATGCTACTCAAAGCCAATGCAATATTGTAAGAGTCGTGCAATTGCAATTATTTGTATAAGACGAAAACGATAATTATTCTAGTAAACGTAAAACTGAAATTTCCAATATTTTTTTAAGTCCCTCTTCATGTTATACACAAATTAACAATAAAGATTTACAGCTACATTAAAAAAATACTATGACGTATATGGATACAGATTTTGAATGGCTTTTATAATCTTTTAAAATATTTCACGTTGGTGAGAATGAAACCATACTAGAAACAATAACAATTCTCTTCGTTTTTTACCATTACTTTGAAGAAATTGATCATTGATTTGTTTACAGAAAACCGGTGAAAATTAATTCAAAGAATCTTATATGGTAGTCAATGATTGAATTGAAGCAATATAGAATGACCCATCTTTGAAAACGAAATGAAATTCAGTTTGAAAATTTCAGGTACTAACAGTCATATAGTTCTCAAAATATCTAACTAATAAACAGTTAGTTTCCAACCCGTGCTCATGAGAAACTTTGTATTCTGTAAAGTAAAAAAGACGAAAAAGTGAAAAGCTAATTCTATGATTAGAATTCCAAACATTAGAGATACAGTTTCTAACTTATGACCATAACCACATCCTTGGTAAAGTTTTGAAGTGGAAAAACATGGGTGAAATGAATCTATTCAATACTTTTTCTTGAACTATGAACAAATTATTTTATTCATGCTTGTTCTGTATTTTGTCATAAGTGTGATCTAGTTGATACTAAAGTTTGTTCAACAAACTATTTTAAATTTCGGCATGACATGAAGCTGAATTTCTTCAGATTATACGTTTGTCATGCATGCAGAAAACAGAAACCTCATAGATATTATAAGGGAATTATCACACGAACATTTTGTACCATCAAACTATTACAAAAAAGAGAGCAATAATTATATTAAATTCACTCGGTATTGTTTACTTGAATCTTCCCATTGATGTTTAGGACTGCAATTGATCAGTCTCTTATTGGCATATGTGCATACTTAACATATTGCATTAATTCACAAGCATTATAACCAAAGATGGATGGTGGATAGCAGTGGAATCCAGGACGTGCGTTTCGTCCTATTTGGGACTCGTCAGCTGGATTTAGCTGCATCTCAGTCTTAATGTTCACTCCGTGACTTGCATCCAGTACCGTTAGCTTCAAACGCTACTTAGCTACTGAATCCATTGCACAAGAAAGTGGCTATCTAGCCTACGAGTCTCAAATAGGACGAAAAGCGTGTCCTTGATTCTGCTGCTAGCCGCTATCCATATTTACTAATAATTATAATAATAGAAACAATAATAATAAAGTATACTATTACTGAAAATTTATCAAGTAGTCTGGAAACAACAAGACAAACATTTGACCGGATAATTTTAAATGAACTGAACATAAGTTGACTGTTTAGAATAACAAAAATATATTTACAATACTCAAATGAGTAGAAAACTGAATCCGTTGCAACCACGTCAAACAACTTCTTCATTTCTGTACGAACCCCATATAAATGAAGCCATCATTATGTGAAAATAGGTTTATATTATAAACCTTAATGCTCTCTTCAAAACAAGCCCAGCTATAGTCTGTTTTAAATTTATTTACAAACAACTTAATAAGTAAACTTCATTTTTGAAACCGTAAGATCATTTAATAACTTAGAGATGAAATGTGAATATTATTATTATTTGAACACATAAACATTGGTACAAAGGAGCACCAAATACATATGAGTCACACAGTAACAATGAGGTTGTGAAGAGATATAGAATGTAAAGTGCGTATAATAAAAGAAGAACGACAACGAACAGAAATTAGTGTATCAGAATGAAGGCAATAATAATAATAATAATAATAATAATAATAATAATAATAATAATAATAATAATGGGAGAAACAGTTCAATTAACAAAAATGTAGCCAGAAAGAATTCTTTCAATCAAAGAAGTTACGTTCATTCTTTTGAAGAAAGTAAAAGAAAATTACGGCAGGACCATCACTCGCTTCTATTCTGAGCCACGTCTGGTAATGTCTCGAGCCACTGTGTTTCACCATCTTTAGTAACCCAATCAGGGAGTTGTGAAGGACCAACAAAAACCAGTCCTATACAGCTCTCTTTCATACCACAACACCATGTCATACACTGACCACCTCTCCGCTTTTTCCAACCGATCCCAGCATCGACAAACAATGCACTACGTGGAATTCTCTGAGACGACATTCGTAGAACATGTGACACTAAATGAAATGTCGTCACTGTGCCCCAACACACGATGCTAACATGCTGTTGACACGTTGACAGCAATCCTTCGAAGACAACAATGATCAAACACAGTCGCCTAACATCCTCAACTCGGAGAGGCCAGGTCTCACAGGCATAGAGCCAAACTGCTCTCACCAACGCGTTATAGATCCGACATTTTACAGCCAGGCTAACATCATGCCAAAGATGGCCCAGATTGGCATAAGCCGCTCTGGCTTTTACTATACATGAATTGATCTCACCACTCATGCCACCAACATGCAGCTACCCAGATACACGAACTTCTCGACTACTTCTATCTTCTCACTATCCAGGGTGAGTGCAGGATCAGGGGCCTACAAGTCCTGTAAAAGTACTTTATATTTCGAAGGTGCAAAGCATATGCCATAGCAACGGACACTAATTGCCAACTGATTAAATGCGGATTGCATGGCTTGGGTATAATCGCACAGTAAGACAATATCATCGTCATATTCCAGGTCTATCAGTCTTTCTCCAGACAACAGGTCCACACCACCATCACCTACATCCATCAAAACTGTTTCCAGAACGTCATCGATAGAAAAGTTGAGGAGAAATGGTAAGATTGGGCAACCCTGCCTAACCCCACTGCTTGAACGGGGCAGTGAATAGAGGTGGTTGTGTGCTCTCACTATATCTGATGTGTTAGTATATAAGGCTTTCAAGATGTTAATAAACTTCTCAGACACACCCTTCTTCAACAGACAGTCTCAGAAGACAGTCATGTCCAATGAATTAAAGGCGGCTCCAAATGTCAAGCAGCACTATGATTGCTGGCTTGTGATAAGTATGACGGTGTTCTAACATTTGGTAAGGTGTGAAGATACGATCAATACATCCTCAGCTAGAATGGAAGCCAGTCTGCTCCTAACCAGTCAATCTTTCTCGTGTTTTGAATGATCTACGAAGTATGACGTAAGCCAACACTTTAGACGCATTCAGAAATAGAATTGTCCTCCGATAGTTGTTGCATAGATGACGTGAACCTTTTTAAAAAAAAATAGGAACAACTGTCGACTGAGTTCACGATGTTGGAACACTCTGACTACCATGTCTTTGTAAATAGCTCTGTCAGTTTCTTAACCAAAAGGTCGCCACCATCTTTAAAAGGAGCCGGCGGTAAGTCATCTGAACCTGGTGATCTGTTGCGCTTCGAGATTTGGAGATCTATGAGGACTTCTATCTCGTCTTCACAGGCCATGGAGGTCAAGACAGTTTGATCGATGTTTCTGGACCAGCAGATCAGTTGAACTGCCTCTCTAAAAACTTTACTCATTGTCCAGAACGTCGGTAGATATTAGTGATCGGCATCCCGTCAGCTCCACAGATTGTTTAATACACCTGACTTTTTGCTGCCAGTGTCTTGCGTGATTTGAAAGAGCTTTCGAAGGTCACAAGATGCGGCTGTTGTTTCCAATTCGTTAACATGCCCTGACCACTAGGCTTCTCGATCCTTACGCAATCTATGTCCAATTTAATTACGTAAGTCTTCGTTTGTGGTCAAACTCGCAGTCACTCAGAGTAAACCGACGAGCTTCAGTGAGTTGTAAGAAGCCTGAAGAAACTCAGTACTTATAACAGAAACAGGTTTTAGTTTGCTCAAAATTGCAGTAGTCAGTCGTAGTTATCTAACCTACGACCAACAAGTCCCCATCGCCCACCTGAACTACTCGCTTCTGTGCCTAGACGCCCAGCCAGTGCGTTCATGTCTCTGGCTAGTACTACCATATCCATCGAACACACTTCCTGTAAACGAACTGGTAATTGGTGATAAAACACATCCTTGATAGAATCCGGGTTACAATCTGTCGGAGCATAAGTGAAGATGACGGAAAGACTTTGTTTCTCACGCCGACGTCTTCGTAATTTGATGGAACTTTGTAATCTAACAGCACATAACGGACTGGTAACGAGGAGTCAATCCATTAGTGCTACCTTAGCTCTAGTGCTTAGTGAAACACCAGCACCAAATAAAAAACAGACAAACATGCTACAGGGCCCCCAGATAAACGCACGTGAAACCAACTTTTCGAAGCGACAGATGGAGAGCGAATTTGTAGTACTTCACTACAGTCTTGAATAGACAACAGACATCGATGTTGAGACTTTCTAAGGCAATAGCTAACCCTATCTGTTATTCGACCTGCATTAGTGTGAGAACGTTGAGGGAAGCCAGTTTGAATTGTATACATGGTTTCAGAAAGATTGTTTCAGTATTCGTATTTGGTAATAGCATTCAACTTTCGACCATTCAGTGACTCGAGATTGTTTAGATAGGACAGGGTTTCCACCATAGACAAGATCCCGTATAAGCCAAAAAATAAAGTACGCAAAATGAGAATAACGGGGAATACATGAGCAATGTAAGTGACGTAGTATAAAAGAAATGAAAACGAATGTTATCATATGATTGTGAATAAGATTTGTCTGAGCGAGCGTTAAATCAAGAGAAACTTTTCCAGTCATAGTTATCGTTGATTTGTATGAGAGCTGTGATACTGCCCGGGCGCCCAAACTAAAGCAAGTGATTTTTTATAGGGCCACACCCGGAGCCTTTGACATAAATGTGTAACCCACAAGGCAGTGGAGCAACGTAAGGCAATGCTGATGCATGGTAACCGGTGACTAATAATTGGTTAGTCCGCCATTTGTTACCTCAAGATACTGGAACCCATGTGTACCATTGGTTTGAAATCAGGTTTTTTTAACTCCCCTAGGTAAACCCTTGGTGTCCACCAACCTTGTTAAGGCGCCGGGAATTCGCTTTTCGTCGTTTCAATTTCGTGAACAACACCCATGCCGCGAAGTAGTGAGTAGAACTTACCTGGAAGTGGCTTTATACGCGTGGCCATGTGAGAGTATTTCGAGAGGGCGAGTGAACTCATCCGACCCTCGACCATATCAGGGCATTTGGGGGCAAAATATAAATAATTTAATTACATATCTGTGGACAAATTTCTTAAATAATGAGTCGTCAAACGAAAACCATGTTGAATTATATTGACATCTATCGCTTCAACTTATTTTAAGGCTGAGTAATATTTGCACACTCAAAGTCATTTTTCACCATTAAGAGCTCGGTTAAATATCCACTTATTTGTCTCGTAATATAAGCTTATCAATGAGTCAGGTTTCCTTGCCAAACAATTATCTAACAACCATTGGAAACTGTGGAGTTAAAGGGTGGCGAAAATTTCATACTGACAGTCGAAGGCGACGAAACTGCACATTATACATTTGGAGTTAGACAAAGGTTATGTCTGTTGACTACCAAATATCAAAAAGTGAATCTCCTACTGATTGAGGGTTAGAATACCTGTTTGAAGAAAGCCGAATTTCTCAACATATCCAAAATTTAAACAGCCAAACGAATCTTTATCGGCTAATGGGTTAAGAAATCAGCCTGACAGCTTGTTGTAAAAGAAATTGTGGTATTTATACTAACTGACGATTCCTTCGTACTTGACTGTGCACTTATTACGAATTGCAAATATAATACGTACATTTATGCTCATCTGGATCTATCAGCATTAAATAGCACTATTTTGCGAATTCTTAGTGAATACATTAATTCGAATACTTCTAATTATCATAGTAATTCCATGCATAACGCGTCTCATTCTCATTATCTTAGTTATTGATATTGATAAAATATCATAACAAAATGAAGATATAGTGGTTTCCATCACAGTACTAAGAATATGTTTTTCATTCTAGTAAAAAATATTTCTCATTATTAGTGTCATATGAGCGAAAATTAGGAATGAAAAGTAAACAGCAAGAAACTTTCATCTACTTTACTCGGGACTTATAGCTCCTGATACATATGTTAAACATCACCTGGGTTTATCCCACAGAATATTCCCAGTGAAGACTAGCACGTGGTAAGTGATACACATGGTTAAGTTTAAGCATTTTGTGTAATAAAATGTCTACACAATAGTATAGTTCGTATTCATGCTTATCAAAATTAAACATATTTGTGAATGCTAAAAGAAACCTCGCTTCGTCAGTTTTGCAATGATTAATAACTTTTATTGGTTAAAAATCCAGTTTCCATCATTGATATTCCAGCTACTTACCAACTACCATTCTGGTTACTTTCCACCCACATTAGGGATTTTTATTTAAGGTTTTTCGTTTCGCATCCCTTTGGCATCTTAGCTGCTTGAGCTAAGATAATGTATATTATGTTAGACAAGTGTGCATGGTTAAAACACTTTGTAGGTGTCCAAACCTGAATAATAGTAATTGATTTTTAGAGGTAGTTTTTTCTTCTGTGTTTGCAGACAAATGTTTACTTGGAGTGAATATCTGGTTATGAGTCTTTCTGTTATATGTACGGAGTAAGAAAAAAGAGATTACCTATAGAGTTCAGTAAATGTAATAATAATCTTTAAAATATTCATTTAGATAGTTGAATTTATCGTTCAATTTAGTATATAAGACTTTTAATAGCATAATCTGAGAATAATACGGATCAACATGCAAGTTTCTTTCAAACAGGACGTGCAATATAAGCTAAGCTAGATGTTTGTAGTAATCATTTGGTTTACATTGTTATCTTCGGAGATACACAAAAATATCTACTTAGTAGATTTAGAAATTATTTAGAAATATACTGCCCAGTTTAATAGGTAATCTGCTACATCCTTAATCTGTCTACACACTAATATGTTGGAGAGAATTTGTCACCAGGCGTTGACACGACAAGCTATCTATCTAGTTCAAACTTGAACTTATTAATGTGGGAGTCTAACTTATGACTAGACGGCCTTGGGGGCAGAGAGACGAAGACCATTCTACCGGCTGATTGGTCAACAGTAATTTTGGAATAGTAAAGATCATGGCAGTGAATCACGCATCAGACGAAAGATTATGTTTTATAGAACAAACGAAGAGGCAAATGTTAGGTTTTTACAGACTTTGAATTAGGTGAAGCAGTGTTCTCAAAAATAGTTTCCGTTGCTCGTCATGGCTTTTTTATTTCTTCCAAAATGTAAAAAGATGCTCCTGTCACATAAATATACAAATCGAAACAAAAATAAGATTTGGCTTTTAATTACCTCATCACTAGCGTACCTAGAAGTTCTTCCAATACTTGTTAAAAGCAGACAATCGACCAATAAAGTTGAATGTAAGCATTAATGCAAACACATACTGTAAGTAGATTTTTGCTAGTAATTTTCAGATAACTTGCTTCTTTATTTTTAGAACAACACATATAAGCGAACAATTGTTTTCAATTAGATCGTCATCAGGCTTTACTCTAATATACATGAATATTTATACGAAAATGTTAAACCAATCAAGGCAATATGAGTCAATAATCACAATGAAATAAAATATAATATAATATAGATTAACCAAAGTAATCACCAGGACATTCTACGCAGCCAATCTGGCGTTGACCTTCTCTTGTCGACCAGCGATGTCTACTCAAACGAAGGATAAGTTACCTGAGTTGGCCTCTTCCATGTGCATTTACAAATTCAGCTGCTCCTGTGGAGATAGCTATATAGGGCGTACTACCAGGCAACTTAACCAACGAATGAGTGAACATCTACCAACTTGGTACATAAAGGGCCAGAGGAAATCTATTCGGAGTTCTATATTGGCACATCTTATTGATAGCGGTCATGCAGTAGATAAATCGAAATCTTTTCGAGTTATCTATCGTATACCTCCATCATTTCCCGACGGAGTCCGTTCCCGTCTCCTATATATAGCTGAAGCCATTGGAATTCGTACATATAACCCCAATTTATGTGTACAGAAGAAATACGTGACCCCCCTATCCCTTCCATGGCCAGTTATAACTTAACTAACAATTCTTTTTATTTATTTATTTTATTTTATTATTATCCTTATTCATTTTATTTTATTTGTGTTATCATTGACCTTATTTTCACATCCATTATTTGTTTGTAATTTTCCGCCTCTTTGTATTCTTCACTATCTAATTATTTACACACATCTTATTACGTAATGATTTTAATGTTTTGTGATTACTATTCCTAGTCTATTTACCCATGTTTATTTGACCTTCTATTTCCAACGTTTAATTATTGATAAGAGTTTTGTTATTGTATTTTATTATTCTCACTATTATCAGTTCACCTGTCTTCCTACTATCAACTTGTACTTTTACCTAGAGACTTATTTTATTTCATTGTGATTATTGACTCATATTGCCTTGATTGGTTTAACATTTTCGTATAAATATTCATGTATATTAGAGTAAAGCCTGATGACGATCTAATTGAAAACAATTGTTCGCTTATATGTGTTGTTCTAATTTTCACAATGGGAATCTTTAATATTCTTTATTTTTGTCACTTAATGGTTTAATAATGTAGACCTCCGAGAGTAAAGTAAATTAAGTGTTGGCAAACTAACATTTTGTTTAATGTAAATGCATTAGAATTCCCTCTAGAAGTCATTTTTGAAACAGATTGATGATTAACAGTTACATTTTTTACTGATCGCCTCAACTTCTATCCTGTTCTTTTATTCTGTAGAAAAGTAATAGAGAATATTTCTTTAGCTGAATAGGGTTATCTACTTGTAATAAACAGAAAATGACAGAGGCTGTAAAAAGTGAACAGAAATATTTCATTTATGTAAAATAGCGTTCACAAAAATGTACAGTAGTGGAGTTAATTCCAAATAAAATTTGTAAGTTATAAGTAACTGATTATTTGAACTAATCATAAAGTAGTATATTCTACATAACTGATGCAATACCGTAATGACTTTATCCAGTAAGCTACTCAAGATAATATTTACTTCCTTAAATATAGAAAATCAGCACTTATGTTTATATCTCATGTGAGTTTCAGCCCATGATATTTAAAGTTTACTGAAATTCCATCCTAAACAATAAGTTTGGCCAAACAACTGATAACTATCTATTGAAACTAATGCTCTTGCACTTTTAAACAAAGGCGTTGGTCAATAATCCAGTTACAAAAGATGTGGAACAACCGATTATATAAAAATGAAACAAGAAATAGAACTACAATACTGTAATTACTTTCGCTTTCATCAAAACTTAAGTAAAATATTATTTACATCACTTTAGTGATTTAAATGAGTCATTATACCAAACACATATGATAGTAAACAATTAGCGTGAATATAATTTCACTTTATGTAAACACCAATAAAAGATAGTCACGTTTAGAGTATGTGTGAGCTATAAATACGAGTTGTCTATCTTCGTGTATAAAATTCACACAATTCCTCTTTATTTTTCAAGAAGAAAACGTGTGCAAAAATGGATCGTCAGCTGACGTATGTTGAAATGTTTTTTTTTAAAAATTAATAACTGTTCTGTTAGTGTTGGTGTAATACAAAGTTGTTTACACTCATTTACATGAATGTTTGAGTAATCTAATTCGATGATGCAAACCAAATGTTGTTTATCTCCAACCTCAAATGATCTAACCTTAAGTTAAAAACACGAGGTTCAGCGAAGGGATCTCTTTACAACGGATTGATTATCAAGCTGTACAATCGTACAACCTTAAGTTGTTTCGTTTTTAAAATTATTTTCGATAATGACTACTAATTAACTTCATATCCATAAAATAACTTTAACATTCTTAGAATAGTTGTTAAGCCTTAGAGACTTTTGATAACCATGTACATATTTAATTTTTGAGATTAACAGAAGGTAGGAGGATTCAGTGACAAAATATAGCTAAACCATTGAGTTATCACTAATTTTTATCTAATTGTGTTATGGAGTTAAATTGCTTCATCATACATCATTCTTATAAATTTTCTCAAACGTAGGATATTAGCGACTGTGTTAATTTACTTTATATTTAGGCATTAAAAAAAGGGAAATATATGAAAAACCGACTCTTAATAAACAGTCTATTTTCTCCACCCTTATTTTTTATAACTATTACTACAGAACATTATTTTTGAATGGTTTTACTGAAATATCATTTTTCTAACTGGACCACATAAGTACGTGATAAAAGATGCTTTTGTACCATAGTCCTTAATTTGTATAAGCCATAATTTTGATTTCCTATTTATTTTTTTTATATTTTGGCTATATGTTTACATATTGAACATTTCAACATAATAATGTTTGAATTTGGTTTCAACTAGTTTTGTCCATCGTTTCAGAGTACCAATTTTTTTTAAGATTATTTTAAAAGATAATCGTTATGCAAAATACCCTTGTCCCATTTAAGGTATCCTTATTAACCTTTTAAATTTAAATAATTAAATGGATTTGTTATTTTCAGTTGAATTTTACTAGATGAAAAGTTAATTGGTTGAGATAAGCTTAAAATACATTTCTACAATTCACTTAATGTTAGAAGTACATTTAGAATAAAAGGATGCATGTAATTTGTGAAGTAAATAACATGTATTTTCACGATTTTATTGTATGAACACAAATCTTGAATACAGTGGCGGTGATTGGTAATTAATGTCAAACTTATAGCTGGTTAGCTGTACATGAAAAGAGCTACTGTTGTTTTTTTGCATCCTCGGTTTATTTTATAACTGGGAAATAGAAAACAATTTATAGATAAATCCTCTGATAGGAAATTTTCATCTTTAGCAATACTTTGTTGCAAATCAAAAATGATAAATATCTGTCTTAATTTGATTTCTAAAAAGATAGGTTTACAAGAAATTCTTTGATATATTGATATAACTTGGGTTTCATGGGATAAACGACAGCGATTTGAATAATCAGAATGAGAACACTTCTTATAAATATTGTAGTTTGTCCTACTCGAAACAGATGAGAATCAATACATTGAAATGTTATTCACTATAAACCTCTTACATATATGTCAGTTCTACAATGGGAGAGACGACATTGGGAGAATACAAATGTTTGACTCCTGTAATATAATCTGACCAATAATAGTCTTTTGGCACAACACAAATCATTTCGTCATAAGAGATTTACAATTATAGTTGTAGAAATTTTCTAAAGAATTCAAACTACATTATTTCAAGTACTCTTTAACAATAACTAAGCGCTTAAATACAAGCATTATACTTTAAAACACATATGTTAGTAGTAGTTTTAAGAACATTTAACAACATTAATAAGATTTGAAATTATTCTAGTAGACATTGTGTAGACATAATGACCACATGTATCATGTTGTTTACATATAGAGACGTAAACTTTTATGGAAAGTAAAGTATTTCGTTTACTTTTAGTTATATTGCTGTTTATTCTAAACAGAATAATTTTGATTCGTCACAAACGTTTTTATATGTTGTAATATATAATGCAGAATATTTAACTTCAGTTTTGTCTCTCTATTATATATACAGAGAACAAGAAATACGCACTATGTTTGACCATATGGATAAGAATCACAACGGATACGTGACTGCTAAAGAACTAAGAAGTTATTTAAGAGCACACGATGCGAAAGTCACAGCTAAACAAGTCAAAGAGTTCATTCATAAGATTGACGAAAGTGGAGATGGTCAATTAAGTTTGCATGAATTTATGAAAGCATTTTCATCACAAAGAAGATCCTGTACTACAGACTTCAGGACAATACGAAGATGAATATTTGGTTGTCGTCTAATTTCAAATATTTAATCAACAATTTTTATAGATTTACTAAAATTATTAAATGAAAATGCCTTTAGTATTAACGTAATAATAAATTTGTTTCGTCAAAATATTTTGGCTTTTCAAACAAAACAAAATATTTTTTGACTCACTTGTGATGTACTATCTTGTTAGTTCAATCCAGGAGACTAGTGTTATAGATCAAAGATATAGTTTGCACCCAACTTGAATAAGGATATTTGGTCTGTGTAAATGAAGAATAACCTATTTTTAAAACGATGTATCGAAAATAATAATTAATTACAACACTTGAAACATTTCAAACTAAATTAAAGAACTATGCATGATTAACATATCAAAATGTAATGAATTTGGTATTTACGTAATCTAACTATTGTCAAATATTGATTGTTCTCGTATCATTTAGGCGTTAAAGCTAGTTGTCTCAAATTCGAGCAAAGAAATTTTCCAGCTGTAATATTCAGATCACTGTGTTCTGTTAGTTAAATGTTAATATTTTGTAAGTAGTGTATAATTAATCGTTGCAACGTCGAACTGGTTCGCTTACAATATCAAACTTATGAGACCTTGAATTATCTAGTGCACTGTACAATGAAATATTAAATTCACACATTAAGAACTGAAATAAGAGAGTTGTCGTTTTACAAATTGACGTAGTGTGATTTAGTGGTTAAGTTACTCATGAGTTTCATTGATTGTATTAAATTAATGAAACTGACAAAGATTTTTACATTGAATTAAAAATAAGTGGGTATATCTTGTTTGTTATATAATTACATTAAATACCATCGAACTCCTGCAGTAGTGCGTCATATATGTGATAAAATAAGACACTCATTGAATGTGCTAGAAATATTATGGTTCACTAGCGAGCATTCACCTATATTACAATTAAGATGTTATATGGAGAATAGTTTTACTAGTAGTTGGATTTTGTCATGGTCTAACATCAGAGAGGATGATTGTCGTACAGTAATGAGAATTGATTCAAGTTGTAAACACAAACCGTTGGATTCTAACTCATTGGTCTAAAGTTTAAACATTTGCCATGTGACAAAATGTCTTTGGGTTTGATCCATAGTTGGGTTGCGATTCCACTGCTGCGGAGCTCATAGGATGACAGAATAGCGGTCTAGTCCTTCTTGGTGTTCACTGTAACCCGAACAGATATCAGTTAGTAAAGCAAATAACCTACAGACTATAATTTTTGTACTTAAAAAGCATATCAATGCTTCAGGTCTCATGTTTCACCAGTATTGTGACTACCTCATGCAAAATCACATTTTCTCTTTATTCATTTCTTATCGAGATTTTAAATTATCTTTTGAATAAAAATCCATTAAGTAAACAAATTTATGTACTGAGATTTTTAGAAATTAGATAAAGAGTACGATTTATACAAACCCACTCGTCACTCAGCTGGTTGAATTGGTGTATAAATAGTTAACAGTGATTAGAAATAGTAGTATTATTGGGTGCTTTCAACTTAATACGAGGCAATGAACAGTCTTTTCTCAAGTCCAATGTCGTACGTTTTGACGTTTACTTATTTTTATTTTATTTCCTTTGCGATTGTTATTTACGCATTTGAAATCACTTTCTGAAGTTAACATTGATGTGAGACACTAGATATGTCACGATCCTTACTGTCAATATGGAGCACAAATTGTATGCTAACATAATTCTATTTAAAGATAGATATCATCGATTAGATTAACAATTGTAGAGGTTTTAACCACATAAGGAATAATTTGAATGTATGAGTCATCTTATCCTTACCATTGAATATCTATTTGTTAGTTGAGCCATGAATCGTTTCGGAACTGAAAAAAACTTAAACAACCTTTCTTGTTTTGTTTCTCTGGACGGTACATAAAATAACTTACCTCTTGAAACAGTATCCAGGACTACTTTGATCAAACTTGCTTACCCAGAAGAATAATTATCTCATATTTGCTTTGGCCTGAAAAACAACTTACTATGCTACCTTTTTTCTATTTAAAAATGATCAGTCTATTAGAAAGAGACTGTATAGTTTTCGCTAACTTCTAATAATCTTGTGAGAAGGGATATTGAATAAATACAAGCTGATTCACTTTACAACGAGGAACATCTATTTAAGCCAAATGAATGATGATTAAGTTAGATGTTTCTGAGTGCGTCTTCTGAAGTCACAGTTCGCAACGTGCTAAAAGCTAAGGTGACAAGTGTCTACAAATAAGTGAACTGAATACGCTTACGTTACGTATCCAAAACTATTTTCACGCGTTCTCAGGTTAATGTAATGATTCAATTAGCGCAATACATTTCGTGCATTCTGACCACTCATTAACTCAAGACATTATAAAAAATAAAGGTCAAAGTAGGTAAATGAGAACATAGGAAAAAACGAATATAAACAAGAACAGTATAAATCACATCACTCTGAAATCAATTGATACTAATGGGTTAGGTTTAATAAATATACAACTTACTGGGGGATACACAAAAAGACTTGAAGTTTTTCATGCATACAGCTTCAATGAATGTGAGTATTCAACCTAGACCACATCTATACTATAAAGGGTGAGTTAAGATTATTTATATGATCCGTCTCAACTACATGCTTTTCAAAAGCATGTGATGAGTATTTATCATATTCGATAACTAGGTCATTGAAATTTTTGTGTTTTCGATCCTTTTTATGCAAGTTTTCAGCCACCATTACCTTCAAGTTCACTGAGGTTATCTGAGCGTGATTTTGTAACGTATCCGATGCCTGTTGTTCATCAAGAAGGACTCTAAAAATCATACTGCCGTGCTTCCTACCATCTTTCGCTATTTTCATCACTAACAATTTACAGTTTTATCTTCCTAAGGTTGGACTAAGATATTGTCTACTGAACAAAAATTCTAATCGCAAATCAATTTGTTATCGATATTTTTTGATTGTTTCATCCAATTACGTAGTCTAAGTGATTCTTTTTTCTGATCTTTCTTTTTAGAATTGCTGACATTAGTGATTTATTCGGAAAACTTGATAAGAATCATAATGGTCTTGTATCACAAAAAGAAATTAAGGCTTATCTAAAGTCAAATTCTACTAAATATAACAATAAGGAGGTTAGGGAATTCGTTAGCAAAATTGATGACAACTCGGACGGTCAAATTAGTTTGGAAGAACTGACTAAAGCTTTATCAGGAAATTTAGATATTTCCAAAGTGTGTCATCTAAAGCCACGATAAATAATACGAAGTCTTATATACATAAAATCCAGATTTTTAATTACGTTTTTTTTAAAAAACTGTTATCTACTTAATATAATATATACAGACATTTTTAACATATTCTTTTGTTTTCTTTAAGAAGTGATGGGTGTAAACGTTTAATTACACAATATACAGAGGATAACATTCAAAAAATTTCAAAGTATTACTTAGACAAATTATAATTTTACCGTGTAAAAAGATGAGATATATTCATGTTCTCGAAATAATGAAAGAAACAATCCACAGTCCTAGACGTATCAAAGTTTCTAGTTTAGAAAATTTCTTGTGCCTTGGAAATACTTCATTAGAATCTGTTATTAGTTAGTCGATGCTTCAAGAAATTTTGGTCTGCTCAATAACATGAATATCACTTTCATTGCATCGATCTGAGCATAGTTACTATGTTGCAATTGTATATGCCAAAAGTTTTACTAAGCCCGCAAATAAAGAGATTCTGTTTGAATTTTTGACAAATAAGCAAATAAGTTTCCGCCTTTGATCGTCTGTTTGAATCACATATACGACTTGAGCCTGGTTTGATCACATTTAAGCTTGAAGACAAGCCAAGGAATACCTAGTCATTCAAAGTAGCGTTTATGTTATTGAATGTCTTTGAAACACGGATCACGTTATTAATAAGTTGAGAGCGACGAGTGTGTTTTCATGGGGTCAACCAAGTTGACTTTATTTGCCGAGTTTCCCACCCAAAGCCCAATTATTTCTGATACCCAGTAATCACTGCATATATCTCTTAGATTTCTCATTGTAGTCGTAGCAGAACGTTTATGAGAACAAATCAGTTTATGAGATTTAAACATGACAGTTATATGGATTAGAAATCGAATATTTCGTAACACACTTTAGAGCCACAGCTTCTCTTACATTAGAAACACACTTATATATACTTATTAGTTATAACTGGATTCTAGCTTTCCAGTTAGGATTATTCCAAAGGTTCAAACTAATATGGGCGCTGGCGAGAGAGTGACTATCAAGAGAACAGATGAAAAAGACGCGGATATAAATGACACACGTTAACAAAGACTGGTATTAATAAGAGCGACTTTCAAAAGGACACATATTAATAAGGGTAATCAGTGCAAAAGGGTGTTACACCCTTCATCTGTCTACACAACGATATAAAAAAGAGAACTCGCATCGATCAAGATTGAGTCCCTGATCGGTAGGCTAACTAACTTAACCTTGAGGCTAGAAATGAGTAAGTTCGAATTGAGACTAACTGCTTGGGCAGAGAAAGACAAAAACTGCTCTATCATCTGGTTGGTTGACAAATGAGAAAGAGAAGACTCGTTAAGTGGATTATTTAAATTAATATCATGAATGGATGAATGTCAGACCTGGAAGCTCTGGACGGCTGTCTCGTCCTAGTATAGGACTCCTCAACAGTGCGCATCCACGATCCCTCTCGCGGGATTCAAACCCGGGACCTTTAGACTCGTAAGCTCACTAACGACTGGCTTCAAAATTAATTTGCTGGAGTTCTAGTGAAAAGCTGTGGCCAGTGGATTTCAACCGTGTCTTTTGTGAAGACAATGGTGGACGGTCACGTAATATCGTGGATTGGTTCAAGTTATAAATTAACACTGTTAGATGCCAGCTCAGTGGTCTAGAAATTAAGCGTTCTCGCGCGAGACCGAGGGTCCTGTGTTCGAGTCCCGCGTGAGGGATCATGGACGCATACGGCTGAGGAGTCACGTATTAGGGCGAAACGTCTGACCAGTCCTCCCAGATGTTCAATGGTGGTTTAGCTTAGATCGACTCGTGAATTCAACTGTGAAAATAATACAATCTCCACTTGAACCTCCATTTAACTGACCTTTATTAATTACAATAAAAAATTCCATGACAAGTATATGTGTGATCATATTGTTCGAAATGTAGGGTTTAAATACATCACATTTTTCAGATCAACTCCATCTTCTCATTATTCTGTCAAAATATATAAGTTTATTTTATATATCATTACATTTTCACCGCAAATACTTAGTCGTTATCACGTCTATGACCTTTACATTTTCTGTAACCTGAAATTGTCTAGCAAGCTTTATTAATATGCTACCTATTGATAGTCACATTTATTAATGCACACCTTTTTGATGGTGACCCTTATTATTGCTCGCCTTTTTTCACTCGCTCTTTTACTCGTTCCCTTTTAAATGGATACTGTTTCAGATATCTTAGATTTTCAAATAATTCAATTGTCCTAGTAAGTCGCTGGTAATTGGCCTATTTCCGTCGATTTCAAACAATTCGTTCCAATTTTTATTGAAGGAGAGTAAGACCTGAGCGAAATAACATGACTTGAATGTATTTCATTAGGTTCTCCTCAGCTGTTTACACAACCTCCAATGTTTAAAAATCATAATCATGAGATATATTGAAAATATTCACCGGAAATGAATGGAATTGAAACTTCTTGTGATCACACGTCAGTATAATATAGTAAGGATGTTGGTAAATTTAAGGGGCTAAATAAAATCTGCAAATGTATACCTCATGTAAGAAAATATTCTACAACAGTGATGATTATAAAAGAGTGAAGAGCTAGAAATAATTAGTTATTTAGTGAACATTTTCAAATTTCACTGTCAACCACCATAGAACATAATCTCGCATAGTTGATTCTAAGCGATTTCCAAACTCATAGAGAGGTAGTCCGTTTCCATAAGAGCTAGCAGAGCACATTAACAGTATGTAACTATAACATATGTTCGATATGATTTACCTCTTATCCCCGTTTTTCACTTCATGGATGAAGAACTGCGTGGATTGCTTGATACAATCGACATAAGTCTCAATGGACGTATTTATTTACAAGAAGTACATGTATATTTCAGATTACGTGGAGGAAAATACACACGGGAAAATATGAAAAAGTGCTTTTCTTCCATGTATATCAATAACAATGGTAGTGTTGATTTCAAAGAATTTTCGTAAACATTAAAAATAAACAAGATTAAAGAACATGAATTCTAAATCTGGAAAGCTATTGAAATGTTTTATTTAATCGAATTTCGCTAACAGTTCATGAATTGTCATTGTCCCTACACTAATTTCCTTTTCAGTTATAATAACTTTCTCATTTATGTCCTTGGTTTTTGTATAATTCTCCGGATTTCAGCAAACAACGTTACTGACTTCATAGGAATAAACTGCTTTATAAAATGAACCTCGCAAAGTTTTAGGCAGAATTAATGATGTAGTTTCAATTTGGTAAACAAGGTGTGTAATGTGTTCTATACACGAATATGTATAAATCAGCTCAGTTTACTCAACACATTTATTACATATGACACCAAAGATCTGACTAAAGCTCATTTATAAAGGTGAATTCTTTTTTTCTAAACATAAGAATTTGATTAAAATAAATTGACTGATCATTAGCGTGTTCGAGAATACTACTGAAATGTTAAAAAAGGTAAACGAAAGAATTGGATTTTCTATCACTTTTTCAGAATATCTTTAATTTTTACTCTTTGAATATGGGATTTCTTCATAACATCCGATAAAATTTTGGGTACATGGTTGTTTTACCAATTGTCTCAATGAAGATTTATTCAGCAGTCAATTATAACCAGACAGTATAACTTTCCTAAATAGAATAGGTTAGTTCAAAAATATTCAGCTTGGAGATTTAAACGGAACATCTCAATTTTAGATAATAAAAAAATCATTGTGAATAAGTGGTAATCAATTGAGCTAAGATAAAATACCGGCTTGTTCTGTTACACACTTTGTAATTATGACAACAGAACAAATATACACTTTAAAGTCAGTGAATAACATTGAAAAAATAAACGTATGTTGAATAAGAAAATTTATTAATCGGGTAATTAAATTCGGTTATCTGATAATTAAGCAAATTTGTCAGAATGAAAAACATCCTTTGGAGTTGGTGCACAAACGTGTTATGAAATTGAGCCTAATTCTACTTAGAATTTTGAGTGAAGTTATTTTTACGTTTGATTAAAACATTAGTAGTAAACTTACGGTTTAAACATTTTAAGAACAGTTTAGTGTTAGTACACAGAATACATTAATCCTGATAGTTAGATGGATTCGGCTAAGGTTAAATGTATAAGAATTTACTGACTACAGAGTTTTTATGAAAGGAAAACTCAGAAAATAATTTAACAGAATGAAGCGTAAATAATTAAAATTTACCCCATTAGCGGGTTAATTGCATTGATCTATATCATTTAAATGGTTTTTCCTTTGAATAACAAAACTGATCAACTTTTGATTTTCAACAGATTACTTATGTTTTACATCAAAACCTTATATCATACATAATCAACAGAACTGTTCATTCACAACATGGAGTCAATGATTTGTACTCTGTTTTTTCATACTTTGTCTAACATATCGGTTTATTAAATGCTAAAAGCTGATAACTTCATTTGAAATGTGTCATTTGGGAGAAACAAACATCTTGTAGTTATTTTATGAGTCAGCTGATCATAATCAGAATGGTTCATAATCGTTCTACAAAAGAAAAAAAAGTATTTCCAAATATAAATTATTTCAATTTCAATATACAATTTAATGTCACAATGTTTCATTGAATGAAACTCACTTGATATTTTATCATTAAAGAAGAAACATGTGAGTTCATTTAATCTTCTTTATGATTAAGTGTATTTTTCTGCTACTATAAAAGTACTTAAAGAATAGCTTAATATTTACCAATATTATAATTACTAATATTTGTTTACTGTTGGTGTGTATCAACTTAACAACTTGAAACTACAACTGTTCAACAAGCAAAAGCCAATTCAATCATGAATGTACCAATAACGTACGTCAAATGCTGTATTTTAATAATACCATGAAACATTTTATCAGTCATATCAACAAAAATTTTGTTCTTTTTTTTTTCAAAATTTAAACTTCAAATCCTCATCTGATAAATATAAGTGTGTATTCCTGAAGAGGCCTGGAGATAATTAGTTTATGTAGAAAATTAATGCATAATACTTA
Organism: Schistosoma margrebowiei; assembly: GCA_944470205.2. NCBI lineage: Eukaryota > Metazoa > Platyhelminthes > Trematoda > Strigeidida > Schistosomatidae > Schistosoma > Schistosoma margrebowiei. The sequence goes on from OX104024.1 coordinate 23,520,138, forward strand.
GTAATATGAGATTTCTTTCTACTTAGTCTGAAATATTTCACAGCAAAGAACTACGTATGGAGAGATTAAAACTAACTAGCTAATATGTCATTAGGTTTGTTCACTGAAGAGGATGGAATTTAAGAACTTTTTTTAAAAACTTTTATATTCTATCGGATATTAAACATTAAGGACAAACTAAGTAAGTTTAACTGTTTATTTTTAATAAACAGAACAATAAAAACAAACTAGCTTTACTAATATGTCTTTTAATTAGCTAATCGCTCAACTTAATGCGATTCAAGTTTTCAGGATAAGAATTACTCCTAACTAAGTTGAACTAACAACCATCATCATCATCATCAGAAACCGCACTTCAATTGAGGTTATGCGAAATGTGATTCCCTATAAAAATTAAAAGCAGAAAATAACAAACAGGACGGATATATTTCTTTTCAAATAAACGTTTAATGCTGGAGTTCGCTAAAGATTTTTCTAAACTTGTATAATGTGATTTATTTTTGTTGATGAATTTTTATTTTGGCATCAAATTCATTGACTTAAAGAAGCATAACGTTATCTTTTTATTTTTACATAGTCTTATCGAAAATAGGTGGTGGATACGACCATGTTTAGATTACGGTAAACTGGTTAGTGAATAAATTAACTACCGATTTTATCAGTGAAAGCCACATTTGCCGCTGAAGATATTAAGTTATATACAAATGTACGGAATAGAAAGAAAAAAGACTGTGTATTTCCCTTTTTCAAAATATTATTCCAGTGATTATCATGAAAAGTTATGGTCATAGTTATTTTCCATGTAAATATTTTTTATCTGATATAAGCAAACTAATGTTTTGTTTCAATGCAATATTTCTTAAGGTCTAATTTCAATCGATAACTGGATTCCTAAAGAGACGAAATTACGCATAACAACATATCTCCTAGCCATATAAACTTGTGATTGTATCAGTTTGGAAGATGATTTACAGAAGGCAGGAAAGCTCAGACATCGAATATTGTTTCTATATTTATGTGTATAGCATTATGTACCACCACTTCTTCACTCTACTTTAGAACCCTATTTATTTCTATAAAAGCAGGTCGTTGTAATTTTGTGAATTTTAATATAGTATGACGAGAACTAAAAATAAATTTCGATGGAAGTCGACATCAAATTAAAAAAAACACAAGAAGGCAAACATTGCCAGTCTGCTTCAAAACTGATCAACCGTATACTTGCTTAGAATTCAACAATTTATTATTTTGAAACCCCTCTAATTTAAACAGATGAAAAAAAATAAACGAAAAAGACTATAAGTTCACATAAGTATGCAGTATTGGGCTTTTAGTTATCTTAGTTTATTCACCCTAAAGTGGATGAATGTTTTGTGAATACCAGAGGATTTCTGTACGTTGAAAAATGTTTTTGAATTTATTCATGATAGGCAACAGAAAGAATTTAAATTAATTTATTCTGTTTTTTTCTTTACATCCTATACCAGTCCTGATGAAGTAAGATGTATATTCAATGAGATTGATAAAAATCACAATGGATTTGTTACAAATAGAGAATTAAGTTCATATTTCAGAAAACATCATGCCAAATTCAATCGTAATGAGGTGAAGGGTTTCATTTGTAAATTAGACAGTGATGGAGATGGACAAATTAGTTTACCAGAATTAACAAGAGCACTTACTGGTAGATATTAACCAGTTGACATATGATTTTGATGTTTGTTATACTTTTCTTTCAAGAGTTTTTCTACTCTTTTTTTCTTTAAAATTTCACATGTACTTTGAAACAGCTTGTATTGTAATGTCAAAATTATTTCATCAATGTTTATTCTCATTCTAAAATAAAAATAATACGATTATTAAAATAACATTTTTATCATTGTCTTACAGTAGAATGATGTAGATGTACAATTTGAGTTTCTTTATAAAACTGACCATTTATGTAATTGTGATCAATGTGATATTCAATTCAATGGTTGATATTAATGCATCTCAACGCATAATGCGATAATATTTTCATAGTTCATCTCTAAAATACACATTTAAGTAGTTTAAATAACGAAAAGACTACTAAATGGTGTTATTCAGTAGGCGAATTCTGTTTCATAAGAATTTCAATCTGATAACTTTTTTTTATTTAACTTATGAAACAATAAAGATAGCAAATCTTGATAAAAGTCAATAAGCAACCGGTGCTTATTTTCATTTGCTTTTAAGATCAGTACCATAGATTAGGGTATTCTACCCACGATTAGTTTAACACCAATAACAAGTATATGATATTGAGCGTTTTTATCTTGTTTATGATTTAGCACTTGGAATATTTTAAGTTTTATAGTTAATAACTTAAAGCAGTTTATAAGAAAAGATGAACAGTGGCTAGCAGTGGAATCCAGGACGCGCGTAAATTCAGGCAATATCGATGCATACGCACAGTATGCACATACGCCAATAAGAGAATGATCAATTTCAGTCCTAAAACATCAATGGGAAGATTCAATTAAAACAATATCAAGTGAATTAAAGCAGTTTAATCCAAAAAGGCAACATCATTTACGCAGTATTTATAGACATTCTACTGGTATGCGTATTTTTCCACACCTTGTGTAAATAAAGCTATATAAGAAATGAATATTTATTGTTCAGATTAAGTGAAGTTACCCTTTTCTAAACTACATTGTCTGTTGCCCACCAAAAGGATATCACATCATTATCCCAGGATATTTTAATTAATGGCACTTACTTAAAATATTTCCCTGTGCACACGTCTTTGAAATAAGTTTCGTTATCGAATCTCATCAACCATCAACATAAGAGATGTTTCATAAAATTGTTCAGAACTTCATATCTTTTAATTCATACCATCCCGCCAATTCGAGCTGGCAAATTGTTCTATCTAATTAAGTTTCGTTCTTATCCTCGGACCCCAGGTACTTGATGAAGCAGCTGGTTGAAGAAAGAGTTTGACATCCATATTTTAAAAACCAGTGAGTGCTGATTTCTGTTTATTTATATTACTAGGAAGTCTCTGATCTAAAATCCCACTGTTGTGTGTACTTTTTATCTAATCGAAGTTTCGTAACCTTCCACTGAGCAAAACATTTAATTAAAATATCTTACATCTTCAATCCATTTCCGTACCTGAACGAGATCGACATACGTTTATATTAACTGATGTTTGAGTTCAGTTATACTAAACATATGTTAACCTTACTTCATAACTTTTATGTTAGGTTAATACATGTTGTAGGCGGCTGATGAAGATCTATCACAAAACAGCAAGTGCACGTTGTTCTGTTCAATTTAGTGTTCTTACTCGGTCGACTTTGTTCGACAGAGAATTTAAGAAAACCAGAAAACTCAGCTGAATTAAGTATACAGAGGAAATACGTTGACATTGGCCCTGAAATAGTTGCAAATAATTTTATTTTATAATTGCAGTAGTTTTTGTTAAACACATGTTTATTGGAAAATATACTCCCGTAAACCGCAACCCTACTTTAATTGTCCGACGAGTTTTGACCCTAAACGTTGTTCTGTTGTTTTCAATACACTAATATTTAGTTCAGAATTCACAACTATTACCGCAGTAAATCGGTTTCTTCATTACGATAGTTTTCTATCTTATTTTAACGTCTTTATGAAACTGAATCACCTACTAAATAGTGCTCTGAAACGCTATTCTGTTAGAGTAATTTGTTTACGATATATTTGTAAATTCATCTTCTCTACATCGATGATCAATATTAAGTAATGCTCATAAAACTGTTTGCAGCTTACTCTAAGTTTTGCAGTGTAAAATGATAGATTGAAAATTTATGTTCTGTAATTCCTATTAATCTAACACTGTTGTCAGGCAGCAGTTTGGATAATTATGTTTAAAACACAATAAACTCTATGGTTGAAAATAATGAAATCATAATTATGAAGGTGTAATAAAGCAAAGTTGAAGAAGGTTCAGTATATGGGATGAAGTAAATAAACTATTTGCCATATAATTATTCATTGGTTGTGCAGACATTTTGAACTATGGTTTCCAAATTCATCATTTGTATCGATTAAATTTTAGATCTAATATGATCTTGATCATTCACCTAATCAACCAACCAACCGAACTACGCTTGTGAATGAGAACATAAACCACGTGATACAAAGAGAACCCTCAATTTCTTGAGCGGGTGGAACATCCTTAGTTTACCACATTAGAATCTCGTGGTTCACTTTACATACGATGAAGCGTCATCATCGTCTGATGCCATCTTCGATAAATTCCTGACTATGATAAGGTTGACTCCACAAGTTTTACTGCCACTTCAAACCTAATCTCCGATGGGAATAAAATCGTTATTTAATTAAGTATTTTGTAGAGATCTGCTCGAGTTGAAGATAGTTTTCATCACAGTACGGCAGTCGCTGAAAGTTATAAAATACTGGGCAGTCATTTCATTTTAGTTTTCAACCAATAATCAGCTAACACCAACAAAATCACAAGGGTTAGAACCTAGTACATTCATAGTATGTAGTAAGTGCAAGAAGTTCGCTACTATGTCATTTTGCAATGAAAAACACTTTAAACGATTAATGTATGCATAATACTGCGTAAATAATTAATACATTATTTTATTAAATATTAGTCTTTGTGTAAATGCTGTGGTTCCTAAGTCCAGATATTTCAATTTACGGTAATACTCATGTGCGTTATACTGTCCAGTTAAAGATAAATATATTTTCATTGTTGATATATCAGGCTGATTTTAGTTAGACAACCACCAAACACCGGGAAGGACAGGGTGGAGTTTTCATTCTAGTATTAGACTCCTCAGAAGTGCGTAGTCACAGCTCCATCCAATATCGAACCTGGGACCTTCGGTCTTTAGAGCATTGAGACGGCATCCAGTGGTGTGCATATCAAACTCCAGTCAGTATGTGATATTACATGACGTTCTATCATTGCCTGGATTGGATAATTTTCTCACATCCTACGTGGTCCAACTTCATTAACCGCAGATTTTTACTTGAACTGTAGTGAACAAGAACACGGGTGGGGACAATCGGATGTATTTAGCACGAAAATTACAGACTATCTCAATAAAATCTGAATACCATAAAGTCAATCGTCAATTTGCAAATTATCAATGTATCATATCAAACTGTACTGTTTCCGTTGCAAACACTAATCCATTGTCTCCCATTTCATTGTCCATGCGATTTCTTACAAATTCCATTGTGTTCTTGCTCTTCGTTTCTTGATCTTCTCCATTTTCTACTGCCAGGTCTTACATCCTTTTAACGCACGTCATATACTACTTATGTCAATATAAGTAGCTCACACCACAGAACTTAAGAAACAACCTCCCAAAATTAGTCGCTAGTAAGTATATGATAAGTTTTCAGTAATTATTAAAATTCCACAGTTAACATACTTATTTTATGGAATTTATTTGAACCGGTATAACTATTTTATCTATTACAATGATTCTAGAGATAAACCAGTGTAACAATTTTTAATTGACACGATGATTACTGTCACTAATACTACTTTTCTTGAGTGGAACTGATGGTTACTGATCAGTTGCAACCATTTAAATTTGTTTTGCTTGATTCCTTTTATAATGAATAGTGTTAGTAAGTTATAACTCACTTAGATCATAGGCGTAGGTTGGGTGTAATGATTAAGATGTGATTTATTCATTTTATGTATTTGGATTACATGGAGCAATAATCAAGAAGAATGTAACCTTTAGTAATAGTAGTTTAGGAAACATGTGGTCACTCGATCTTATCTCTGCTTTCCAATTAGCAATCAATAAACATACGATATTAGTGAAGGAGACATTAGGGAATGACGTTCTATCCAACCTAGTTTTATATAAAACTTATCTTAATAACATAAGGATTGTTTATCGTCTTGATACTTTATATTTTGCAGATAAGCTGTTAAAATCATAGGAAAGATATCAAGATCAAAGGTAACAGCCTGAAAATTACCACTTATTAAGAATAACTAGCGCACTAGTATAACTAAATAAAACACATCTGTTCAATTTTAAGATAATTTATTCAAAATAAAAATTGGGCACTCATAGTTATGACTTAGAAAGGGATTGATGATACATATTGTTGGAGAAGATGAAATATTTCTACAGTATTCCTTGAATTTAGGACGGCTTTGCATCTAATCCCTGTAAAATTCTATTCACAAGTATTCCTAAATTGACAAGTATGCATCTCACTACAATATAAAAGTAACCAGTCCTGTCCCATTCATTAATTTTACGTAAAAAAATACTTGATAAATTTTGTTGGGAAAGACAGTTTGATCATATTTGATTATTGGTTTCATATAAAAACGTCCATAAGATAAATTATTATAATTCCCGTAGCTTTGTTAAACTTTATTAAAACGGCAAGGTAAATTGAGTTGAACGAAAAGATGAATTCTCACGAATCTGATAGCAACATTTCTAGATAGGTGAAATATCTGAAATCCAATGGTAAGAATAATAGAGATTCATTCAAATCTTCACATAATTAACTTATGAATGCCTTCTTTAAGAAATGCTCATTAAGTCTGGAATTTGAGAATAGTGAAGACACACTGTCTGAATTAATCAAATTAGGAGTAATTTCCAAACGGACTCATTTTTATGTTGTGTAGAAATTTAGTGATATTGAATCATTTTCGGTTGTCAAGTAATAAAAATTAGAAAGATAAAAAATATTTCTTTGTTCTTTTTGTCACCTTTACTTAGGAACATAACACAGATAAGACTAGAAGACCTTTAGGTCGTCGAATTATTGTGAATATGTTTTTATCAAGGACTGGCTTCGGACGGTGAATCGTGAAGAACTAGGGAACACTGAATAGGTGTGTCGTCTAATTCTGAGACCCTACAACAATCCACATTACGATTTGAAAATCACTAACGATTTGAAGTTAAATAAATATGAGATAAGTTAAAAATGCTTTGGAAGGATTAATGTCTCCATATGAAACCAAGAGATCTACAAAGCACTAACGCTTAACAGAATAAGAAACTACTTAAATACGTTAATAACAATTGAAATGGCAAAAATGTTCAAATATTTATTTTTATCAAGCACACATAAGAAAATATTCATTGATCTGCAGCATAACATTGTAAATCCCTTGAGAACTACGAGAAAGGCTTGAAAAGATTGACCCAACCCACTTTGAACGTTCAGGTCATAGTGATTTTACTTGAATCATTAAGGCACAAAAATTCAAAATAAACAAAGCAATTGTGTTTTTTTACAAAAATATCCAACTACTTAAAAAGTGATAAGTAGCCAAACTGTTGTTTTGTATTTTCAAAGTATATATATATATAGTTTGCTCTGAATAAATCATTTTTATTGGAAAAAATGTTGGGTTTTAGCGCTAAAATTGTAATATATTTTACCTGGGTGAGAGCCCGGAATCCTAACCGCCTCCAAACGCCCTGGTACGGCCGAGAGTGGGGAGAGTCCGCTCTCCCTCTCGAAATACTCTCACACGGCCGCGCGTATACAGCCTCTGCCAGGGAAGTCCTACTCATTGCCTTCTCGTGGTGGGGGTGTTGTTTACGAAAATGAGAGGACGAAAAGCAAACGTCCGGCGCTTTAACCGGATCACAAACTAATAGTGCACATGAGCTCCAGTATCCTGCGGGAACAAATGTCGTATGAACCAATCGTTGGTCACCGGCTACCATGGGATTGCATCACCTTACGATGCTCCACTGCCTTGTGGGTTAGACCATTAGGTCAAAGGCTCAAGGTGTTGCCCCCTAAGATAACCACCTGCTTCGGTTTGGGCACCCGGGCAGTATCACAGCCCACACACAAACGATGAACTCTATGACTATGGCAACTAATTTTCTCGCTCCGATAAACAATCAATCGATTCAAATAATTATCATTACTATTATTGTCATTATTAATACTATTATTATTATTACCATTATTGTCATTATTATTATTATTATTATTATTATTATTATTATTTTCCACATTATTCACCCTCTTTTATACTTATACAGCGGCTGGTCTTTGGTGGAAATTCGACTGTATCTAAACGTTCTCGAGTCACTGTCCGGTTGAAAATTGTATGTTACCACCGAATACGAGAACTGAAGCAGTTTTTCTGAAACCACGTGCACCATTCAAACTGGCTGCCTTCAACGTTCGCACACTAGTGCAGGTCGGACAACAGATAGGGCTGGCTATGTCTTTGGAAAGTCTTAATATTGGTGTTTGTTGTCTATCCGAGACCCGTATTCAAGACTCTGGTGAAGTACTACAAATTCGATCTCCATCTGTCGCTTTGAAAAGCTTGTTTTACGTGCGCTTATCCGGGGACCCTGTGGCATCTTCGTCTGGTCTTGCTGGCGTTGGTGTCGCACTAAGCGCTAGAGCTGAGGCAGCACTAATCGATTGGATCCCCATTAACAGTCGGTTATGTGCTGTTAGATTCGAAAGTTCCATCAAAGTGAGAAGAAATCGGCGTGAGAAACGATGTCTTTTCGTCATCTCCGCCTATGCTCCGACAGATTGCAGCCCGGATGCAATCAAGGATGAGTTTTACCACCAGTTGTCTGTTCTTCTCCAGAAAGTGCGCTCGACAGATATTGTAGTACTAGCCGGAGACTTGAATGCTCAGGTCGGGCGTCTAGGCACAGAAGAGAGTCGTTTAGGTGGCCGATGGGGACTCGTTGGTCGCAGGTCAGATAACGGGGACCGTCTACTGCAACTTTGCGCAGACCACAACCTGTTTCTGGCTAGCACTAACTTTCGGCACAGTCATCGCCGATGTGCCACCTGGCGTCCTCCCTCTGCATCTCAAGCCTGGACTCAGATTGATCACATCGCGATAAGCTACCGTTGGCGTGGTTGTGTACAAGACTGCCGCTCCTTTTGGAGTACCTAACCTGAACTCTGGTCATGCCCTGGTCTGAGCCAATCTTACCTTACTTTCCAGTGTACTACGAAGTGAACGCCATCAACGGATTGATATTAGCAAGCTGGTTGAAACTACTGTTGCTAGTGAGTATCAAACCGCGCTAGCCACTGGCAGCAAGAAGTCTGGTGTGAGTGAAACAATCTGCGAGGATGATGGGATGCCAATCACTAACATCCATCGACGTCTTGGACGATGGGCAGAATTCTTCGAAGGGCAGTTCAACTGGCCTGCTGCTCCGGCAACATCGGTCAGACTGTCCTGCCCTCCATGGCCGATGACGACTGATCCACCAAACGAGGAGGAAGTCCGCAAGGAACTCCAACTCTTGAAGCGTTACAAATCACCTGGCCCAGATGACTTACCTCCGGCTCTTTTTAAAGATGATGGTGACTTTCTGACTAAGGAATTGACGACGTTGTTTACAAAGGTCTGGGAACTAGAGAGTGTACCAACGTCTTGGAATGAGTCGATAGTTGTCCCTATCTTTAAAAAGGGTTCACGTCGTTCCTGCAACAACTATCGGGGGATAAGTCTACTTCCGATTGCGTCCAAGCTATTGGCTTCCGTCATACTTCGTAGGTTGTTCAAAACCCGAGAAAGATTGACTCGCGAGGAGTAGGCTGGGTTTCGTTCTGGTCGAGGATGTATTGATCATATCTTCACCCTCCGCCAAATGTTAGAACATCGCCATACTTATCAAAGGCCAACAATCGTAGTGTTTCTTGACATCAGGGCTGCCTTCGATTCGTTGGACAGGACTGTTCTCTGGGATTGTCTATTGAAGAAGGGTGTGCCTGAGAAGTTTATTAACATCCTAAAAGCCCTATATAAAAACACCTCAGGCAGAGTGAGGGCATACAACCACCTCTCTCCATTGTTCCATTCGAGTAGTGGGGTTAGGCAGGGTTGCCCAATCTCGCCATTCCTCTTCAACTTTGCCATCGACAACATTCTGGAAACAGCTCTGATGAATGTAAGTAATGGTGGTGTGGATCTGTTGCCTGGAGAAAGACTTCTCGACCTTGAGTATGCGGATGATATTATCTTACTGTGCGATAATGCCCAAGGCATGCAATCCGCATTTAATCAGTTGGCAATCAGTGTTCGTAGGTATGGTATGTGCTTTGCACCTTCGAAATGCAAAGTACTTCTACAAGACTGGCAGGATTCCATTCCTGTACTCACCCTGGATGGTGAGCAGATAGACGTAGTCGAGAAGTTCGTGTATCTGGGTAGCTGCATAAGTGCTGGTGGGGGTATGAGTAATGAGATCAATGCACGTATAGTGAAAGCCAGAGTGGCTTATGCCAATCTGGGCCACCTTTGGCACCTTTGTGATGTCAGTCTGGCTGTAAAAGGTCGGATCTACAACGCGTTGGTGAGAGCAGTTTTGCTCTATACTTTTGAAACCTGGCCTCTCCGAGTTAAGGATGTTAGATGACTCTCTGTGTTCGATCATCGCTATCTCCGAAGGATTTCTGACATCCAGTGGCAACATCATGTTAGTAATGCAGAGGTTCGACATTATGTATTTAGGCGCAGAGACGATAATCCAATTGGTGTCACCATCCCCAAACACCGACTTCGGTGGCTTGGACATGTTCTACGAATGTCGTCCCAGAGAATTCCACGTCATGCGTTATTTGCCGACTCTGGGACTGGTTGGAAAAAGCGAAGAGGTGGTCAGTGTATGACATGGTGTCGTGGTATGAAAGAAAGCTGCAAAGGACTGGCTTGTATTGGTCCTTCACGACTCCCTGGTTGGGGTCTGAGAGATGGTGCTACACAGTGGCTAGAGACGTTATCAGATATGGCTCAGAATAGAAGCCAGTGGCGATCCTGCTGTAACCTTCTTTTAGTTCATTCATAAAAAAAGTGGTTGTGTCTCCCTTACTTGAAAGATTTCTTCTGATTGTACCTTTCTGTTCCATCGTTACGACCACACTACCTTACACCAATCTCTTCATTATCGTTCTCTTTTTCTTTTGTGCTCCTTTTTTTTCTATCTCTCTTCGAATTTTCATTGTTTTATGTGGCGTATATATATTGGCGCTCTCTTGTACCAATATTTATGTGTTCAAATAAATAATAAATAAATAAAATAATGTATTTTACCATGTAGAAATCTGAATAAGATTGTTCGCTTTAGTTCATTTTTGTGATACATATACTTGTCCTCTCCTTTAGCATGTAGCACAATTTCTTGTTGAGTACCTCCACTTACTTAACATCTTAGTTGTTATGCATTACCACGATACAAAAGTAAAATTTACAGTTTTAATTTAGTCATTCATTCTTATCTCCATTTTCTTAATTATACCCGTTAACTTTGCTCAATTACTTATGATACTTGTTACAATCTATTTTGGGTTATTGTAGAAAAGGTCATGCTATTACAATTGAGAGATCAAGAAGGAGGGTAAGTAAAATATGAAACACTGATTTCTTTTCAGTTTCTAGGCGACTGTATGATATAACGGAAAATAATATATCTGTTATCGTTGCTTCAGATCTCTAAAGTTCGTGATAAAATGACACTCAAATGAATCACGTTTTTTCTCTTGGCTAACTTCTAACTTAATCATTTAGCAATTTCTTTTAAATAATATAATTTGACCAATTAACAATCAGCTATACTTTTTGTATTTTCGCAAGTTAAATTTACCTTATTCTCATGTTTTATTATTACTTCGACGATTGTAAACATTTGAGAAACCATTTGGCACCCACTATTATTTATTATTTATTACCTAGTTCACATCAAACCATATATATTACGCAATCTTCGATTAAACACTTATCCTCATTTGCAATTACATTATGATTTTTTTCGTTCTATGTTATCCATACTTATTCTGACCATTAGTCTCATAATTTCAATGGACCTATAAACTAACTCAAGTTAACACTGCATATTGGTTATTTCATCATTGACAATTTTATCTACATTTGCTCTGATGATTTAGTTCATAATTTCAACTGACTTATAAGTTGATTCATGTAAACACTAAACACTAGTAATTATAATATAAACAATTGCAACTTTATTCAGCCAAGAATCTTAAATTTCCAATATACCAGGATTTTAATTAGTTTCGAACTTGTCAGTCATATTTTTTGGGTGGGAGGGTGGAATTAAAAAAGCCGTAACTCTCATTTGTCCCTATGAGAGAGTTTGTAATAGTAAATAACTTATAGGAATATTATGCCATTATTTATTCAAAGAAATAAAACCGAGTTTATTTTTAGATGAGGTCAGTGATAAGTGAATAGTCTCTTGTATTGTAAAGTAAGATAATGTAACGAACCATTTTATTATTTCACATTAAGTTGGATGATCTAAAAAACACAAAATACAGATGGAAATGTAACGGTTAAACAAAGTTATTACTGAAATAATTTGACGGATTCCCTCAAACATTAAATTTTCGTTGAACAAAATGTTTTAATTGATTTACTTTCTTGGTAATTAAACATTCACTTAGTTACATTAAATCTATATGACATAATGTTTATCACCAGCATATTAATGAATTCATCATTCGGATTCATGACTTGTTATCGGTTGATATGAACGTTAACCTACAGGGAATGTGATATTAATGAACATTTAACAGGTGTATCTTGTGAAAGTAAAATGCTAAACCATTGTTCACAAAAAGCTACGTTCGCAAACATAATTTAACATATTTCAGTATGAACTCTACATTTAGTATGTCTTAGTCAATAAATCTATTTTCAGAAGGGGTTTTGTGGAGATTTTAGAGATTTCACTGATTGAAATCATGAGCCAACTGAAGCTAGACCACCATGGAAAACCTGGAAGCACTGGACGGCCGTTTCTTCCTAGTATGGGACTCCTCAGCAGTGCACAATCTATTTTCCTGTAATATATAACTCTTGTATATAACTAACTGCAAATAACCTAGATAATATAATTACCGATAAGTTTCATCCATTGAATATGTTATTGTGAAAAATAAACTTTTATTTTCATCTAATCTTCAAACATTATACAGAAACTATTCACAGTAAATAAATAAACGTTATTGTGTACATTTGTACTCACCATGATCAGTCATGTATCATTTTGTATTGTTGTCCTGGTATTACATAATTTTCTGATCTCATGATAATTAACATTCACTAATTATACATGTTAATTTATAATTTGTAATTAGATAATTATAAAAAAAAATTCACATATGTACATTGAAATAATTAAAAATATTATTTAATATTTTGTACTTTTGATTAAATTGTTTAATTAATAAACTTCTAATTACATGAAAAAATATATCTCACATCAGTAAAAATGTATAGAGTTATGGTCATATGATTAGAATTATTAATTAGATTTATTTTAATTATACATTATAAAGGAAACAAACTTCGGGTCAAGTGATTTATTAATTACTTCAAATAAATCACATTCAATGAAAGCAAGTGACATGAACTCAATGAATAATATCTATCTTAATTAAAAAAATTTAACTAACTAATTAAGACATGACTATCACATTATTATTTATTCAATGAAATAAACAATTAAAACTATAATGAAAATTCGAAAATAAAAATATTTTTTTCATTGAATGTGTTTTGGAAACAAAAATTCATTTTCCCGATAATTTCAGGAGCAGATTACATTGTACCTATCGATAAGAATATACTGATCGTGCAATCAAGTACACTTTAAGACCTTTGTTAAGAATCACAGTAGTAACTACAATGATTTTCGAGCCATTCTGTTTGATCATAGTGACTAATGTTCTGGTTAACTTACCTATTATTTTGAAGGGATTTTTCAAGACATTTATGTTTGAATACTATCCCACATTATACTATGATCTATCATTTGGAACATTGTTTGTTTGATAAATTTCAATCGATTGACTATAATAGACACTGTGAAGAAGTTATTCATAGAATGTGTTTCTAATGAATTCACTACGTTCAGTTTGGAATTTAGTGAAAATGTATGTAACGCTTGTCAATAACCTTTGAATTCTTAGAATCTCTACCAAAACAAGTTGAATAAGAAGCTAAAATAAACGCAATAAATCTAAAACAACGATTACAGGAAAATCACGACAACTAAGGAACAATTGTTTTGGATTTGTGAAAATAAGCATTTATTCACTATTTTTCTGTCAACAGCCACAATTTTCATATGTGGCTCGGACTCGGTTACGTTATGGTTTCTCTCTCTCACACACACACAATTGCTTTTTCCGTTCATCTAAAAATTAAACGTATGTGAATATAGAAAGTAATTATGATTATTTTACGCTACTCAACTAAATGACTTTCTTCATGTTACACACCGAATTACATTTATAAAACACTTGGTTCATCCATACATATCAGTAACTATGTGAGAAGTTTGGAACACACTAAACGAGATATTTGCTGTTTTTATTTTACAGAAGTTTATCAAGGGAACTAGTTGAATGAAAAGACAATTCCTTCTCATCTCGAATCTGATCATTAATCCAGTTCATGTTTACATTGTTGTGGAAACGCCTTAACCATTATGAATTAAACTGTTTCATTGTAACTGGGTTCTCTAACTATTGATAAGTATAGTGCCATAATTGATATTTGGGCAACGAGCAAAGCAACGTCAAATTTCTATGTTCTCATTTCATTCTCGAAATAATTCTTCCTGTTTACGAACATCCTTAAATTGTGAAGAAGTGTCCATATTACTCAGGAAATTCCGTAGAAGTTGAGAAATACATCAAGTGATTTATTCCTGGTTGTTTATCCAAGGATCAATGTCTGAATAGTGGTGGGAATTGAGTGGGTGGTTAAAAACTCTAAAGAATGATTTTGTAAAATATTTGAGCTGATTTTAAAAATACTACTTGAATATTATCTAGTATTCAGTTGTGAAGTTACATGTAACCAACAGTGAGTTCAGAGGTAAATATTTATGTGCAATGCTAAGATATGTGTTACGATTGTGTTTGAAGTGGCCTGTTTAAGGGAGACTGAATTCCCAGTACCAATTTTGGAATGGTATTATCAATTAAGAAAGAGCATCAGTTGGATGATTTTGTTGTTGTAACATAATGTACTTCCATTTGACCATTATTATCCTCCGATTCAATTAACTGAAACTTAACTTTCATAGTCCTTTCTCTGATATCTGGTTTACATCAACAAATCGATAATAAGTCCCGAAATTATTATTATTATTATTATTATTATTATTATTATTATTATTATTATTATTATTATTATTATTATTATTATTATTATTATTATTATTATATAATCACCACATGCACCTTAAACAGAATGAATAGACTCGTCAATAAAGGACAAATAATAATTAACGATTATGCAAAGTTATCTTGACCAACTGAATGTTGGATAGACCACCTTTCCTTTGATTGATATAAAATTACCAATTCACAGCTTTTGTGGATTACTGTTTGTATTGAACTAATTAATCAAAAGCAGTGTCAAAATTTTTAGTCTCGTTAAATGTGAAATGCATATTGCTTCTACTCAGTTGGCAATTACTGTGTCCGATTATTAGTTCAAACCTAACGATGTTCAAATTCACTTCCACTTTCATCATTGAATGAACGTGATGAAGTGTACAGACGGAGCACATATATCATACATAGCAGTGAAAAGTTGCTCCAATTTTGTAACGGTTTTAATCACTTAACTAATGAAAACCGAACTCCGCCTGTAGCTCTCCAAGCATGGGTAAAGGAGGAGGGTTGGGCGTGGGGCCGCAGAAAATATTCTTGTTAAAAAACACTAATCAGAATAAAGAAAGCAAACCATTTACACTCTGCCATCTGAGTTGAAAAACGAATTATAACGCCTCATGATGAAAGGCGATATACTTCGGAAGTCACGAGGCCGATGCTCCTTCTAACAACCAGAAAAATAATTGATGTAGGTACATGAGATATCCGAACAATGCGAGAGACCAGTCAAATGGTTGTGGACATTAGGGAATACAACTTTATTCAGAGAAACCCATTGAACGCAAGCTGGACAAAAAATGATAGATTCGGAAGCGATGCTGCTGTACTATAGTCATGAATAACAAAATGTTCTGAATACTCAGGGAGTAGTTTTTACGCTGTCCAAAGAAGCACGTGAAGCACTCATAGGTTTTGAATCTTATGGCTCAGGATAATCATAGCGTCATTCAAAACAAAGGAGGGAATCACAACGAATATTACCCGACGTTATGTACTCACCAGTGATAGCAACGACGACGATAAAGATCATTTTTGTGAGAGGTTGTAATCAATCAGCGAATTGCTCAGGAAAGAACCTGACCATTCTGATGCGAAATTTAAACGCCAAAGTCGGAATGGACAACACCAGATTTGAAAATATTATGGGGCGATATGGACTGAATGAAGGAAAGCAACCAGAATGGTGACAGATTTTCAAATTTACGTGCATTCAACAAAATGGTTATTGGCGGCAAAATATTCCCCCACAAACGCGTACACAGAGCTATATATGTCTCAACATATCACACCGCGGAGAAACAAATAGATCATATTTGTATTAGTACAAAGTTTTGAACCTCAATGAAAGGCTTGAGAACCAGGAGAGGAGCTGAAATAGATTCAGATCACCACCTGGTGATTGCCAAGATGGAACTGAAGCTAAAGAAGCACAGGACAACTGGACAAACAGCATCACAAAGGTTCGATGCAGCTTTTCTTCAAGATACTGACAAAGTCAACTAATTCGAAATAACTCTCAACAACAAGTTCCAAGCCTTACGGAATCTGCTCAACGAAGAGGAATCTACCATGGAGGACATTTAGAAGTGGATCGACGGAGCACTAACTTCAACGTGTCAGAAGGTTTTGTGTCGCAAAAAGCATCATTATAAGTAATGGATCTCTACCGAAACACCGGACAAGATTCGAGAAAGGAAGAATGAGAAGACAGTAACAAAAAACAGCTGGACAAGAATAGAAGACGTCAGTGCACAAGCTGAATACACTGAAGCAGACAAAGAAGTGAAGAGGACCATTAGAGCCGACAAGCAGAAATATGTGGAAGACCTGGCAATGACAGCGGAAAAAGCTACAAAAGAAGGAAATATGGAACAACTATATGACATAAAGAAAAAACTAGCAGGGAAATATAGCAAACCAAAAAGACCAATCGAAGACAAGGAAGGCAAGTCAGTCACTGGGAACCAAGAACAGAGGAATAGTTTAATCGAACACTTAGATGAACTCCTGAATAGACCAGCTTGATTGAACCCATCGGACATCGAAGCAGCACACAGACCTTCCTATAGATGTTACTTCACCAATGATCGAAGAAATCAAGATAGTCATCAAAGAAATCAGAAGTGGGGAAACAGCAGCACCTGACAGTTTATCAGCTGAATCACTAAAGTCAGATATGGGAGCAACTGCAAACATACACAACGTTCTACTCAGAAAGATCTGGTAAGAAAATTAAGTGCCACAGACAGATACCAAAGAAACGAGATCTGAGCAAATGTGAGAACTACAGATGCATCACACTAATGTCGATACCAGAAATAGTTTTCAACAGAGTGTTGATGAACCAGATGAAAGACTCAGTAGACGTCCAGCTTCGAGATCAACAGGTCGGATTCCGTAGGGATCGGTTGTGCACAGACCAAATCGCGACACCATTGATCATCGTTGAGCAATCGACTGAATGGAACGCATCACTATACGTCAACTTCCTTGACTATGAGAAGGTGTTTGACAGTGTGGACAGAAGGACTTTATGAGACCTTCCTCAACAATACGATGTACCTGAGAAGATCGTCAACATCATAAGGAATTTATACGACGGACTACAATGAAAAGTGGTGCGTGGAGGACAGCTAAAAGAAGCATTTCAAGTGAGGACCGGAGTCAAACAAGGATGCTTACTCTCTCACTTTCTCTTTCTTCTGGTGGTTGACTGGACTATGAAGACCTCCACATCTGAGGGGAAACACGGAATACAACGGATAGCTTGCATGCAACAAGATGATGTGGACTTCTCAGATGACCTGGCCCTTCTATCCTATACACATCAACAAATGCAGATGCAGACAACCAGTTTAGCGGCAGTCTCTGCATTAGTAGACTACAACACACAAAAGGGATAAACCAAGATCCTCAATATACAACACGGAGAGCACCAACACAATCACACATGATGGGGAAACCCTGGAAGATGTGGAATCTTTCGCGTACCTGGAAAGCATCATCGATGAGCAATGCAGACCTGATGCAAACGTAAAGGTAATGATTGGCAAAGTAAGGACAGCTTTCCTACAGTTAAAGAACATGTGCAACTCAAAATAACTGTCAACGAACATCAAAGTCAATATGAACGTCAAGACAGTTCTATTGTACCGAGTTGGAACTTGGAAAACTACCACAAACATCATCAAAATATACAGATACTTATCAACAGTTGTCTACGTAAAATACTCAATGTCCGTTAGTTGCTTACCATCGGCAACAGCATACTGTGGGAGAGAACAATCCAGCTTCCAACTGAGGCGGAAATTAGGAAAAGACGTTTGAAGTGGATAAGACATACATTGAGGAAAGCACCAAACTGTATCACGACGCTAGTGACAACTTGGAATCCTGAAGGGAAACGGAAAAGAGTAATGGTAGAGAACACAGTGAGTTGGGGATTGGAATTAGCCATGAAGAGGATGAATAGCAACTGGAAAGAAATGGAAAGGATTACCTAGGACAGAGTTGGATGGAGTATGCTGGTGGGTGGCCTATGCTCCTCCATGAGGTGTGGCAGGCGTAAGTAAACAAGTAGGTAGATAAGTAAAGAAGTGAGTAAATAAGTAAGTGAGTAATGAAAATGGATTCAGTTCAGAAAGATTCCTTTTCATCTTCTGTCATCTTAGTAAACCAAATTATTCAATAACTTCATTTTCTTTGCATATTTTCCTCACGACTATTTAACCCAAATAATTTGTTTCGACCTGTGTCTCTCCAGCAAGTAGTTTATTAAGGTTCAATCATATTTTCAACTGTACTACAAATATCATGGTCCTCAAATAGTTTGATTGATTCAAGATATCTATTTTCTCATTCCATGTCAGCAACAGACCTTCACACCTTCTTGGTACATTAGAGGTAGTGAACATTATTCATGAGGTAATGTGAGTGGTTAATTAGAGATCGGGTTGATTATCCACTCTGGTTAAATCGGTGAAGATTGAGGTGGTTAACTGACTCATTTTATCCTATTTTACAAAAATCAACATCCAAATATGATTAGTTTAATACAGTACAGTTTTGATTGTTAAAAAGCTAAATATTTCTTTGATGATTTTGATTATTATCCTGAAGAAGTCCAGACAAGTTAGCTGGACGAAACGTTGGAATCATTTAAGTTTCAATCGCTGAGATTATTTCGAATATAATTTTCACATATAATGCAGTTAGTAATGTTTACCAAAAAACTTCAAAATAATCAAACTACACCTTTACTCCCTTTGGTTACTACAACAGATGGTTACAATCCATTGGTCTACAAAAGAGCGCATACAGACAAAATTGGTTGAGTGTCATCCCCCCACAAGATTTTCAAGTAGTTTAATTGGATTAGCGATGGAGTTTTAGATATATGACAATGTCAACCAGTTATGTATAACGGTGATCATTTGGATATTTCAGGTACACCTACGTTGTATTTTATTGGCCAAAAAAGCAAGATAGAGTCAGCTCATCGACATGAATTTTATATTTAAGTAGTGAGTCTTTCTTGGCTAACTTGTTAGTTTGATAACTGGTTCTATAGTTTTATCTCACTGTATTGCGTCAGAATGGTCAAGTGAGTGGACTCTTACCAATATTATATAACGTTTTCGTAGTTCATTATAATACTTACAATTCACTGTACATGATCTTTATTTATGCTTTAGCCGAGCAGAGGCTGCACAACTTTTGAAGCACCTTGATAAAGATAAAAGTGGGAAAATTAGCTCGGCCGAGCTAATGCAATTTTTGAAGAGCGTTAACTGTCCATTCAATAAAGAACAAGTTGATAAGTTTATAAAGCAGCACGACAAAGACGGAGATGGACAATTAAATACTGATGAACTCCTTGATGTTTTATGTTCATAATTTCTTAAATTTTTAGTAGTGTTTCTTTCATAAATAAATAGTATTTTACTTTCACAACAAAGAGTTTATAATACTTCATTTTAAAACGGGTACTTTCTGTCGATTTGTTTTCTTTAAAAAAACGTCTGTTATTTGGCGGGTAGTATAGAGCAGGTGGTTTATTCGGAATTAATTTTCGTCACATGTATTGTAAAATGCTGTTTTTTATGAAACCTTCACAATTCTTCACGTTAGAGGGTATATGAGGATATATTTCGGTCTGTTACTCTTGAATTGCGTCCTACACCTCTCTAGTACAATAAACATGTTGTAAGTTCTCATAACAACGAGGACAACTTACCTTCTATTTACGTAGCACGCGATGAAATTTCAAAAAAGTTCAACCTGAATACCAAGATACATTTTACGTCTGTGGGAGGTTATTTCTCACAATTTGTATGGATTCTAAAGAGTTTGAGTACACATTATTAACAAATCGGTTTACTTAAGCTTCATCAATTTCTTGGATATTCCGAAGCTGTGAATCGAACTAATAAGTTGTTGATTATTGCTTCGTGTCGAACGTTTTGTCATATGCGCATAATTTTCGACCATTTATAAATAGTCATGTTAGTAACTTGTTACTTGCCAATATCTCATTGTACAATGCTCCAATCATGTAGTAATTACATGTGTTCTGTTCTTTAATATAAGTAATCCACTGATTATTTATTCAGGTCTAATTATCCCTCCCTCTGTTTTGCTGTTGCTATCCTGGCTACTGACAGATACTCTAATTTTGTATTTCTCATATATTTAAGAAGACTATGAACTTTTCAGGTTAGAAGTGAACGAAAGCTGGATATTTTTAATCTCAGAATTATTTAGATTTAGGAAATTCGTTTCTATGTCCAGTCTGAGAATCATTGGTTTCGTGAAGATATATAATAAACTATTTACTATTTTTCACTCACTTAGTGAACAGTTCATTGTAATATTTGATAGAACACAACTTTGATTTTCACATGGTAATTTTAAATCATCAAATAGAGTCGAATTACTTGCAAATAGAATCTCATAAATATGCAAATGCTACGGCGTCTAGAATACATATCCGCCTTCAAACATTGAGTTTACATTGTACAGATGAATCAGATTTGTATAAGAATAACAAAGAAAAAACTTCGTAATTTTTTAAATACTTGCTACTCATCAATGATATGCACGTTAATCATGTTATCAATAATAGAGAAAATACTTATTTCTAAGTAGTTTTCAATCATGCATGCGTCCATTGTGTGATTTTTAGATGCAAATATATCGACTTAGAAATGTAAATAACCATGCAAGTACAACATGGTAGGTCGCGTCACAATTGTCAATCAGATAAGTAAAATTTCAGGTAAGAAATATGCATGACCTTTCTTTAGAGTGTTATTGATATAATCAAAAGAGTATATATATGTACTAGTGTAGCATTCACTGAGAAACGATAAAATCATTCAAAGTAGAGATGTTCACATTGTTAAAGAGAACTCATTCCAATCATTAAACCTTAATGATTATTGTTATTGTGTATTATATACACTGTATAAACGAAAACTTCATTTTTAAAGTCACTTTGAAACTATGACCATATCAAATAGCATTATAGTAAAATATATTAAACAGTGTGTATAGACAGAGTTTAAAAAGCTCTTCATGACAATCGTATTACAATTCAAGAATGAAACTAATCTTCTATATACCTAGAAAGCGACTGATAGAAAGTCCATAGCCTTGTGAATACGCTTGATAATTCAGTGTCTATTATTCTTTGGTTCTTGGATTAAGAAACTCTTTACATTGATAAATGATTTGCATTATTTATGAGACTGCTTAAATTAAAACTTAAATGTGCTGATGCGCTATTTCTATTATTCTAAAAAATCAGTCACTTTTACAGCATTGCAACTCTTTTGTTGGAATCCATTTTTCAAGGCGAAATGAGTTTATTCTACATATAACTTCCTTTAACGTGTACTAGTTTATGCAATACAAACTCTTTTATAGTATGTTCAATTTTTAACCTGCTAGTTCTATGGATTATTATGATCATTAAAAACATCTCTAGTTGTTTAAGTTCATTTGTGAGTTGATTGTAAAGTCCCGTCAAAAATGTTTATGCTTTTTGGTAATGAAAACTTTTAATTTCACTACAGAGATTCACTAAAACGCACCTAAGGCAAAATAGCATAAATTCCATCACTAAAGTTTTGTTTTGGAATATATGCATATATTCCCCATTTTGTTACCGTTAGTAAATAAGTAAACATAATTTACACTTGTTAAATGTTCATGAAAAGATGGCTTTTAGGTTGTACCATAACTTTACATTCATTTACTGTTAGTTCATATGAAATTATATATTCTATGGAATAAGCAAATAAAGGGTTTTTAGTGCCAGTGAAATGTCACTGGGCTCTATCCAAATCATTCGGCAGCCGGGTCACTGAATGTCGAACAGTTCACCGATCCTTGTCAAGTTTAAGGACAACCAACGCGGATCAATTAATTGCACTACACGGACTGGCCCATGTTGTAGTTGTCACAACTTCTCCTTTGTACTTACTTTTACTGATACATTTGTCTTCAAAGAAGCCATGGTATCTTGATACGACGAAAGGGTAATCCATGTTAAGTGCTGACTGTGAAATGTGACTTCGAAGTTAGCTGTTGGTCATACCATTCCCACCTAACTGGAGTAGGCACCCAATCATTTCGATCATCTACGTTGGTGATCTACAAGCTCTTCTTAATCATTTTTTATAAGCTGTTACCATTTGGATGCTATTTACTAACACGCTAATTATCAACACTTCAGCTTTATACATAAAAAGTTAATGTCAATATTTCATAAAATAATCAGATAAAATGATTCCAGTTTAAGTTATCAATGAAAAATTTGATAATTCACCTCATAGAGCAATTAAAATGTTAATTGTCAAACACTATCTCTAGGTTTTTATTCATGAAAATTAAGTCTCTTTTGATTATTACCCTGAAGAAGTCCAGACAAGTTAGCTGGACGAAACGTTGGAATTATTTAAATTTCAATCGCTGAGAATATTTCAAATATAATTTTCACATATAATGACTTCTCTATACTCGGTGCCCCATTTCTGTCAAACTATTCGTTCTAATCTTGACGAATATTCGTATAAGTCTCTTCATAGTTTGCTTAAAGTATTTTTGTGACTTGAAAATCATTCTATCACACTGGAACATTAATAACTGTTGATTATATTTGTTGGTTATTTCGCGTTTTTATTTCAGCAACACTAACTCATTGTTTTTGAACACAAGACTTAAAACTCTTTTAGTTTATCCTGAACAAAACAAAGGGGTCAATATTTATGAAAATCATTTATCATCAAATTTGTTAACATGATCCGTTCGTAGGAAGATTTAGTGGAAGCAGAATTAGAAAAACAGCAACTATAGTTGACAGTCAACTTTATTCATTATGAAATTTCTCCATTATATATAATTGTTAAATGTACTGTCATTCCAATTCAAATAATAGAGTTCATCAATCAAATCAATATTCAACAACCGTAAAATTATCGAAAAACATATATCATGTTTACTAACCTGTTACTACAGTGATCACATGAATGTAACCTGAATTTTCGTTATAAGTTATTTTTTTATCGACAATTAATGACCTCCCTTATTTTCAGTAGTCACTATTATTGGACAGAACTTTTCGTTGGCTTTATCTAAATCTTATTGATAATCTAAATTAACACTGTAACTAACTTAGAATGATTAGTTTTATTACTACGATAAATTAAAAATTTTGGAAACTTTATTTACTGCTTATTTTTCTCAGAGTATGAAATAAATATTTTACAAAATAACTATTCTATAATTCAGATAAGTGAATTTAACTTTCTAGTAGGTAGGACACGTTTACCTTTTTAGAGTAAGAGAAAGTGAAGCTCGCTAATAAAAAGATATTTCTGTCAATAGAGATGGATGGTAGTTAACATTGGAATCGAGGATGTGGTCTCGACACAGTTAGGACTCGTCAGCTGGATGTTTCTGCTTCCCAGAGTTGACGTTTAATCCGGGACTCGAAAGCAGCACCATTCTTTTCAACCATCATGGCCTTACTTTGCCACTGGTTCGTGCAACAGAATAAATTTTATTTCATTTGTATTGTTTGTTTGAACCTTCTCATTGATGGTTAGGATGGCCAAAAAGAGACTGATCAATAGCAGTCCAAAATATCAATGCTAAAATTCAAACGAATAATACGAATAAATTAAATATACCTATGGCTGTAAAGCGATCATAATAACTTTAGTAGGTAAACTCGGTTAAGAAATTCGCTCACTAACCTGGATTACATATAGCCATTACCTTACTGTTACTAGGTGATAATAGTTCAGATTTTCTCAGATAATTCAGTTATTTAACTCAAATGAGGTATTTAGTTGAATAATTGGATCTGGTCACTAAGACGGTATGGTTTAGATTCTGGTTTATGTGACTACTTGAAATACAGAAAATGTAAGTGAGCTAGAAAAATCAAATACTACTATGGAGAATGTGAAACAAATTTTCAAAACACATGAGACTGTCAGTGAAATGTAATTCATGAGTGGTTTCGGTATCGTTATACATTTATCCCAAAGTAAACTATTCTTGATTATTCCAAAGGAGATACAGCACCATGCAAAACGTCTTCTTCACATTATTGCTTCATCAGAACTACGTGAAGTTGTAAACACTACTATGTGAACATAGTTAGTCACTGATATAATGGAATTAGAACGGAAAAATTACTTTCTATTGCTCATTGTGATTTTCGGTCAACATTACTTCGATGTGTTTTTTTAATTCAATGCGTTAATTATTCAGAGTAATATTTGTGTTTATTTGACAGTGTGATATTTTATTCGGTTTAACATTAATTTATTTGAGTATCATGTTTATTCAAGATACGATATTCTTGTATGAGATTCATGTAAACTATGCACAGTATGACATGCAGCATGTGATTCATTATAACTCTGGGTATTTTTCATATATGTGATTTCATCCTAATTAATAATCAAGCTGGGTGTACAATCAATATATAAATGAGTGTATTTTCGACACAAGGGTTTTCGTCATGTTTTGAGGTTAATAAATTTTGATTTGTGCCAGTATTGGTGTTTTTAATTCGTGTGATGGAAAACTGCAGTGATTCCTCATTTTACAAGTATAAGTCATAGCGAAACCGACGTAATAATTGGCAACGACCAAACTTAACAATTAACGGTCAGTCATAACAGTCACAAATATAAATAAAAGTTAGACAAGCAATTTAATCGATGATATACGGAGTTTGGAAAATAATGTAAGCTGAACAGTTGTTTTTCACTACATGCTATTTAGAAACATTATCAATAGTTCATAGTAATGATCCAACAGTTAGCCATATCTGAGGCAGAATTCACTTTTATTGTTACCTTAAGTCAAATCTAATAATTAGTTATTAAAAATAGTCACATGATTTTAATTTTAATAGTTGAGATCATGAGTCATTTTAAACTACATCACCATGAAAAACCTTGAGGGACTGAACGGCAGTATCCTCCTACAGTGGAACTCCTCAGCAATGTGCATCCACGATCCCGCCTAGCGAGATTCGAACCCAATCTCGTACAAGAGAGCTTAACCATTAGATCACCGAGCAGGCATCCAACGGTGATAACGTCTAACTCCAACTAATCCACAAAATTGAGCAACGCATCCACACTTGTCTTCAGTGAGTTACTAAATAAGTAAATATGTTTCATTGTACCATGGACTTTCCATCTATTTATGAATTTCAGAGGATAGCCATTTTCTATTAATGTTTTATTTGGCAACTTAACATCATCATCAATGGCATCATTTGTACAAATACGATCAAGCCTGTTGAAAAGGCACCTTATCAAACCACGCTTGTACTGCACAGGGCAATAACTATGATGACTAAGATATTGACCTGTCCACGTTGGTTTTTTAAAAATGGAACGCTTGACTGAGTATGTCTACCTTAGTGGAAAAAAGCCTGTCTACATAACCTTACCATTGAGAGGTGATTCAAATAGCCTTTTATTGAAACGAAGACTTAAATCAGTCATCAACAAAACGTATTGCGCAGCAAAAGTCATTATCAAAGAAAGAAAAAGGTGCATGCTTCATCCAAAACCTAAAAGACATGAAAACGATTGTATCACATCCCACTGTGTTTACCAATTTAAATGTGTGTGTGGTCACACATACATAGGGAGGAGCAATCGTGATCTCAAAGTTAGGGTGTGTGAACATGTGCCAAAATAGTTGCAGAAACACATACAATTAAGTGACCCAATAAGAGCAAAGGATAAACATCCATCATCCTCTATTGCTAAACAAATAATTGAAACAAGCCATAAGATTGATCTAAACTCGGTTTTTGTGGTGTTGTATAAAAGTGTAAAAGGGCGTATACTAAGGTTTATTGAAGCCTTAGCCATGCGAAAATTCAAACCCCCTTTGTGTGTTCAAAAACACTTAGTTCTTACCTTAAACCCAACCCTGGTAATATTGATTTACTACCCGGAGTGATTAGGGTTCGAATTGTGTTCACATTATTATTACTCTTATTATTATCCTTATCTCTTCTTACCCCATTCCCAGTCTAGTTGACCTTTTATTTTTATATATAAATACTCTTAACAAGTATATGTGTGATCAGATTGTTCGAAATGTATTGCACTAAAATATCACGTAATTCTGATAATCTTCGTCTTCTTATTACATTATCGAAATTTATCAAAGGGACTAATTACTTTATAATGCGAACGTCGAGACAGTTCTGTTGTACGGCGCTGAAGCTTGAAGGACAACCACAACCATCATCAAAATATACAGGTATTTATAAACAGTTATCTACGCACGATACTGCAGATACCGTCAGCAATAACCTACTATGGGAAAGAACAAAGCAACTTCCAGTTGAATAGGAAATTAAGAAGCGATGCTGGAGGTGGATAGAATATGCATCGATGAAGTAATCAAGCTGAATTATGTGGCAAGCTCTAACTTGTATCTTGAAGGCAAAGGGTAAAGAGGCAGACCAAAGAAAACATATGCAATGAAATTCTCAGTCGAGTTAAACAAAATACCGTGATCATCAATCGCAATGAACATGAATAACTTTGGGCAAAATGAAGTGGTAATACAACCAAAATAATGTTATGTGGAACGGGAAGTTTTTGTAATATATGTGATATATGAATAAAACAAGACAAGGTTAACATTTGAACGAATACTAAAAGGACTGAGAGGACAAAAACTAATTAATCACATGAATTCTGGTTCTTACTGAAATTTGTTGTTAGAAGTATCTATTGAATATATTGGGTTACCATTAGATCGCTGGGTCTAAAGTGTATCAGTTAGACTACAATGCTGAATCTAGTTTTTTTTGGATAAAAAGTCCCAGAAGCTTATTTGTCAGTCAGTAACAACGTAGAACTTCGTACGTACGTACATCAGTTCGAGTTGCCACACCATCTTAACACAGAGATGCAGTTGTCGATCCAAATCCCGTAGTGGTAGAGGTAGCAAGAGTGTAAGCAGTGATCGGGAAGATTAGGGTTTGGAGATGTTATTTAATGAGTATAATTCAGTGAAATAAATTTGGAAAGAGGAAAAAAGGGACATGAAGAATTCAGAAGATTAGAATTCGGAAGAGCACAAAGAGTGGATGCACCTAAGCCATTGCAAACGATTTTGAGCCATGTCATTCAGGGTCTCTAACCATCGGTTGCTATCATCTCGCGGTCCCCAACCAGGTAATCTACACCTACCAACATGACTCAGACCACTTGTCAGTGACTTCATGGACTTGTGCCATGTTTTGGTCTGGCCACCCCTAGCTTTCTTCCAACCTACTCCTATACCATTGAACATCGCACGTCGAGGCAGTCGGTGGTTGGGCATACGTAACACACGTCCCAGCCATCTCAACTGATGAGGTTTCACTACGTCATCAACTGATTTGCCATCCTTACCTAGTACACGTTTCCTAACAACTGCATTACTTACTCGATCGTCCCAGGATATACGAACAATATTTCGAGGACACCTATGATCAAATACTAGTAACCTACGGATATCCTCTACTCTTACCGGCCATGTTTCACTGCCATAAAGTAGGACGGGACGAACTGCTGCGCAGTAAACACGTCCTTTGGTTGATAGACGGATATCTCGCCTACGCCATAAATGACGCAAGTTGGCAAAAGCTAGTCGGGCCTTCTGTATCCTTGCTGAGATTTCGTCACACACCAGACCAGAAGGGCTGACGAGACTTCCAAGATAAGTGAAGTGATCGACACACTCAACTACTTCACTCCCTATCACTAGTTCGGGTGTCGATGTACCCAATCCTGAAGCAACATTTTGCATTTCGAGGGAGAGAATAGCATCCCGAACATGCTTGCATTATTGCTTAGAGTGGTCAGAAGACTCTGCATTTTGTCAGCGTCTTCACCAAATAAAACTATGTCGTCAGCATATTCTAAGTCAACAAGTGAACCTCCCGGTAGAAGTTCAACACCTGGAAATTTAGATGAGGAGAGTGTTATCTCTAAAAGTACGTCGACCACAAAGTTGAACTAGAATGGGGAGAGTGGGCAGCCCTGACGAACACCACTAGAGGTAATCAATTCTGATGACAGTTCGCCATAAGCTCTCACTCTACCAGTTGTGTTCGAGTAGAGAAAGGTTAATGTACTTTTTTGGTACTCCTTTCAGTGACAAACACTGCCATAGAACCTCACGATCAACAGAGTCGAATGCCGCCTTAAGGTCGAGAAATATTACGATTGTGGGGCGTCTGAATGTGTGTCTGTGTTCTAGAACCTGACGTAGTGTGAATATCTTATCTATACAACCACGTCCAGGTCGAAAACCGGCATGATTTTCTCTAGTCTGCTCTTCACGAGCTTTGGTTAGGCGTCGAAGTATTATTGAGGCTAATATTTTAGACACTATATTAGTCAAACTAATTCCTCTGTGATTGTCACAAGAGGATCTTTGTCCTTTCTTATAGACTGGCACAATCAGTGATTGAGACCAGTCAGATGGGATTAGGTCCAGTTCCCAAATTCTACCTAAGACCTCGGTTAATCTCATTGCTAATACTGGACCACCATCCTTAAAAATCTCAGGAGTAAACCTGTCAGGGCCTGCTGCTCTCCCTCGCTTCAGATTTCCTATGGCTTTTTCAACTTCGCAAAGGGACGGAGGACTTACATTAACTTGCCATTTAGGTTGACTGGAGATCGTGGGAAACCGAAGTGTGGCTGAAGACCAGTTGAACTGATCCCTGAAGTGTTCTGCCCATCGATCCAATCTCCTGGATTGAGAATGAATAATATGTCCAACTTTCTCTGAGATTGTTTCGCTAACAGTCGGTTTCCTAATACCGGTTTCCTTAACGAGTCTGAACAATTGTCTGCTATTACCTATTGCCACTGCCTTTTCCATCTCTCTTGCTTTCGCTACCCACCACCGTTCGCGATCATTGCGTAGACTTCTTGTCAGCTTGCGCTTAAGTTGACTCCGCTCTTCACTATGTTCAGAGCCAGGTGGAATGAGTTTCCGATCATCTATCAGTTCGATAGATGCTGCTGAGATCCAGTGTCGTTCCCTAACCTTCTGGTTTACCTTACTAGCAGATATCACTGCTGTTTCCACAGCTTTTCGGATATCATTCCATGCTGCCTCGGGGTGGGCATCACATACATGGCTGCCTAACTGTTTTCCTAGTTGTTCCTGAAATATACTCTTAGCTTGACTATCATTAAGTAGACCCCTAAGAGGTTTCCTTGTAGCGTCATCCTACATGCAGTAAGACGCAAGCAAATACGCGCTCGCACTAGAGCATGATCTGAATCTAAGCATATGCTCCAGAATGAGCGACAGTCTTCTATCGAGCCCCTCCATCGGTGGCTGATAGCGATGTGATCTATTTGGGTCCAACGTTGGGACAAAATTAGGGGATCGCCATGTCAAAAGATGTTTTTCCTTATGTTTAAAGTTAGTATTTGCAAGGAACAGGAGGTTATCTAAGCATAGCTGCAACAGACGGTCGCCAGTATCTGTTCTTTGAGCCATGATACTATAAGATCCACCTAGGTGTCTTTCCCTTTCGCTTAGTTTACCTACTTGAGCATTAAAGTCACTAGCCACTATTACTAAATCAGAGCGCCTAACTTTTCGGAGAAGGTGGGAGAGCTTTCTGTAAAACTCATCTTTTACATCATCTGCACTGCAGTCAGTGGGAGAATAGGCAGAGACGACGAAGAGGCAACGACGAGTGTCCCTATCTTTCCGAGTCCTTACTGTTCCGTTCAGTCGAACAGCGCACAAACGGCTGTCTACTGGGATCCACTCTAAGAGAGCTAGTTCTGCCCTAGGATTCAGTGCTACACCTATGCCAGCGAGGCCACGAGAAGCAGCATCAGGGCTTCCAGATACACGAAGTGTGAATCGAGTTGGTTCTTTGTTTTGATATGATGATGTCAAATGAATGACGCTACTCGGGTCCTGTGTGCGAGTTTTGGAGACGCATCACACATCGATGGCGCGCGATTCTTAAGTCCTAGCTAAGGAAACCTGTTGTCCCATTTGGCAGTGTTCGGACGTTATCAGCTTCAACATGAAGTTTAGAGCGTGGTTTCAGGAGACCAGGAATAGCGTTCCACGTACTCGAATCGTTTGCTCTAGCGGTGCGAGGTGATAGAGAGACGTGAGGAGGGTTAGTCATGGAGATAAGAGAGGTATTAGGAAGTGTAGTAAGGATTTGAATGTGACCAACTTGGTCTCGTGTGCTGTTACGAGTATGAGGGCTGATGTCATTTCTCGGCTGCCCACACCGTGGAAGAGTATTTCTTGAGGAACCTGAAAAGAAATTTGGATTAGTGTTGATCTTGACGACCTGGGAGCGTGACCGCAGAGCCCAAGGGACAACTGCTTGAGGCCGGTCACGCATGGCCTTTTTGTGGGAGGTTTTTGACGTGTTAGCTCCGTTCTTCAATGGGCCATACCGCCGGAGACGGAAATCCGTGAGTTAAGGTGAGGTGTGACATTTTTAGGGTCGAACTTTTTTAACCCCACCCCTCCTTGTGGGAAGGCAGCATCGCTGTCGTGCTGGTTGTCTGAGGGAAACACCTTACTGCTGTCACACCTCTCTACAGTCAGCAGTACGACTTCACCCTCAGACTTTGAGTTGCTGCTTTTAGTCTTACCGTTCACCAATCAACCTGCCTGGCATGGTAGAACCTACAGGAACATATGTTCCAGCCAATATAGCTCGGTTGGGGCGGAAACCTGGAGAACTACGAGAGACATCATTCAGAAGATACAAGTGTTTATTAACAGTTGTTTACGCAAAATACTTCAGATCCGTTGGCCGGACACTATTAGCAACAACGTACTGTGGGAGAGAACAAACCAGATCCCAGCCGAGGAAGAAATCAGGAAGAAGCGCTGGAAGTGGATAGGACACACATTGAGGAAAGCACCTAACTGCGTCACAAGACAAGCCCTCACATGGAATCCTCAAGGCCAAAGGAAAAGAGGATGACCAAAGAACACATTACGCCGGGAAATGGAGATGGACATGAGAAAAATGAACAAGAATTTGATGGGATTAGAAAAGAAGGCCCAGGACAGAGTGGATTGGAGAATGCTGGTCGGCAGCCCATGCTCCATTAGGAGTAATACGCGTAAGTAAGTAAGAATTGACTTTTAACTGAATGTGTATTCTCTACATTGGCTAGGAATTGGGATTATTTCTTGTTTTGGACTCAGGTTTTACACTACTTGATGCTCTTCAGCTAAGTAACTTCGCATTCTTGAAGAAAGTGGTCTTTCACTTTGGATTCGAACTAGTATCACAGTCACCTATAGTTTCAGTGATCTATGCTGGCCGAAAATGACCTGGTGTAGAACTAAGACAAAGGTTCACGTTGCGATTAACTTGATGTTATCCAGAAGGTATTCAGAGTTAGATGGCATGGTATCAATCAATATTCTGTAATTTATGTGTTAAACATGCTTTCATTTACCAGTTTGTAAATTAGCCTTTGTTATTACCTTTATTTTTATTAACTAAAATAAATAACTAACATAAGATCAAATCTCAATAGTACAAGATATATATAGTTGATAGACATTTGGTCATACGTTTCCTAACGTTTTGAAGACTAAGAAAGTTGGATCAAATTATGTGGTAAAGTGTCCTCATGTGTCCATTTTTTAAAGCAATACCGAAAGAGAATTGATTACGAGATCCTAAGTAGATTTTTGAAAAGAAAACCTGGTTTGCAAGTGTATAACAATAAAACAGGATATACATAAATAACTGAATAAAAATAATCAACAGGTAGAAACGAATGTTCAAAGAAAATAGTTTTCGGTGGAATAAAAAATTAGGGCGTAACTTAACTATTGAAGACTACTTAGAGTTATCATATGCGGGTGATGTCACGAGAGTGTCCAAATTGTAGTTCAAGTAAATGGCATGGTATATTGATGATGCGATTATTTTTCATTACAACTATTTATGTTAATTAGATAGGTGATTGGAGAGAATTTCGTTTATTTGGAAACAATTGTTATCACGAGTTGTTAGAGTAAATCACCTGGTTTAAAGTTCAGAATAACTCATATCTGAGTTATCACTGATTTATGTAAATAAGTTATAAAACAAAAAACAGTTCATTCACATGACGAAATCAAGTCATTCTAGTAATATGAAAAATCCAAAGTAAATAAAACTTGAGTGATCTAATTAACTTAATTATGGACTGTAAATTTCAGGTTAAAAACAACCCACCATTACGTTATTAGTATTGATATCTACTGAAAAGTTAAATGAATGTTAAAGTATGACTTTATTTTAATAAAACGGGATAAATACGAAACAAAGTCGAACTTTTTGAGCTGTCCTACAGGAAACTATTATTATTCTAACCTATATCACTGTACGAATGATCCATAAATTTAATCTATATAATTTGAAGTTCTCTACCTATTGTGTTGCGTTCTCTTCCGGTTATGAAGCGAGCGGACTTGAACGGAATACATTCCGTACTGATTTCAGGATTTTAACAAAACGAGTATACATAAAGATTTAGAAAACTGGTACAATGAAGCAAATGAATCTATCACTGTTTGTATGTTTTACCTATACTAATCAATCCTTGGTTGTGACAGTGGCAACGTTCAGCTCATTATTTCACCTGTTATAGAACTTTTAAGCTGGTAAGTGACTAATGTCCTTCGCCCCTAACACAACTTTCTGACGACCCAATCAGCTGTAAAGTATGGAGTACCATATTCTATTTAGTATTCAATAAATATGATCTCACAATAATTTGTGGTTTTCATTATGCATTATGTAAACATTCAGGCAAGCAGAGCCTTCTTGTTTAGTTTTCGTAATTACTTCGAGAACGATAATCCACTTTATCCAATAGAAACGTCATACAAAATCCCACATTTTCAAATTCTCGATTAGAGCACCAGAATGTCAAGTGAGTGATCATAAGTACCTTTTCTTTGGTTCGTAACTTAATTGATGATAAGAAGTAAAACATGGAAATACAACTGAATATAATTTGTAAATCTAAATAGGTAAATACGAGACGACTATCTACCCTGTGTTTCTTCCTAGTTATAGCTGTTACATCCGAACGAAGAACAAATGAATGGCAATTGCTAGGGCTTATTTTTGGACTATTATTACACATATTTTTATTAGATAGTCAATTAAGTAACTAGATTATATATATATATATATATATACCTTTTATCAAAAGCTTTCATTTAATCTATAGGCTACTGTTACATGATTTACCATTCTTAGTTTATTCCTAATTAATTAGTTAGTCTCCTACACTCACAACCACTTTTGATTTGATCTTGTATAATTATTACTTATTATTTTATCGTGTGATGCGGTCTGGTCTGCTTGTATGTGAACCACATACGTCTGAAATTTTCGATTCAGACAGCGGAGGCTGATATTTGTTTTCTGGATTGAACTGGCTGGGCTAGGTGAGAACTTACTACACAGAGGATCGATAAGAAATAGGAGTTGGTTCAAGGCTGCTAGTGTTGGTTAGCGCATTCATTATTGGTTTAGCACACGGACGAGGTCACGTGATATTTGATGGGCCATGGACAAAACAATAACTACACTCATCTTTCACCTAACACCGAATTCTTTATTTAAACCTAAATTCAGGATACTTCCTTTCCATCTATTCTGTTTTATAATTTAATCCCTTCTAGAGTATTTTTATGTTCCAATAACATGTAAAGCAATCACTGTAAGTAAATATTACAAGCTTACAAGCTGGAGAGGTAACAGAGCTGCGAGATGACCGATAAATCAAAAATACTATTGAAACAAACTATGATGAGAATCTCCCACACCTTTGTCAAGTAATTGAGCTGCTTTTTCATCAACGAGAAATCGAAAGTATCTAATTAGCACCAAATTCAAAGTGCTGCAATTAACTCGAAACATGATCTTTTCTAAGCTAATTGAAAATAATAGAGGCTATAGGTATTAATCAGCGGGTGACGATCGATGACCACATCGTAAACCTTACTTAGACATTTGGAATAATCATAATTAAGTTATTATTAGATAAACGGTAAAAGCAAGTATATCACGGCAAAAGCTGGAAATCAAAGATCAAGCATAAAAGTTACCCGGAGTCAAGAATATCTGAAAAAGAACCTAAGCATTCGTGCACGAGACTGAAAGCCCTAGGCTTGAATCCCGCGGGCGGGATCGTGGATGCGCACTACCGAGGAGTTCCACAATAGAGCGAAACGGCCGTCCAGTACTTCCAGGTTTTTAATAGTGGTCTAACATCAATCGGTTCACGATCTCAATCAAAAACGTATATAGTTTTGCTATAGTACTCATTAGTAAGTACGTTTTTTAAACAAAAACATTATTCCTACTGATGCTCAAGATATTGAGGTATGCGTGAATATTCTGTCAGCAGTCGGTGGTCGGAATCTTTTTTGTAAGATATGGTCTCCTTCTTGGTCCATTTTATGATGTAATCGCATAAATCTTATAGTTGGATTATTTCATCACCATTTTTGTCAGTTCTCCTACAAAATTTCACTATTCCATTTTCGTTTGTTGATGCATCTATCACGTTTTTAGCTTTTAAATGATTGTTAATCCATTTTTATCCCTGTTCAAAAAATTCAGGACAGTATCAACTTCTTTCCTAGGAAGAATAACAAGAAAATGGTAATATTGTTTTATTTCTACTTGTAGAATGAGAAATTAGAACAGTTATTATACATTATACATTTATATGCAGGAAGTGACGAGTTACATATGTAACGAAACGCACGTCCTGAATTCCTGTGTCGATCATAATCCATGTTTTTTGTGTTTTATTTTCACTTTTAATGGTATGGATACTGTATATTCACTCAAAATCAAGGATTTATATTGGGTCTATTGTAATTTATACTAGAGACTTGCGGATTAGTGGAAGTCTTTTACACAAATTCGCATCAGGTTTCAAGTCACATATCTTTAAAGTCCTAGTTCATTGTTCTAAAAAACGATCTCGTTAAACAGATAGTGGAAGGGATAAGGTCTTGTTCATTTGATTCTGTGATACTTTCATCAGTGAAAAAACTATGAATCTAGGCAATACTACTGCATATATGTATAGATACAAGCTATAAGTAGTGTCAGATATCTTCTTACACAACTTGATGTACTGTACACACGTACGACCAAACTTATGACAGTGAACTGACATCTATTATCAGATAAAAATTCTGGAATTATAGGATTTATTCGAAATTCGGAGAAACATATTCTATGGTCATATTAGTTATATTTTTCAAAAATCTGTAAGATGGTTACAATAGAATAAAAAAAATCATTCAATGGCATTTGTATTTACCTGAAACGTGCTATTTTTCAGGATCTAATGGAATATATATCCCACATAATTCTCTTTTATTCACTTTTGAAAATTTTATGATTTAAAACCAGCCACTGAAATGCATGTTGTACAATTAAATTTCATTTAAATCAGGATCAAAAAGCTTCGATGAAGTTGGAAAATGAAGGTTAATGGACAAATCAAAGTATAAAATTTATAACTCAGCATAATTTAACCTTCAAGTCTCTGCCGCTAAAAGCTAACACTACAGAGGACCATTATTGTAAGGAAAAAATGTGCATTTACCTAAGAGGACCTGAAAGGGTTGCTATGTCTAATTTAATTCCGTTCTTATGACTAATCATTATGTAAGCCTAATTTGTAGAACAAAAAGAAGAACCTACCATATTACGTCGACTTTAAGGGAAGATTTAGAGGACTGATAACTAGTGTTTGTTGGGAAAGCAGAAATATAAAACCACAAAACGAGTATTTATTTATATATACATTGTTTTGGTAACTTTTAGGAAATACTTCTTAAAGAATCTGACTGGTTAATGATTATTATGTTTTCCAAAAACAACAGATATGGTTTATTCAGTATTGTAGCAATATTACATCAACTAAATATCGGTCATGATCTATTTATAGTAGTGTGCTGTGATTTTGTATCTTATATTGGTATTCATGTGAGTTTTGGATATGAAAAGTAAAACGTACGTAATATCACTTATTCGATCTTACTGTGTTAGGGGTTTAAAGGGATGAGTGTTTCTATAAACCATTGATCGTGAGAAAAAATCTTAGTAACATGATTCCTGGTGGTCATTGTGATTACGGTAGAAAACATAACACTGTAAATGCCAAGATCCGTTGTACTAATCACTGTTGAAAAATGAGTTTAGTGTTTTCAAGGATATTAGCATAAGCTATATCACAGGTTAAAAACATGGGTTTTTTGACGGAGCTTCTCTGTGATCCAAAGTATTTGTTTCAAGAGAAGAGAGGTGAACAATTTTAATACAGCACAGTTACCAACTTCAGTGCGAATATTTGAAAGGTGATGGTAAACAATTTCTTTGTAAGTATTATTACAATCCTGTTTTGTATGTTTCCCCTTCTGTGTCAGATTTTTCTAGTTCTGACTTGTCTATTCTACTAGTTTGAGCAGACAAACGAGACCAAAAGTGATTTGAAGATGAGACTTTGTTTTTGTAAAACACTTTCTGACCTTAATTTAATACCACTTATTCACTTCATTTAATTAGAAAATATTGTTGCATCAGCTATCAAAGAGGAGTTATTCCTTTGCAATTAATAGGTGATATAAAAATATCCCAAAATACTGTGGTTTATTTGTCAGTTATTGTGACTGATTTTCATTCGTAGGCAATCTTTCAATTGAAATTTGAGTTGAGACTGGGTAGTTGGCTTTAACACATCATATTTAAATGAAATATTTACCAATATTCAGTTGAAATTAACGCCATTAAATTATATTGAATTTTATTCATAAAAACTTGCTTAGAGATTAGTGAATTCAGAATAACCTTGACAGTTTATATTATTGAAAGTTCATCCAATAATCTTTAGCAATGCAAAAATTTGAATATAATGCCAATCCCTAACCAACTAGTAAACTGAAAAATAATTTCAAAGAATAGAAATCACATAACATGTTAGAACTGGTTTGGAACTCCATTGACTTACCAAAAACATTTTTTTCCAAAAGAAATAATACTTAAAAGTGCTTTAATGTAATGCTCTCGATAATCGAACAAAAGTGTTAGTCAAAATTAATAATCGACATTAGAATTCTACTGATATTTTTCTCAACAAAATCAATTTGTTCCATACTATTGTATGTTCCATTTTCTAATAGCGATTATCACTTTTAAAAACAATTTGTATTTTATTGCTAATTTCGTATTATCAGTATCAGTTAAAACTTTCGTATTGCCATGCATCTATGTCTGTTATAATTTATTTTAACAGTTAAGCACTAAGTATTCACTTTATAATTTCGTTTACCTTTTACTGGCTAGTAGACTGTCGTCGTAAAATTTATCCCCACACTTTTTATCAACCCTATCCTAACAACCAAAACAGCGTACGGAATAAAAAGTAGATACAAACTGCCAACATTAATAAATAACTCATTTCATCACTGCTAAGTTCATTAAAAATGGAACTATTTTTAAATACCTCAGTGACTACATGAGTCCTAACGGGTGAAATCGTTATGATAGGCGGAAATAACATCACCGAATATCATATAAATTTTATTTTAAACCTTGAGTGATCATTGGTTAATTGACAAGTAATTCAGTTACCCAGTCTTGGCAAATTATTTGTATTTAAATTATAGTTTTAATTTCACATTTTGTTTGTCGATGTGCTACTAAGTATTCTAATTTTAAAAAAATGTACTAGAATCAATATACTTTAATTCTTAAGTTCTGTTCTCTCTCTTCAGAGTGAAATACACACAAGTGCTTAATAACTCGATAATTTTATGGATCTAATGGTGAAAATGGTTCATTATGAAGGATTGTTCTAAATCAACAGAACTCCAAATATAGCTAGATATTTTTTTATTAATATGTCTTCAAATGAAAGCAGATTTCAATATATCTTACCTTAGATTACATTAGAAGAGAAATTTATAGATAAAAATAATGATTTTCGCTATTACCTGTCAATCCCATCCAATCACATGGTTCATTGTGTAATATACATCGTCGAGTTTTTGTTAATTCTTTTGTTTTATAAATGTAACTGACAATCTTCTGACACTAACAAAAGTTAGACGCCATAATATTTTCAAAAAAATACAAGCTTACTAATTTTCTGTGTGACGAGCATTATAGCTATTTGAAGCATTCCCTTGGAAGTCAATCAACATTGGTTAGCAAATGACATATTTGTAGACTTTTTCATTACCAAAGCCAGTGCTCCACGGTTTTCACTGTTACTTCAATTGAGATTAATCTGTGACGAATAAAAACTAAAAATCTAAGCAATCTCCACCGAACCCCTTTAACTAAAATATTACGTTTTCCACTTTTTTTTATCGTGCTTACTGGCTTAGATGTTTACTCATAGAAGCGTGAATCACCGCCACAACATATATTTATGGACATATTGTTCAATATATAAAAGTGAATTGCTAATATATATTTCATATAGTACTTATCGTCTAGTTCTCTTTCTTAACCTTTCCAGAATTAACTCACAGTACTATCTAGAATCACAAGGCATTTTTCAGAAATCCTAAGTAAAATTATTGCGGAGAAACGTAGCTTATACCAGAGAAACAGTTTGAGAAATTAATTCTTCAAAATTCTTGTCTGTTAATATCATTCAAGAGTTTTATATTTGTAAGCAACCTTTAGCGTTTCTTTAATTAAATTATTCAGGATTAATAAAGTGAGGAAACTATTCTATACTATATATACATATGGTATGCAGTGGTATAGAAAATGGTGTTGGACGAATATACCATTCAGTACAAGCAAACAACACCAAGTAAATTTACGTCATTCAGTAATTTTACTAATAATGAACTCAAATTACTGGAGTACTAACAAGAGCTGTACATGAATCGCATTCAGAAATTAAAACTGAAAACTATCCCAAATATTGGTGTTTCATTTATTCATTATGAATTGGTCTATACAGATGTTGTATACCACAAATAACCGCTTAATAAGTGTTTTTTTTCTTCAGATTAATGTACACCTCGTCAGAATGATAAGATTTTAAACTGTATGATGAACAATAATATTAAATACATAAGAATGAAAATGTAGAAGAAATAGTAGTAGCAGTACTAGTAAAGAGATAGCAAATTTGTATATTCGCATGTGTTTTTATGAAAACAGTTATCACTGTTTACATGGTGATTCATTTCCATAGTTCATGATATGAGTATTTTGATGAAGATAGATTTCAAATATCTTTATACAAGACAATGCCTGATTTCAAGACGGTAACGACTGGAAACGCTGCTTGTGTCTTGTATGAATCTCTGTTTAGCCTCAAACCTATCATAAAGAAAGCAATATGAAAGCAAAAATATATACTTAATGGGTCTTTTTTTTCAAGAGCACAGCCATTAAATTCAATGAAGAGAGTACAACCATATTTCAGTAATTATTGATCAATAAAAGATACAGAGTATCAGTGTGCACCCAAATGGATGTAGTGACTAAATCATGTGACCACATTCTGTAGATTATTAGTTTAACCAGTTAATAGTCAGATGAACATTTTCAATTTACTAATATTATCACGTAGATTTTATTATTTACTGATTGTTCTGTTAAAACCAATTGAATGAATAACTAAACAATTGTGAGAAGAAAACTTTTTATCAGAGGGATGATAATGATTATGATTAGATACTTAAATAAACAACCTTGAAAAACTGAAGCGTGGAAATCATGTGATATGCTATGAATCAACAAAGTTAAACATTTATATTCATAATTAATAAAACCCACTTAATTTATCAAAGTATGAACTCGGTAAGTTACTTTTAAATTAGCAAAATATACTTTTATACTACAATCGAGTATAAATATGCAACACCAGTTTTTTAGAATTGGAATGCCTCTGTAACAGATGGTTTGTATCAGGATTTGGTTGAACTGTTTATTCATGAAGAATTTTCTTATCTACTTATTCGGTATACTCGTTGAGAGGTTGTGATTTTCATAAGACCATATTATTTTCTTGTACACTTATAACAGTGTCAACATGAGCTTTATCAATAGGAATTAAACTTCTTCTTGTTCTTCTGTGCTATATACCATAGCTAAGAAGTCTTAAACAAATTAAACAAATGGAATACAGTCATTCAAACGACCGATAAGTAGTGTTTTTTACGAACATTGCTCATTCAAGGAAAATCTAAGTGAAAAATAGATTTGCAAACTATAACTAGTTTGTTATATAGAAGAGCAACGGCTCTTCAAATAGGCATTCAACGAAGAACCGATCTATAAGTATCCAACTAAAGACGGAATAAGGCTAGCTAGGAGAGATAAATCAACTACAATTGTTGATCGTGGCATTTTAAATTTATGAATTGTGTTTACACAGTGAGTTATTGATCAACCATCTATGAGTTTCGACCAGTTAAAGTTTGTTTAGAAACTGGCCATTAATCAATGTAAATAAAACCTATGAAATTTAGAGTATCTCAATCTAGTTGACGTACTTTCAGCATGAAAATAAATCTTCATATACAGTATTTTTCCGTTTTTTCAAGCTGTTGTAGCCCACGGGAGGGGGTTCCAGAATGTAAGGTTTTATTTCTCTACTAGTAAAAGGTAAGCCTCATCACATATACAGTTAGATGTTTGCAACAGTATCAGTCAGCAAGAAAGTAGTTTCCCCTCGCTTATTTATATAAATCTCGGTAGTACTAGTTTACAAGACCAATATCAAAACTGCAGATGATTTCATGGGTAATTTATACTTGGAATAGTACAAATGTCAGCAGTAACTATAAATTCTTTATATCCTGTTTCATAAAACGCAGTTATTATATAATATGGATCTGTATCATTTCCACTAACAATTAATCGATCGAATGTAGTCTATAAAATGAATTTTAGGTAGTGTTAGTAATGAACTACATCCTCATCTTGAAACCATATTTGAAACGCCATTTTTTAAATATCTTTTAAGATATTGTATAATTCCACAGTTTTAAGTATCCTAGACGTTTTGTTATTTGTGGATAAACTGGTCAGTGACATTTTTCTTGTTCATTTGTTTAGTAAATATCCGGTTGTTTAAAGTTGGAACTGTTAATTTCTAAACAAAATATTTTTTTAATCCATCAGAATTAGTGACATTATTAGGAGGAAATATCATTAACAGATCTTTGTCATAAATCCCTTGAAGAATTTTCCAACTATGTATTATGGTGTGAAATAATATTTGGCTTCCACTTTTTTATTTTATTTATAACTTTAACACTGAACTATATATAGATCTACGAAATAACATACTGCAGGGCTTTCGTGTTGACTTTCACATAAACCCCTTATGTATCTGAACCTCATTTTGCTGAAGGGTACATACAACAACATATGAATGGTCTGTATTCCTAGAGGAAATCTATTTACTAACAAAACAAGATTAGCCATAGAAGTAGATTTGCGTCTTATTTAAAAGCATTGACTGATGTTTAATTAGTGAATGGTTGTATTGTACTTTTTTGCATAGAAGAAAAACAATTATTTATCTATACTTGAAAGAGATTTCGACTTACTTGACAGAAATAAAAATGGTTGGTTAAACAAAAAAGAAGTTCAGAACTGTCTTACCTCGTTTGGATTCGATCCACGTTATACTCAGGTAGGTGTTGAATTTATTTTCTGTGCTATTCGAACAGTCTTGTAGTTCCATCTTTTTTATTTATTAGTTGTGGTATGTGAATGGGAAAATTGAAATGCAATCACATGTTGAGCATTTAAAAAGAAATTTTCACTACCGAACACAGAACAATCACTTGACATGAAATAAGTGACATTTTTTAGAATAAAAGTAGGAAATTGAATGCTAGATTTAGTGATTTGCTATCGGTCTACGAATGACCAGCACTTTTTAATTTCGGGTCAATTATTCGGTACTTTAGTTAAGTGGCAGACTTCTTAAAAGATAACTTATAACCTAGATCTTAAATGGTGGACAGCTACCTGATGTTCAAGTATAAACACATTTAGCTAATGAGAGAAAAAAGTCAGTCTTTCTGAGAACAATGTAATAAAATCATTTTTATACTTGTAAGGACTATAAGAATGACATTCATTACCATTTGAAACAAGTAACAGCCGAAGCTGATTAGTCATGGACATGACATAAAATACAATGAGCTGTTTATAATCCAATATACAAAATGTGATAGATATAATCTGGTTACTTAAGTTATACAATAGCAATATAGGTAACAATGGTCCATAAATAATTCCTAGCAGGTACCATTCATTTATTCTTATTCATGATATAACACAAAATAGAATTAACCAAGTGCATGAATCTAGGTAACACATTTTAGTAATTTTCATTGTTGATTGAAGTTAGGGGCCGAGCTGTAAATATATCTAAATTTATAAAAAGGACAAACTATTTTAAATTGAAAACATGAAGTTCAGGGAAGGGATCGCTTTTCAACGAATTTATTATCAAGGTGTACAATCGTATATATATGAAATTTTTTTCTTTTTTGTAAAAGTACTAATTCCGTGAGGAAATGTGAATACAGTTAACCAAGATGACATAATAGAAAGATTATAATACAAAATTACGTAATACGAATAATAACAATAGATTTAGTGAATATAATACGATGATTAAAATGATTTCCACAGGCTGAAATCATCAGTCGATTGAAGCTAGACCACCATAGGAAACCTAGAAACACTGGACGTCCTAGTATGGGACTCCTCAGCAGTGTGCATTCACGACCCCATCCCCCACGGGATTCGAACCCAGGACCTACCGGTTTCGCTCTCGAGCACTTAACCACTAGACCACTGAGGCGGTATCCAGCGGTTTTAATGTCTAACTTCAGCCTCTCCATGAAGTTGCGCCACCGTACACCATTGTCTTCAATGAGCTGATATCTCACCTGATTGAACTCGACTGGTAACGGCTTCTCATGGGGTGCGGGATTGTGGATGTGCACTGCTGAGGAGTCCCATACTAGGACTAAACGGCCTTCCAGTGCTTCCGGGTTTTCCATGGTGGTCTAGCTTCAATCGGCTCATGATTTCAACCTGTGAAATTTCTAAAATCTCCACAAACCCCTTCTGATAAAATTTTTTTGTTATAATAATTAAAGGTCATAGAGGTGTAAAAATAAATAAGGTGATATGATGAGTATGCACGAACAAAACAATGAGAATATAAGACATAAGTAAAGGGGGAATGCAGTAATAATAATAATAATAATAATAATAATAATAATAATAGGATAATCAAAATAATTAAGGCCAAGGTAACAATAACGATAAGACGTACTTCTTTTGTATGCATAGTTCTGGTTTAAGTTCCTGGCTATTTTTAAGAGTTGGATACAAAGAAATCTGGGTAGATTTGAACGAATCATATAAACAAACTTAAAATCAAATTGTGGATCTGTAGAATGGTTACAGTCGATCAGGTGTTCAAGTATAGAACTCCTGATTGCTTTCCTTTCACCCTTATAAAACCAAGCTGGGATATGTTACCGTATCCGAGTTGAAAGCGAGCGCTGGCTACGGCCAATTTACCTTGCTCCACAAGAGCAGGTAAACCGGTTGATATATGCGATTGTACAGCTTGATCATAAATTCGATGAAAAGAGATCCCTTCGCTGAACTTCGTGTTTTAATTTTAATGTTTAAATGGGAATTATCTGTCAATATTTTAAATTTGACAAACCGAAACCGTAAGAAGATAGGTTTTATAAATTTTTAGGTAAAGAAGGAAAATTGTAAAATGTCAAACATAAGTAACGATTCGTGATAAACTCCTTGATTTCCTATTCAAAAGAACAAAGCAACCTCTGCTTCGATACTTATCTAATTTACAGTTAATAGGTAAACAAATTGATTGACATTTCTGAACCAACTCTTAATTATTTACTTGAATCTTCCCAATGATGTTTAGGACTGCACTTGATCAGTCTCTTATTAGTATATGTGCATATTGCCTCGATATTGCCTTAATTCACAAG
The DNA here is from genome assembly GCA_944470205.2 of Schistosoma margrebowiei. Lineage (NCBI taxonomy): Eukaryota > Metazoa > Platyhelminthes > Trematoda > Strigeidida > Schistosomatidae > Schistosoma > Schistosoma margrebowiei. Next base: position 23,564,955 of record OX104024.1, read on the forward strand.
TATTATAAGCAAAGATGGATAGTGGCTATCAGTCTAAGGTTGTAAAAAGTATTGCTTGGTTTGTTTTTATCGACATATATAATTAGCAAAAAATAATATTCCCTGGTTTATTTACCCATTTTAAGTATACGCAAAATGTGTAATGTACTCTTAACATGAACCCGTCTACTCATCAAATAATTACTTTTACATCAAAACACCAATTAACTGCGTTTGATGGTGACAGCTAAACTTTTAATGAAATCTATGGACATTTTTATGTCAAGCATCCAGAGATACAGGAAACTCCAATCACAAAAATTTCTCTTCATATGAAACTAGTTATGGTGTGTATAAATGTGCAGGAATGGGAGTTTCAGGAAGAGGATTTCCTTTGTTTAACATTCTCTTTACTGTAATTCTACCCTGTTATCTCGATTGTTTCGAATCCAGTAATTTTCTCATATTGTTAAATTCTTCGTTATATGTTGCAGTTGGGTCTTTAATACTTCTGCTTAAAGTTCAACTAATCCAGTATCAGTAATCAGAACATAGTAGTAATTATTGAAGCAGTCTTAATCTGTTGTTAGTTACAATGGAATTTTACTTCATGTCGGTTTCAAAACAGTTTCTATCATCTTAATTGATTCTCATAATACTTTCTTTAATCAGGATTAACTTATAACTTGTTCAAATGGTTTTCCTGTGATGAACACCTTTTCAACCTTTTACTGGACTATCCTTGCCAAAAAACTGAATATTTGAACTACGAAGTATTTACGTAAACAGCCACATTTTGCCAAATCACTATTTTAAGTAACGGATATTCCTGTACCGACACTACTGTACAACAAAAGCAAAACTTCTCTAACGCGTTTTGAATTTAAACTCAAAAAAATCAACATTTTAACTCATTTGTATTGATTGTTTGAATCCTCCCATTTAGTGGTGGCTAGTGGTACCGACCAACTCTGTTTATAATTATTGTAATTTGATGGTAATATTGTGGCGATTCGCACAGGATGAAAAAGGATTAACCAATTCCAATCCTAAACATTTATGAGAAGATTCAAACAACCAATACAAATAGATTTTAGTTTATTCTTAGGAAGATAATTGCCTACAACGACAGCTAACCATATTATACCATTTTAGAAACACTAAGACTTCCAAATATCCTTGCAAGTGTTACACTAATAATGATCAGCGAGAAATATTACTTATCAAAATTTTGGACAGCAACATGTCTTTCTTAACCTCGTTATTTAAAAACAGATGTCTAAAATAAACTTCAATTAGAGGTATCTTTGGATTATTTTTTCTGGTTAGCGTTTTAAAACAACTTTCAACCAATATCAAAGTGAGAATCTTCAATACGAACGTCAAGGCAGTTCTACTGTATGGAGCTGAAACTTGGAGAACTACAACAACCACAATCAAGAAAGTATAAGTATTTATAAATAGCTGTCTACGCAAGATACTCAACATCCATTGGCCGGATACCATCAGCAATAGCATTCTGTGGGAGAGAACAAACCAACTTCCAGCTGAAGAAGAAATTAGGAAAAGACGATGGAAATGGATAGGACATACATTACGCAAATCGTCAAACTGCATCACGAGGCAAGCCCTAACTTGGAATCCTGAAGGGAAGCGAAAAAGAGGAAGGCCAAAGAACACATTGCGTCGGATAATAGAAGCAGATGTGAAAACGATGAATTACAACTGGACGGAGCTAGAAAGGATTTTCCAGGACAGGGTTGGATAGAGAATGCTGGTGAGCGGCCTATGCTCCTTCACGAGGAGTAACAGGCGTAAGAAGAAGAAGAAGAAGAATAGGTATCTTTACATTTTATAGAAAATTGAAAAAAGTTATTCCATTGTAAAATACTTCAGGTTTTGTATTTCAACATGTTGGAACACCAAATACATTTAGGTATGTATGTGTTATTCTGTTGGCTCTTTATTAGTAAGATTGGGTTCATCACAATCCAACAGCAGATGGAGAACAGCCTGAAAACAGAAGGTAGCGGTAAAGCATTAAATCGTATTTTAGAGTTTCTCAGGTTTTATTCGCTGTTTATATAATGTTAGTCAATGATTGAATTTACATTACGTGAACAAAATTTCCTCTAACTATATAATGAATTTGGATTATTATTATTTTTTAAATAATCCATTTAAGGAGTTCATGGTACACTTCGATGTAAACAGTGATGACAAAATAACAAAAACAGAATTCCTTGAAGCTGCGAAACAAATTAAAATTGGGAAAATAACGTGAGTTATGATACTTACCGTTTTCCTTTGTACCTTTATCATCAATATGTTTATAGCGTAATCTGAAGATGCTATAAAATGCTATACGATTTAATCTAAAGTAATAACAGAATGTTCCCATCTTGCCACCCATTTCTCAGGTTTTCTTATGGCTAAAATTTCAGGGTTGATTTAGATCTGGTAGATAGTGATCAAGAAATTTCTTTCTAAATAAACAGTACTTCATTATTTACTGACGCAAAAATACTTCTATATCTTGGAATATAGCCTCAGCGAAATTGCAACAGATGATCTGAGAGCTTGGGAGACTTAGGGATGGATAACTGATGGTTCTGAATCTCAAACTGGATATGAAAACACAATATACTGTGTCATTATCAAAGTTCGACTTGATAACTTCGAGTAAATTGAGAACTTGGTGTCTTGTTAATGATAAAAATAATATATATGTATGGTTTCAATGAGTAGGAAATTAAATTTCTAACGTTTCATGTAAGCCAATTCCTCAAATAATAAAAATAAATAAACGAATTGAGTTAACAGTTTAAATAGTGCAAAGGACACAGTAGAATATATTTACTTACTTACGCCTGTTACTCCTCGTGAAGGAGCATAGGCCGCTCACCAGCATTCTCCATCCAACCCTGTCCTGGAAAATCCTTTCTAGCTCCGTCCAGTTGTAATTCATCGTTTTCACATCTGCTTCTATTATCCGACGCAATGTGTTCTTTGGCCTTCCTCTTTTTCGCTTCCCTTCAGGATTCCAAGTTAGGGCTTGCCTCGTGATGCAGTTTGACGATTTGCGTAATGTATGTCCTATCCATTTCCATCGTCTTTTCCTAATTTCTTCTTCAGCTGGAAGTTGGTTTGTTCTCTCCCACAGAATGCTATTGCTGATGGTATCCGGCCAATGGATGTTGAGTATCTTGCGTAGACAGCTATTTATAAATACTTATACTTTCTTGATTGTGGTTGTTGTAGTTCTCCAAGTTTCAGCTCCATACAGTAGAACTGCCTTGACGTTGGCATTGAATATTCTCACTTTGATATTGGTTGAAAGTTGTTTTAAGTTCCATATGTTCTTTAACTGTAGGAATGCTGTCCTTGCTTTGCCAATCCTTGCCTTTACGTCTGCATCTGAACCTCCTTGTTCATCGATGATGCTTCCTAGGTATGTGAAGGACTCTACATTTTCCAGAGTTTCGCCATCAAGAGTGATTGGATTGTTGTTTTCCGCTTTGAATTTGAGGACTTTGGTTTTCCCTTTGTGTATGCTGAGGCCTACTGATGCAGAGACTGCTGCTACACTGGCTGTCTTCATCTGCATCTGTTCGTGTGTACGTGATAGGAATGCTAGGTCGTCTGCGAAGTCCAAATCGTCTAATTGATTTCGAGCTGTCCATTGAATTCCGTGTTTTCCTACAGATGTCGGGGTCTTCATAATCCAGTCGACCACCAGAAGAAAGAGGAAGGGAGAGAGTAAACAGCTTTGTCTTACTCCGGTCTTTACTCGGAATGCATCTGTCAGCTGTCCTCCATGCACGACTTTGCACTGTAGTCCGTCGTATGAGTTCCGGATAATGTTGACAATCTTCTCAGGAACTCCGTAGTGTCGAAGAAGTTTCCATAATGTCCTCCTATCTACACTGTCGAATGCTTTTTCATAATCAATGAAGTTGATGTATAGTGATGAGTTCCACTCAACTGATTGTTCGACGATGATCCGTAGTGTTGCAATTTGGTCTGTGCACGACCGATCCTTACGGAATCCAGCTTGTTGATCTCGAAGTTGGGCGTTTACTGCATCCTTCATCCGGTTCAGCAACACTCTGTTGAAGACTTTCCCTGGTATTGACAGCAGTGTAATGCCTCTGTAGTTTTCACATTTGCTCAGATCTCCTTTCTTTGGAATCTTGACGAGGTGTCCTTCTTTCCAGTCCATCGGCACTTGTTCCTCCTCCCAAATCTTTTTGAATAGAAGGTGAAGCATGTTTGTAGTTATTTCGATGTCTGACTTCAGTGCTTCAGCTGGTATATTGTCGGGTCCTGCTGCTTTCCCGCTCTTGATTTGTCTGACGGCCATTCTAATTTCTTCCGTCGTTTGTGGATTGACATCTATAGGAAGATCTATGTGTGCCGCTTCGATGTCCGGTGGATTCATTGGAGCCGGCCTATTCAGAAGTTCCTCGAAGTATTCTACCCATCTGTTCCGCTGTTGTTGAATTTCGGTGATTGGCTTGCCTTCTTTGTCTTTGACCGGCCTCTCTGGTTTACTGTATTTCCCTGCTATTTTCTTCGTTGTATCGTGAACCTGTTTCATATTTCCTTCTCTAGCAACTTTTTCCGCCGTCGTTGCTAGTTTTTCCACGTATTTCTTCTTGTCGGCTCTAATGCTCCTCTTCACTTGTTTGTTTGCTTCTATGTATTCAGCTTGTGCTTGGACTTTCTCTGCTCGTGTTCGGCTGTTGTTTATTGCTGCCTTCTTGTTCTTCCTTTCTTTGATCTTGTCCAGTGTTTCTGTAGAGATTCACTCCTTATGATGGTATTTCTTTAGACCCAGAACCTCTTGACACGTTGAAGTTAATGCTTCCTTGATGCCTTTCCAGTTGTCCTTCATACTAGTTTCTTCTTCTTTCAGTAGATCTTGTAAGGCTTGGAACCTGTTGTTGAGAGCTATCTTGAATTCATTGAGTTTGTCAGTATCTCGAAGGAAGGCTGTATTGAACCTTTGTAGTGCTGTTTGTCCACTTGTCCAGTTCTTTTTTAGCTTCAGTTTTAAATTGGCCACAACTAGGTGGTGATCTGAAGCTACGTCAGGCCCGCTCTTGGTTCTCACATCTTCCATTGTCCTTCTGAATTTTTTGTTGATGCAAATATGATCTATTTGGTTCTCTGTAGTGTGGTCCGGTGAGATCCATGTAGCCTTGTGTATACGCTTGTGTGGAAATATTGTACCTCCTATGACCAATTTGTTGAATGCACATAGATTTGCAAATCTTCCTCCATTTTCGTTTCTTTCTCCCAGTCCATGTCGTTCCATAATATCTTCATATCCAGTGTTGTCTATTCCGACTTTGGCATTTAGATCTCCCGTCAGAATAGTTAGGTCCTTTCTTGGGCATTTCTCAATGACTGACTGCAGCCGCTCGTAGAACTGATCTTTAATGTTGTCGTTGCTATCATTTGTGGGTGCATAACATTGGATAATATTCATTAAGATCTCCTCCTTCTTTGTTTTGAATGATGCTTTGATGATTCTGGATCCGTGAGATTCCCATCCTACAAGTGCATTTCGTGCTACTTTGGACAGCATAAGAGCGACTCCCTGAGTGTGTGGAGCATTGTCCTCTTCGTGACCGGAGTATAGCAGCATCTCTCCCGTAGCTAGCATTTTCTGTCTAGCTTGGGTCCAGTGGGTTTCGCTGATTCCCAGTACTGCTAAGTTGTATCTCCTCATTTCCATTGCTATTTGATTGGTCTTCCCGGTTTCCCACATTGTTCGAACGTTCCATGTACCTATAAAAAATTTTTCGCTGGTTGTTAGAAGGGGCATCGGCCTCGTGGCTTCCGAAGGAACTCGGCTTTCACCATGAAGCGTCATAATTCTTCTAAATGAAGACCTTCTAACTCCCAGGGCAGAGTTTAAATGGTTTGGATTATTTTTTCTGGTAAGCGTTTTTTTAGCGAGTTAGTTTTCTACGGGATGGGGACGCTAACCCCATGCCCAACCCTCCTCCTTTACTCGAGCTTGGGACCGGCAGTAACCCTATAAGAGCTACAGGCGGAGTTAGAATACATTTAGTTAAACCAAAATTAAAATAGGTCTGATCATGCTTATCTTACGTCATTTCGGTCAAGGTTATTTCATTGTATCAGACATAGCTATGTGTGTGTGAAAAATGTGATATATTTGATGTAGAAGAGTAAGGTTAGGAACGTTTGTATGTTTATTAGGCGTTTGTAATGTGAACAGGATTAATTGCTTGGATAAATGATCCATATTAGATGGATCATTGGGCCTTTCTTTCTGTTAAGCTCAATAGGGTTTACTAAAATATAAAGGGCTTCAGGCATTCACCTTTGTTTGCAATTGTAAAATCCTTTGGGAATTATTAATATCAATCTGGTGTTTGCTTTAATAGTAATATTTACTGTTATTGCTGATTTGATTTGTATAATGCCTAGACCTACAGGATTATTTGGAGGTCTTTTTATGTAACATAAATGTTGTTTTACTCAAGTCATGATTTTACGAGAAGACTTACTAATATAGGATGCATCTTAATCCATACATTCTTGTCTGTAGATACATTTCTGCATCGAAGTAATCGGGATTTCATCATTCATTCAAATTCAAGCAGCTTGACGTGTTCTTTATTATATAGAATGGTTTAATTCTGTGTAATCTGAGAATTCATTTATAGTTTTTCTCTTGTGCCATGACGGTATGATATAATCAAGTTACCATCTCATGAAAATTCATTCAGTTTATTACTATTCAACTAAAGAACATTTCGTTTTAGTATACTGTGACTAATATTTATAGGAAAATTATTAAATTATAAGATGTTGATAACATTTTTGTGTTCCTTTTGTTTCTCTTTACTTGACGTAATCTTTGACGCTCGTCTAAAACAGTTTAGAGTCAAAGAGATTTTTGATTTGAGTGGATGTGATGAATTGAAATCAATTTATCGAGTTGAGTATGTCGGTTTGCGGCATGTGATAGTATTATGTAGGCTATCTTGAATTCGTTTCAGTATACCGCTTATGTATTGAGACAGGGTATATGCTGGAATGTTTGTGAAATCCACTATGGATCTAAACAGGATATGAGGTTTATGAATTTTTGGTAATCCATAAAAATGTGACGTGGTACAATTTGCCAAAAACATTCTGCTTTGAGTCCTTTGTACTATTTGAACCCCGTTTATGTAATTTAATTATTTTATTTGATTATTTGAAGTGGTTTAAACGAAACGTCAGAAAATTAATTTTCTACTCATTAGGACTTTAGAAATACATTATTTTTATTATTAACAAGATGCTACAGTTTAGTCTTGACAACAGTCTCATGCCTTCATTAAGAAGTGATTTTACTCCAATAGCTTTTATGTATTGTGAGAGAGCATCCTAATATTCAATGAATAACTGTGTTAGACCTAGCGCTAATAAAATCTAGCAAAACATGAATGAATTTCAAAGATGTTTAGAAGAATTTATTCCAAAAAAAGAAAAAAACGTCAGTTTTCAAACAGTATACTCGCGTACAACTAATGTATAAACGAATTTTATTCATCAACACTGTAAATATGTTTCCTTTATGAGTGGTTTTATGTTTGTTTTTATTCCAGTGATGCAGAAATGCGTTCAGCATTTAGAAGTGCTGATAAAAATAAATCTGGTAAACTCGATGCCTATGAGTTGAGAGATTTTTTGAAAAAACAGAAAAATGTCGTTTCCATGGATCTCTGTACCAAGTGGATAAGACAGAATGATAAAAACGGAGACCAAAAATTGGATTATGAAGAATTTTTGAAGTTTGTTCAATCCATGTTATGAAAAGAGGACGTTGGCTTCATTTGCTCACCTTTACGATACTAAAAACTAATATAAGACTAAATATTTAGAAGTAGCCATTTGTGTATTTTTTTAAATAATCGTATGAATAAATTATGAAAGTTATCTGGGGAGAATAATACTTACAGTTATGCAAATAATCAGTATCATTTTAATTGTTCTCTTAAGAGTTACGTTTATAATGTATGAATTTCTATTACAATTAATGAGGTTTATTATATATTAGATAGGTTCTTTAAGTTATATAGTTAGGATATGTTCTTAATGAAAGTTAGAACTAAGTATCTGCGTTATCGTAAATTCATACTAACGTGTAAAAATCATACACCAGGCCTCTCAGAAACGAGCTCGATACCTACAATTATGATGGGAATAAGTTCAAACTGGAACTTGGAAGGAGCCTAGAATAAATTGCTTAAGTTAAGTGGAAAACATTATAAACCAAATCAATGAGCTTGAACGAGTCGGCAAATTATTTCATTTCAAATTTGAGCCTATGAACAAAATGCCGTATTAAGACGTTACAATCATGTGTAACTGTAAAAGTATATCTAACGAATTTTTCTTAGATTTACGACAATACACTGCGGTGAATAACCAATACATTTACTGTACAGCTAAATATTTTATTTTGTGTTTAAACCTATCATAATAATACAATACAATTTCACATTGTGTACTTCGAATTTGAGTTGTTTATTGTATTTTGTCGAGGTTCTAGGCTTATTGGGATTAATACCATTTCAAATTCGTACACAATATCAGCCAGCTGAAGATCTAGTTTTAATTATCATATTAAAATCCACGATGAATTGACTAAAGCACAGTACAGTAACTGTGTTAATGTTCAATTGTTTCTCTCGTTATCATAAACCGCAATAAATACCTCAAAGATGACTACCAGGGTAATGAAGGACAAATTCGAAAAAATCAAACACAAAACGGTTTTTAATCGATTGATGGGATGATAATATATAAACAGTTTAAGTGTTATATCACCATACCCATTTTGGTTACCAAGAAGAGATTAATCTTGCAAAAGCAGTAAACCGATATAATCTAAAGAACTATTAGAGAGCAATGAGATTTCAAGAAATTTTTCAATCATCTTGAAAAATCTCTGGTAGTATGGTTCTAAAATGTATAAAAATATAGCTCAAGACCTTCATGAAAATTTGGGTCACTGGTTAAATGATGCAACTCTGTGTTCAAATCCATATGGGAGGGAGTTTTGAGCTAAATAGACAACCAATGATGTTAAATTTTCGGCAGCCCTCAAACTAACATTATTTCACCACGAAATTTATCACTATATTATTCCGTCCCCATCAACTGTTAGTCTAGCCAGTCAAGTACTATAAAATGGAGAACAGTTCATAGTTAAAATAAATAGTATGAATTTGTAGCTACTGAAAAAACTATAAGTAGTGTAAACGAATAAAGCGATATATATATGCTTCCACCCACAGATCATTCTAGGACTACTTTGACAAGTGCTCCTTTAAATACATCTACGAATCTCTCGACCAGATCGTTTAATTGCAAGTGGTAAAGAGTTTTGGTGTACTCAATATATAAATGAGTGTATTTTCGACTAGGGTCGTCGTGTTTTGGGGGTTAATAAGTCTTCACTTATACTAGTCTTTGTGTTCTTACTTTCGCGTCGTGGGAATCGCAGTGGTTCCTCGCTTTACAAGTATAAGTGATAAGCGATTCCGACATAACAATCAGCGATGACCAGATATAACAAGTAGCGTCCAATCTACAAGACATATCAGTGACGACGGAAATTTCGGAAAAAAAGAATTCATATAAAAAACGATGACTGATCACCACACTAATAATCATGGGTATCAATGTCCACCATTATTTCAAACTTTGGACTAAAATGAGTTAATGGAGAACGTTCAGATGAAATTTTTCTTAATTCATCTAAGAGATTCTGACTGTTTGGATTGGTTACATGTTGAATTGGTGATCAAAAATCGATTCCATAGATGATGCAATTCATTCACAGAATTTACAGAAACACTCCAAGATCCAATCATCCGAAGAAATGACCGTAGTGTAGGCACTGATATCTGTTTAATAGCATCTGTATTATACAGACCTGCTGGATGACCTCTTTTGTAAAAAAAATAGATCCAAGACACTTAAAAGACTCACGGGAAAATCCGAATTTATATTCCTGTAGGTTAAAACCAGAATGAGACATTCTCTGAGCACAACATCTAAACGAATCATCTATTAATTTGGAGTGGGACCAACAATTAGTGTTATCCAGACAAGCTACCGAACCCTTCACAATTCTACAACATTGTATCCACTAATCACAGTTGGTTTTGAGCCGAACGGTAATCAGTTACACTGACTAAAGCCGTGATGAGTTTTGATAATTAGGTCCATGCCGTTGCTTCTGTCCTCGACATCTGATCAAATACAGAAACAACATATATAAGCGAACAATATTGTTTTCGATTAGATCCTCATCAGGCTTTACTCTAATATACAGTAATATTTATATGCATATACGAAATTATTAAACCAATCAAAGTAGTTTATAAGTCAATGATAACAATGGAAAAGATTACATAATAAGTAAGATGTGAAAAGTACAAATTGATGGTGTGACAACAGGTGCATTAGTTTTGATAAGCAATAATAATAAAGGTTCAAATCAATGTTACATAATCTGAAATAGGTCAATGATTAGAAAAATATAGAAACTGCGATAACAATTATAAAATTATAAGATGACGTAATAAGAAATGTTCAGATAATTGGACCATGAAACGTATAGTTGAGAGAAAATAAAGTGGTAGGAGGGTGTGAAGAAAAATAATAAACGAAGAGAAAGTTAGAAAAGGAATAAATAAATAAATTCATTTATTAATTAAGGCCAAGGGAGAGATAAGGGAGTTACAAATTTCTTCTGAACACAAAGACTTGGCTTGTTGGTTCGGATTCCTATAGCTTCTGCTATGTGTAAGAGACGAGATCGAACACCATAAGGAAAACTAGACTTATAAACTACTTTGATTGGTTTAATAATTTCGTATATGCATATAAATATTACTGTATATTAGAGTAAAGCCTGATGAGGATCTAATCGAAAACAATATTGTTCGCTTATATATGTTGTTCTAAATTTACAATATGGGAATATTTCAAAATACAGAAACAGCAAACTGATCTTCCTTCTTCAAAGAAGGGTTGAAGATCATAACAATTTGGTGATGGAGACTCAAATGTAGATGATAAAAGATGACTGTTTTATTTGGCCAAATAGAGTTACCACTGTCTCAGGAGTACAAACACAGGCTCTTCAAGAACGGCGAATTGGAAAATTAACGGCAAAATTCCATCTTCAGTCCACAATTGTGCCAGAGCAGAAAGATACAGAATCATCGCTTCGTACGATCCAGGAATTTGATTTTGATGCACAGTGATCGCATTCAAATTACGGTTTGGCTGAATAGATGTTTTCCGAGTAGAGTATGCTGGTACTGTTGAAGAGAAGGTTCGATTGTTATTACAAAACTGGATCCCATGAGCATCAAAAGTATGGAAATTATATCTTACCAAAATATACTCGTGAATATATGAGTTATGGTGAAACTATCGGGATCTTAAATAAGATATTTTGTAAACAAATATCCTGATTCTATAATCAGTATAACTATCTCCAATTAATGAAAATCGATGTTTACCTTACATAAACCGAGAGAGCTAATTTTCAGTCCAAACGATTCAAATTACATGCTTTGCATTATGACCAGCTTCAATGTTTACTATTTGCTCTTGAAACTCAATCGTCCACAAAGACCGGTATTCGAACGAGACTGCCATCACACATTGGAAAAGAAAATCAAATGACTCTGTGAATGGTTAATGAAGAATGTCAATAACTGGTCAACCTAAAACATGATGCCGCGACGATAAAAATTAAAGGAGTATCGCCATCAAGACTCAGTGCTAATTACATTAAACTAGGTAGAAGATAAAATTTTACAATTAGTAGCCAATACCAATCCAAGTCTGTCAAATTGTCAACAAATTATTAATTTTGTGGCTCCAGGCATCTCACCATAACTTGACACTTCAGAAATCAAAGATGTTACAGAATTGGTTTTAAGGAAACGGTTTGCAACTACGATCAAGTAAAGCTTTATCAGAATCGAAAAGGCCAGATGAAAAATATATGAACATATGCATTCAGTGTGGCAAATAAAACATGATATGCGAACTTACTAATAGGGAGAATTTATATTTGGTTACTACTGTATATAGCTTCGAATATTACACTTGTTACCTACAAGGTATGGAATGTAGTAGGTTTCTGACCTATATGCTCCTAGAAACACATTTGGATTGATCTAATGGGCTGTTCAATTCAGTGAAAATTGTTTTGCCCAAACTTGTCATATAACAGGTGAGCATGGTTTGGAGAGTAATAACCTTCTACTGACTTCCTTTAATAGTAAGATTCTTTAGACCTAACCCGGTCAGATAAAGTATTTCGTGATAATTGAAAATGAAATAGGTTTGTTCTATCTTGGTATGATTTGAGTTGAATAAACCTGTAGATATTCAAACCACCAAATAACTTTAAAGTTTGATAACATGTCAATACACAACTTGATTATACCCTAATATTTACAATAGCATACTTTCTACCTTGCTATTACTTCGTCATACATCGCGTGCGAAGATAGGTAACATATATCTCAACAGTACGTGTCCAATTTCTAACCATTATGTCCAGTATTCATCTCAACAATTTCGTTTTTGGTAGCTTAGCAATACTGTTAAACCCCATACAAGTGTGCCTCAGAGCTTAGTACAAGGGCCTGCACTTTGAATGTTTAACTAACATTAGACAGTAGATTTCCTGTTTGGCTCGACTGGTAGTTAGGCAAGGTATGAGTTATCTGTTGTATATCGTACTCTGCCGTAAAAAAATAGAGGACTCAACAAAATGCTGTTCACTAACAAAAAACAAGGACGTTTAGAGAAACACACATTCCAGATAACGACTACAATATTCCACTGTAACAGTTATCTCAAGTGTACGAGCTGAATTAAAGTAAAATAAAATATTCAACTTGTAAAACATTAGATGTCATTTCAAACTACCTAAGGATAGTTGATTAACTGTTTATCTTCAGGCACTTCTGTGGCACAATGGATAACGCTCTTGACTACGGGTCAGCAGACTCCACAATTTTGCTCCTAAATGCCCTGGTATGGCCGAGGGTGAGGAGAGTCTACTCTCCCTCACGAAATGCTCTCACACGGTCACGCGTATACAGTCACTGTTAAAGAAGTCCTACCCACTGGGGTGGGGGTGTTGTTTACGAAATTAAGGACGAAAAGTGAATGTCCGGCGCTCTAACCGGGTTGATCCATCCAGAGGCAACAGGGCCGTATCAAAGCCCCCATACAAACCAATGATAATTACTACTAGAAAAACTACTCTTGCTTCAACGCGCATTCGGACAAATCATATTCACAATCACGTAACATTCGTTTTTATTTCCTTTATACCACGTCATTTATATACTACCACTTATTCTTATTTTGAGCATTTTACTTTCCAGCTTATACAGCAGCTCACCTATGGTGAAAACCCTCTCCTATCTAAATGATCTCAAATCACTGACTGATCGAAAGTTGAATGCTACCACCGAATACGAACACTGAAACAGTCTTTGTGAAACCACATACACCATTCAAACTGGCCTTCTTCGAGACTCGCACACTAATGTGGGTAGGACAACAGATAGGGTTGGCGATGTATTTAGAAAATCACAACATTGATTTCAACTTCTGTTGCGACTAAATATCAAACCGAGCTAGGTTAAAGGGTAGCTTCCAGCCCGCTGAAAAGTATAAATGAGCATTGGTTGGAATTACATGTCATAAAAATGGAGAGTAATGTCGCTTGCGGCTTCGCGAAATGTCCAGTTTATAAACACTGGATTTCTTCAGGCTTCTTACAACTCACTGAAGCCCGTCAGTCTACTTCGGGTGACCGTGAGTTTGACCATAATCGTAGACTTGTACGTTATGAGATTGTGCAAGCTTGTGTAAGGACCGAGAAACCTGGTGGTCGGAACGTGCTAACGAGTTGGAAACAGCAGCTGCTTCCGGTGACTGCCGGAAGCTCTTTCAATTCATTCGAGTCACTGGTAGAAAGAATTCTGGTGTGAATGAAACAAACTGTGAAAATGATGGGATATCAATCACTAACAAGTGCCGATGTCTTGGACGATGGGTAGACTTTTTCGAGCAGCAGTTAAACTGGTCTGCTGGTCCAACAACATCGATCAGACTGTCTTGACCTCGATGCCCTATGACAACTGATCCACTCAACAAGGTGGAAGTAAGCATGAAACTCCAACTATTGGAGCGCAACAAATCACCAGGTTCAGATGACTTACCTCCGGTCCCTTTTAAAGACGGTGGTGACCTTCTCGTTAAGGAACTGACAGAGTTATTTACAAAGGCATGGTAGTTAGAATCTTTCAACATCATGGAATCAGTCGATAGTTGTTCCTATTTTAAAAAATAAGGTTCACGTCATCTATACAACAGCTATCGGAGAACAATTCTACTTCCGATTGCGTCTAAACTATTGGCTTACGTCATACTTCGTAGGTTGTTCAAAACCCATGAAAGATTGACTGGTGAGAAACAGACTGTGATGGGACCAATTCATGTATAGTGAAAGGCAGGGCGGCTTATATCAATCTGGGCCATCATTGGCGCCTTCGTGATGTTATTCTGGCTGTAAAATGTCGGATCTACAAAGCGTCAGTGAGAACAGTTTGACACTACACTTGTGAGACCTGTCCTCTCCGAGTTGGGGATTTTAGACGACTCTTTGTGTTTGATCATAGTTGTCTGCGAAGGATTGCTGACATACAATGGCAACACCATGTTAGTAATGCAGAGATTCAACATGTGTTCGGGCACAGTGACGATAATCCAGTTGGTGTCACCATCTTGAAACATCGACTTCGGTGGCTTGGACATGTTTTACGAATGTCGTCCCAGAAAATTCCACGTCGTGTATTATTGGTCGATGCTGGGACTGGTTGGAAAAAGCGGATGGTCAGTGTATGGCATGGTGTCGTGACAAGAAAGAAGGATATACAGGGCTCGTTTCTGTTGGTCCCTCATGACTCTCTAGTTGGGTTTCTAGAGATGGTGCAACATGGTGAATAGGGACGTTATCAGACAATGGCTGAGTATAGAAGCCAGTGGCGATCCTACTATAACTTTCTTCAGAAAAATGGACGTAACTTGTTTAACTGAAAGAATTCTTTCTGGTTGTAGTTTTCCTAACCGAACTGTTTTCCCAACTATTGTTATTATTTCACTCTCATACACTAATTTCTGTTCGTTGTTGTTTTTCTTTTATTATATGCACTTTACATTCACAATTTCATTGTTATTTTGTGGTGCCCCCTAGTGCCAATGTTTATGTTTTCAAAAAAATAAATTGCAGTTCTTACTGATAAACGTAGGATAGTAAGAAACGGGATTTGTTTTTACCGTTAATTTGTCTTGGACAGGAAGACACATTTTATTTACGAAACCAGTTGTATTGGTCTAAATTTGCACCACATAAATTAACGTTTGGACATATCATATCTTAGGATTCATGGGAATAGGGTTAGAATGCAGATACATAAATATAAAGCGTACGGGCCGCATCAGCTTGATACACTTTACATTAACATAATGGGCAAAAACTTTAATTAAATGACAAGAGTGAATATAGTGAGCCCTTCAATAGTGAAGCGATTAAAGAAAAGTGTGAACACAGATGACAAGTATTCAGTAATAGGAGACTTATACTTAACAGAAAGTACGCTAATGTAGTCGATTTTGTGTTTTACGGCAAAATACCTCAAACCTCGAATTAAGGATAAATTAACTGCTTCAATCAGGAAGCTTATCATTTCCTAAATGATTTAGATCACTAGTCAATGACTCAGGTTGATAGTGTGTTATGATCTGATCACCCTTCACCAAGAGTTAAACATTATTTTTCGTCCTTGATATAAATACGAAAATAAATGAAATTATTGAATTCCTTTCCATTTATAGTCTACAGGTTTACACCCTATTCTATTATATATGGTTGTCTACTGTTCCCAGTATTTCAACAATGTAGCAGACAAACCATTATTCATACTACGGTTGAAAAGCAAAGGAATAAAATTAGAATGTTATTAAGTACATCGAACAATTGTACAGCTAAAAAAATATAAAGCGTAATAAATCTTGTAGGCATAAAAAAGAGCGATACCTAGTATAGCAAGTTGAACATTCAACAGCAACATCGCCATAGACGTGTGATACATTCCGATATAAAAGTTTATTTTAAAATGCAATCTTGAAAGTAATGTTTATCAAGGAGTTCAGAAAGTGTCGACAGGAACATTTGATGACTGGACAGGATGGAGCGGCATACACGATGTATTTTCTATAAACTGTACACCAGACTGACCTTCACAAAAACTAGATGGCTCCAATTTATTGTTTTGATCCTCATTTTCCTGATCCAGTTGAGAAATATTTTCCACTTGTTCTTCATTACCCAGTAAATTAGACTCTTCGTTATCTTCTGTAGGCTGTTCTGGTTCCGGGCACCCATCTAAGAGACCATCACCCCAGTCAATTGGAAAACGAGTAACACGAGGGTCTGAAGCTATTATATGTCGTTCCAGCTGGAAATTATGATAAATTCATGAGAACTTAATGAAAAAAAATAGAATTTCAACAATTGAAACGGTTGTTCACCACATCATTTTTAGAAAGCTTTCTTATCAACAGAATTTAAGTAAGCATACTACTAAACATGGGTCCATACATTTTAACTGCGTAATGACAACAACGAAAGCCACGATATAAATTTTAGGTTATCTGTTTATGTGGTGGGCTGGTGATGGTCAAATAATGGGAACCACAGAGAGATAATATAATTTCTAGAACGATATTTTGAGTCTTTAATTGATACAGAAATTCTAAATGTTTTCTATTCAAGATTGCACTGAATTTATCACCAGGTGAAGCAATATCTAGCTAGCAAATCTTCATCCTTATAAGACAGCAAAACGTAGTTGGTTCATTCGATAATTTCCTAGTAAATGAGTACATACGGACCCACTAATTCATTACACCATGCCATGAGTTATTAATAGATGGTTTCTAAGCTCTTTGTTTTGAATACTTGTTGATACAAAGCATCAACTACGCAAGTCATAAACAGAAAACAGTGAGAATATTTTGTGTTATTTACTTTGATGCCATCTTTTCAGTTTTCGTTAAAATCATTTGAAAGCACAATATGCCAATACAAATAACTTATAAGTTAGCTTCAGTCTGTGTGTAAACTTGTTTATGTCGGTGTTCATACTACTAAAAATAATGTATGGAATGTGTATAACATTTTCTGTCATATACGGTCTTTACAAAGATATTCCCCCATGAACTTTGAAAATTTTCTACAAGATTTGTGAACCTGATCTGACAGTGATAACAATGAATTTCTTAATACAACTTAATTTCTCTTCGGCTGTTTGGAAAGTAATAGCAAATCACCATTACAAAATGAGCGGCTCAAAAGAAAGTAGTCAATATACCAACAATTTGATATTGTTGAATTAAATGAAATTGTTGAAATAAAACCTTTCCGTCTGTTAAGCTACTTACCTTGTCTAAAATATGTGGAGTAAGGATTGGAGAGATGATTGAAAGCTAAGTATAGAATTTACCGAACCATTGTTGTCACTTAGTTCGTTGACACGAACAAAAATGTTTGATTCAGCTAAAACTTTTAGCTTTAGATTTAAAGGTTGGCGATATGATCAAAGCTGTATACAAAGGCAGACTATGTTGACTAAGTTTTAGAATTTAAAATGGTGTAAAACATAGATGTATGCAATTTGTGTGTATTTTATTGTCCCCTTATTTGTAGCTTTGAGAAACTATGCCAGACGTATCCTGACAGAAAACATAAAGAAACACATGTTTTCAACTTCATGAAATTCGAAATTAGGGCAACAGTGAAGAATTACATTTCGAGATACCAATTATTCAGAGCGATAGCGCAAACCAGTAACCACTTCCAAGTTCATGTACTAGGTTATAGAAAATATTCATTGAGTGGGGACTCAATGTTACCAATTTGTTTTTTTACGTAAGAATAGGGATATCAAGAATCATTGTTATTATGTTCATCAGCGTCACAAAGTTTTCAGATAAAACATTATAAATTTAGCTTTTCTATGCACTTACAGATGTCAAAATATACTTGAATTTGTTAGGGTTGATCTTATTAGCCCCATTTATACTTTTGTACCGAAAAATCATCAAAAGAAATAACTAGTTGTCACCCATATTTATAGTTATGACTGAGAAAGCATGCTTTGTATAATTTCCAATTGATGGGTGTTATACTTTTGACATATATGCAGTTCTCAAATTTTAACTCACTTTATTCCCAAGATTAAAAACCTTTCAAAATACCATACATAGTCTACTATTGTGTTCGTGAAGTGTCCCGAGTTGATCGATTAGGTTGGTCGGTACGCTTAACCTTCAATCACTGAGTTATAGGCCCAAACGCTGGTTCCATCCAATTTAGTTTGGACATCTCTATGGTATTATTGGACCTTACATCATGTGCCTTAAACTAAGTACGTGGATCTACAGTTGGTTACTGAGGTGTAGAAATTACTACTACTTAGGTTGGAAAATGTAATGATTGTGATATAGGAGCCATGTGTAATTTCATTCAATTAGTCATGATTATTTAACGTCCAAAAACAACAAATAATCGGCATTAAATCACATCGCTCGTCTCATACTACAGATAATACAAGTCCGATTGGCGATTCCGTACAGGTTTTAAAGCACACATTTACATATCAACATCCGGATGTAACCCCATTTCTTAATCTCCAGGTAGAAACATACCCAGTAAACCAAGGGAGTTTTGGTGGTGTTTCACTGAAAGGAATATCAAAAGGGTACATAGACCGATCTAAGGTTTGTTACTCAAATACTCTTGATCAAGTTAGATTTTGGAGAATTATGATCTGAATTGACTAAATTAAGCGATGTTCGTAAAGGCTGCTCATCTTTCTCACGTTTTGTTCATTTTGTTGCACATTCCTAAAAATGAAATGTCTGACTTTTTATGAATTGACTTAATAGTCAGAGACTCACTAGAAAGATAAGATCCAGTCTTTGAAGCTCTGATTAACAATCAAGAATGTTCGCGATACGTTCTCCTAATTGTGAAATGTTGCTTCATGACCTAGTATGTGTCGAAGTCTAGTTTGATCTTTGTGAGCGAAGTATTAAAGTGGGTTGATGACTTCACTTACCTCAGAAGTTCTAATGAGTTTGTGACTGACCAAATCCCGAGACGAGAATGTAATGGTCACTTGGCATTTATCGATTTGTATATGAGGCACAATATCCGTTTGTCTATAAAGGGGTATTGATACTGCACAACAGCGTATTCAATATTTTTTACGGCTATGAAGAGTGGCCCATAAGAAATTATATGGACAGGCCACAGGTATCTGATCACAGATATCTTCGAGAGCTGTTTGTGTATAGTGATGTATACTGAGGCTATACACAGCAATGGGGATCATGTTGTAAACCTCAATCGACTGAAATGGTTGAGACGTGTTAAGCATGCATTGCGGGTTGGCATAGCAGTAGACTGAAAATAAGACAGAGGTGCTCAAGACGGTAATAACTTTTAGTCACTGACTGTTATTCTGTTCCGGATCAGTTGCAATTGAGCAAGTGAATTCAGTCTTTATCCTCTAAATCTTAACTTTTGGAATAATTCCATACTTTTTATTTTCAATTGGGTCCCTTTTTCAAAGAAGTTATCCCGATGCACATTAGTGCCAGATCCAGCCTGCAATATTACACTTAGGCTGTGGGAAGGAACAGAATATACATAAATGTAGGTCATACTTCACCACAATCTTTTGCACTCTTCTTCTGGACTTATACTCAAATGGTAGGTAACTAATCCTTACAAAACAAGTTAAGATCATGAAAAAGTTTCGAAGCCTATTTTAGAATTTGTTCGTGACCATTTTTTAAATTTTTTGATGATAGTTATCTGGATTTCATTTGTTCGGTGAAATAATGTATTTGGCTTTTAAGAAGTATGTGTGAGGTGACGATACAGCCCAGCTGCCCAAACAGAAATGGAAGGGTTAGTACCTGCAGCACAAACATTAAACCATGGACCCGAAATTAGGTAACTGTTCCATATGCAAATAAATTGCCTATCACTGTTTTCGAAGGACAAAAAAGCGAATAGAGATGCTTCCTTTAGGGAAAACTTTACAGATAGTGGGTAAAAAACCTGTACTAATATAGAAATATATGAGATAATGATTACGTATGAAAATGAACAAGGATATAAGGTGCGATGAACAAATCAAACAGAGAACTGTTTACTCAAGTGAACGTACTTCGTTAAGTAAAGGTTCAGCCGGTGGTTCAAGACGTAGTTCTTCTGTTTTATACTCGTTGTTAACATAATAACCAACACGTATAAATTCTTTATCTCTGTACAAAGCTTGTATAAGCACAACTGTTACGCCAACAATGTCTTCATTAGGAATTATTTTTGGATCAGGAGCATTAGCCTCAAAAGAAAATTGATGACGACCAACTGGAATTGGACCAACTAAGATGGAATCCAATGTCTGGTCTAAAGCTGGGTTGTAGGCACTGCTAACATACACTAACTTCCATTCTAGATCTAAAGTCAATGAAAAACACTAACTGTAATATGAATTAATGTGGAAGTACTTGATTTTTCTAATAAAGCCAATTACCAAGGAGTACATTAAAAAGTGGAATACTTATTTGAGAAAACCTGAAGAATGGAATATCTATTAACTAATTAGCATCTGACCCCCATGAATTGTGGCTTATTAGATCAAGCAAGTGACAAATGGAGTAATGATCTAAAAATTGCCTTACTAATCAAGGTTGGGGGGTCAGATGTAAACAAAACCAAGAAAACAGGTGAGCTAACCTAAGACACTTACCTCTGTTAGGTATCTTAGATTTCAAGTGGTTGCTGAAATCAGTACAAAAATTTTAATCTGATACAAACTACAGTTGTAGATTAGTCTGGTCAAAAATAGCTATACACGAGTATTCACACAGAATATCCTACTTACTCGATGTTCTCACTATCCACTGTCTGATTAAGTTCCGTATGATTTATCGACGGTTATGTTGAACTGTTGTAGTTCGATTTCTCATAGTTTAAATTCTACTGAAAATCTTTAGATAAGATGTGGATATGGCATTAATTATTACTTCAGGGGACTAGTTGCATCACAGGTACATAACACAGACAATATACGGTCAAATTATGATGTTGGATTAAAGTGGTTATTAAGAAAATTCCAGGTATGGTAACAAGTTTACTATTACTACGGGGTTTACAAATACGACCGACACCAGACGAAAGGGTAGTTTGGGAAACCAGTGGCACTAATTGCTGTGCTGAGTGAAACTTACGAAAGGTTCAAAAACATCTGCATACACAAAATTAATCTGATTGTTGCTATACAAAGCCTCCTGTGTTTATTCACAAACCACACCTAGCGATTCGAGTGTTATGAAGACGGCTCTTTTAGGAACTATAATGCCTAGGTGCCAGAAATAATTCGAAAAGTTTCATTTAGTTAGCTGCATTACTTGCTTACATAAAATCGAGATAATCACAGATTGGATTTAATTTATACACAGCATTTTATGTGCTGCGGGAAGCAGTCAGTACTAATAATCGGAAGCGGTTCGAACAGATTACAGCGACGCATAACGTTGGTTCGTTTGTTATAATCATCGTGATTTATCCTTTCAGTATTTTGCTGTTACTCAAGATAAAAATGAAGTGAGAAATGAACCTTCCAACGCGAGAAAGAACACAATCTATTTCCTGAGATGACAATTCTAATAACATTTTAATGACAATGATGGTAAACTGTCAACATCAGATCTGAGTTTCGAGTACTTTTTACATGCACTTCTTCAAATACCAGGATAACTTGTACATCTTTACAACTTACGGCATCGCAAAGGATATCTATGTGGTGATAGAATTTCCTAGAATCGGTGTCCCATTGCCCTGTGAATTCGTCCTTACTTTTTAAGGATAGTTTTACTATGCCTCCAAGTGCCAGTTTTTGAAGATTTCAGAATCGCACGGCAGCGCTTGAGTTATGAAGATCGTGATAAATGAGAGTGAGGTGTCGTTGGCTGCTGATATTTCATGTTGTGGCATAAAAATGTATACTGATACGCCGAAAAGTCGTTTACTAGATATTAACTTAGTTTCATGACTAAGAAAGCAAAGAGAAGAACAAACAATTTGGTGCTACTACTGATCATTAAAAAAGTATATGAGCTCACCATCATCTAGAGGTTCATGACACTCAAATGTTATACGGAACTTAAATGGATCAAAGAATGAAGCAGGGTTGTCCAAAACCTCAACATTACAAATGTTAACCTTCGCCATCAAGCAACCCCAGAGTGTAGCGCAGCACGTTCGAAACTCTTCAATACCGATTTCTTGTTTTAATTATCAGATTGTACATGTTATTTCTGATTGTTAATAGTCACTCACGTTATTAGATGTAAGTGCATTGTATGTGCTAGCTGAGCTTCTTGCTCAATTTTTCTGTTGTTGTTTTCTCTTCCATATAATCTCACTACTTCCAAAACCTCGGTTTTCGCTGGATGAGTGAGCTCTTATGTTTAATAGTAACAGGTTACCGACACCTCTCATATGAGACAAACTCAGGCAAGAGAAAGAAAGATCGGTAAATTAGTTTTGTATTAGGTTTCTTCTTTAGGGACTCCTTAAAAATGTGCCTTGAATCAAATCGGACGACTGAATTCCAAGACTCGTGAGGGCGTTGCGATTACAGTCCAGTCCGCTGTATTGCACCTCAGGTTTCTGATCAACACCATCAAGGTTTCTGCTCGAATAGAACCTAACTAGAACCTCTAGAGAATACCCAGTTGTGCCTCGGATTATGTAAGTCATAAAAAATTCATTCACGAATCGCTTATTTACTAAAGGGTAAAAATCTAGGAACTTACTGCTTGAATTCAATCTCGTGAGCTGATTTTTTAAACCCCCTTAAATACGCGTCATAGCATTCTTATCTTTTTGAAGTGAAAGAGGAAACATTATGCTTTCATGCTATAAAAGTGGTCAACTGATAGTGTTCAAGATTAAGTGAAAACTCCTAGTCTTTAAATGGATAAAAATGAGCTTCAAAGCCACTATTGCCACGCTTTCTCTAAAACATTTTTTCATGGTTAGCATATGGTTATGGTTATATGATATCAGAGAACCTAAATCACTTTTTCATATGTGAAACTTTCAGAGAAGAACTCCCGAAACGGTATATGTGGCTATGAAATATATCACACTGTCGTATTCTGAAATGCCGGGAGTATGTTCATTGTTAACTGAACGACTTCGAATTTGAGTCGGATCCTCCTGAAATTCTGACCTGTCACCCTGTTTTCACACTCTTCGCCAAACCTTGGCGTCAAAAAAGAACAGTAGTTGTAGATGATCATCTGTAAAAGTTAAAAAGAGAAAAGTCTTACTATGAAACCCCGGCGATCCCGCTAAGGCATCCTGTAACCTGTGAAAGATAGGAATATGCTCTGACCATAAACAGCCCAATACTCACATGTGGCATTATCCAGTCCATCACTGATGAACGCTCGTCAGGTTAAGCTTATTTATACGACAGGTGTGATAGGTTCTATCAGAAGCTTCTAAAGATTCGAAAAACCGTACATCTGTTATTTCTTGAAGACTAAGGATAATGGTCCATCTATTCATCATGGTCAGCAGATTGGCTTTATAGTCATGGTAAAGCAAAATAGTGTTTGGTATCGACTATAACCCTGTCACACGCGTGCGTTGGGTGTGTGACCCTGGCCTGTCCGATTTTGTTTATCAGGATGGTATGGCGTAGCAGCAGTAAGGTTGAACATCAGGACCTCGAGGATACTTCTACTCAGGGTTGAGTTACCGGATATGGATGAAGTTGTCTTCATGAAAAAAAAATATCGCAATAACGTATGAGAGATGTTGAGAGTCTATCAGATTACACCACTAATATGCTCGGCAAGATCTAAAGACAATCAGAACTGTAGAACGCCGTGGTTAGATGGATTTGCCTGAGACTCCGCATAGCCATCTTCTTTTAGTTCGCTTTTGATTGGTTTAACTGGTTGAAATCTCACCTCCTTACAGAATCTACCCGACTAAGTGTTATGTGTTAGAATCGACTAAATTTAGATTTTACCTACCTAATTGGTCACAACCGCGATAAAATTGAGAGGAATGCATTGATGTGGATAATACGATATCTTATGACTCACATTTCAGCCGAAATCTCATTAGTTCACATATTCATTCCCCTAGATTGTACGGATGATTGCACAAATGGTGTAAACAAACTTTTCTTTACTTGAAGAACAACGCCACTGTCATTATGCTCTAATGTTTTAAATCCATGGGGAGAAATCTTGTGAAAACTCTTCACTTTCACTCATTTCCAACGTAAATCATGTTACAGAGGTGATGATAAAGTCGATTTTACGAGATCCACAAAATATAAATACCTTGTCTCGTTTTAGTGAGCTATCAGTATCAGTGTAATAGGTGACTGGTTCTCTTTGATAATATTCTGCACTGTTACCGCTTGATTTTAAAGGTTATCAGTGCAAAAACCTCTTACGTTTAAGTTCTTAACTTTGTTTCAATAACTTTTATTTCAAGTTTTTCAGAACATTGTTTTGTTTAGTCGGAAAGATTGAGACAGGGGCGAGCCTCAGTTTTAATTCTGTAAAGCTCTATAAGTCTTTTGTATGATATCGTGGTAAAGGCTGAAGTTACTTTCTAAAGAAGTGTTTTCCGTGGACTATCAGCTCTTAACTGTCATTCACCTACGTACTGAGTATAAATGCAAAAACTGGCTGCCGTTCCCTTGGTGGATAGTGCACGTGTTCATTAATTTTCCGGTATTGTTCGGCTGCTTCTAAGCACCAAACCAATCTACTGGCTTGCACATCTTCCACAGATGACCACATTATTTAGAGTATGGTTGAAATTATCTGACTTTCTTTGAATAGATGTGTCTCAGTTGTGTCAACGCCCTTTAGTAGTTACCATGACGAATTCATTTCGTATTGTTTGTTTGAATCTCTCCATTGATGTTTAGGACTGCATTTGATCAGTCTCTTATTGGCATATGTGCATACTGTGTGTGTCACCTCGGTATTGCCTCAATTCACAAGCATTATAGGCGAAGATGGGTGGTGGATAACAATGGAATCCAGGAGGCGCGTTTCATCCTATTTCGGACTCGTCAACTTGATGTACCTGCATTTTAGAGTTGATGTTCACTCCGGGACTCGAATCCACTACCGTTCGTTTCAGACGCTACCACCCATCTTTGCCATGACCATGCGTCACTAACTGATGAGAGCTCGATAACCAATCGTTTAATTT
The DNA here is from genome assembly GCA_944470205.2 of Schistosoma margrebowiei. NCBI lineage: Eukaryota > Metazoa > Platyhelminthes > Trematoda > Strigeidida > Schistosomatidae > Schistosoma > Schistosoma margrebowiei. Next base: position 23,590,411 of record OX104024.1, read on the forward strand.
GGGAATAAGTCCAATTTGACGAGTGTTAACCTTTGTTGATGAGCTTGCTAGAGAAGATGACGAACAGTGGAATGAGAGGGCCACATTTGCTGGCCTATTTGGTGAAAACCATTCCCAGCGAAACACAAATCTATTTATTGGAACGACACAAGTGAAAATTAATGTTATATCAGAACGTCACAACAAAATATGGCCAGGAATTTAAAGTCCGCAAACAATTTCACAAATCTGAAGTGACTTTTGATCATTTAACCTCAAATTCTGCCACATAATATCCCACATAATATTCATACTTGGCTCCTGTTCAGTGGAACATATTCGCCACACCAAAGCTTTATTTAGATGTTTTTAGAGATCTATTCATTAACCAAGAAAAATATATTGTAGGTCACCAATCTAGACTACCCATATCGAATGAATGGGGGCCTACTAGAGTTAGACGGGAATGGCGTGACAAACTAGCTAACTTCAAAGTCACACCTCTCAGTCAGCAGCTAAATTGGATTACCCTTCCGACATGTCAAAGTACTGTGGCTGACTTAAAGATCTTATAACACAAAGGACGTTATTACACAGATATATTAGTAAGGGTAGTTACAAAGAAGAGAGTGAGACCACCACCACGTGGGCAAGTCCATGACGTGCGACTAAGTGATGCGCGTTAGTTGTCCCTGACGTTTATGTGGCCCATGATCTGACTCCGATAGGATCGTATGAATGATCACTGCCAAAATATACATCCTGGCTATCCTTGTGTAGAAATATCGACTTAAATCGCGTTAGTGAATAACGGAATCAATTAAGTCACATACGAAAATGGATGATTGAATACGTATATTTTGTACACTCGTTGACTGGAACAGACAATCAGAGAATCGCAGCGAATGAAGTGAAGGGGGGAGAGCAAAGCAAAACAAAAGGTTTTGCAGTGGAGAAGGCTTGTGAGCTGACTCGATTTAATCAAGTGTTAATCAATATTTATTGTAATACAAAAATAAGACACAGACATATGATGACTAGAACAAGATGTGTACACAAACATACGCTCACATAAAAAGTCAGGGTTGATAAATGAATAATTAACAAGGTCAAAATATAACTCAAGAAGAATAGATAAATTGACCTGTCCAGAAGCTAGAATAAGGTATATGGGTTTAACATAGCAACCGACACTACATAGCCCCCTTGTACATTAAGCAAAGGACAAGTAAAAGTGATTAAAAGTTCTGTTCTCTCTCACTTGGTTGAAACAGGTCATCAAGTTGAATTGAATAAAGCTTTTAAGGTTAACTGCAGTATCCCATTAAATTTGCCACATCGTTTACGAGTGCGCCTCTTGTACATTGCAGAAGCCATCGCAATCCATGCTCACAAACCTGACCTTTGCATTCAAAAGAGATTCGTACAACCACTTTCTCTGCTCTGGCCATCAGTATAAGATTTCCTTCAAAAGAACTATTTTTCATACTTCTTCCACTTGTTTTTTTTAACTTTTGTAATTTTGTTTCTGTTGCTTTTGAACTTTATAACTTCTCAACATTCATCTCTTGATTCTTACGTAACTACTATCCTACTGACCATCCATTAAAAAATTCTGTTTCTTCTCTTTTCATATATTACGCAACGTAGCAACTTCTTGATTTAATAGTTACTTTGAATATTAATAATCTTCTTTCTTCCAACTACTCAATGTTAATTTAAATGTCATTATGTAACTATTACGTAACGTATCCACTCGATGAGTATTATATCATTATTGTAAATCATATATATATAAATGAAAAACTAATTGAAAAGAAATTTCTTCGCTCAATTCGTTCCTTCTTTAATTTGAAAAACTGTCTGTTTTCGAAAATCACACTAAAGTGGTATGTGAGTAGCATTGACAAGTAGAGAAAAATAGCACTATACCTGTTAAAGTACAGTGTCACATGAGGTAAGAGTGTTATACTTATGCAAAAATGTACATGAGGATCAGTGAACTGTCCGTCATTCATTGACTCAACTGCCGTATGATTTTGCTAGGTCTCAGTGGCATTTCACTGGCCCTACAGTATTTTCGACATTACTTAGTATGGTTTTTCAAACATCACATTGGCACAAATGGAGTTGATTACTAAGGCTATGGCGATGACTCATTAACTGGAAGCTAACTCAGGAAAGAAACAAAGTATTTCTAAGATTATCTGCAATTTCATTCGATGCTCTGTACCACACTGTGCACAAGAGATGGAATCAACTACAGATCTCCTCAATGAGAAAAATAAAGTGCTTAGTTCCTCGCGCAAAGCATTGATATAGAACAGTGGTGAGGAATCAGTTTTGTCATATTCCACCGTGTTTTGGAGTCCAGCTTTTCTCCTCGACCTCTGCTATGTTTTGAAAGAGAGCAGCAACTGTGCGATTTTCCAGTTAGCATATGGTTCTACTTCAGATTCTTCTGCAAAGTTTGTTAGTGAGAAATATGAAAGATCAAATAGCACTGTAACACTTAAAAGCCTCCGGATTTACGTCCGCCTATGGACGAAACCTGTTATACCACACCTACTTAGCCGCCACAAAGAAAATAAGAAAATATTGAGCCCTAAGTTACTTCGCTTTATCGGCCCCGATAGTGCTTGTATACCATTAAAGAGACGATTTCCATCAGTTGCTTGAAACTAGTATTCCTTGATTCGGAAACTGGCAATAAAATTACCAAAGAAGGCAGTCATTCCGCTTTCCATCCAAAACAAAATGGCTTGATTCTACCATTAGGACAAATCGAATAGCTCAACATTGTGGACTGATCAGCACATTTTGTTAACTAGGGACTTTGTACAAATTTTTCAATTCTGTTGTTTTGTTTAGCACAATAAACAATTTTCCTACACTTTACTTGCCATATATACATTTATGTGCATTTTTAGAAGACCATCTGTCTTCGAGTCAGCTATATATATATATATATATATATATATATATATATATATATATATATAAATTTATTTCTATTAATTAGTGTCATAATTTGTTGCTGGGTATGACAGTCTTGGATATTAAATTTTCCAGTTTTACCCCAGACATATATAACTACAGTTTCCTATATTATCGTCACTCAAGCTTACAATATATAAGTATGTAGATTCATAAAATATGACTACTTTACTCCACACATTTTGCGCTTGATATTTTTGTGGTCGTTTTATTAATCAGTCTTGTATCATAGTATGTCTTCAGGAAAAGTAAGGAAGAAGTTATTCAGAAATAACAAAAAATCATTCTGTAAATAAATTGTGTCGAGTTTTCCACATAAATTCCATCTATCTTGCTCATCTTAAATTGCTGGTCGAAAAATGTCTTTTTCAAAATTGTAACGCGGCTCTTCTTGTGTGATATTAACTTAACTGTCATTCCTCCTAATGCTTTTTGGTTGAAGACGACGTCTTTAAAGTCTGTGAGCATTATTATTTTGATTTATACTTAGTGTGGATACCGTATTATTTTATGAATGAAAGCAGAACATAAGAGACAATGCTTTACTGCACTGTGAAATGCTTTATGTTAATAGAGAAGCTGTCGTCCAAAATGGTTGGGCATATCTGGGATTTGCAAGAAAACGTTTTAGTTGTTGGATCACTCTAGATAATCATAATAAGCTGTGGACTAAGGGTTCAGAATTTTGGAACTTATACTTACTTATGCCTGTCACCCCTCGAGAGGGTATAGGTCACAGACCAGGATTTTCCAACCAACTGTCATGGGCTGTCCTTTCCAGTTTTTTCCAGTTGATATTCATCATTTTGATGTCTATTTCAAGTACCCGGCTGTGTGTCCTTTAATCTGCCACTTTTCCCTTTTTTTCGGCATTCGAATTCAAGGCTTGCCTAATGATACAAGTTGATCATTTCATCAATGTATATTCCATCCACCTCCAGCATCCTTTCTTAATTTCCTCTTCAACTGGAAGTTAATTTGTTCCCTCCCATAGTAGGCTATTGCTGACGGTATCTGGCCAACGGATCTGCAGTATCTTGCATAGATAACTGTCTATAAATACCTGTATATTTCGATGATGGTTGTGGTTGTTCTTCAAGTTTCGGCGCCGTACAACAGAACTGTCTTGACGTCCGCTTTGTAGATTCTGACGTTTATGTTATCTGACAGTTGTATTGAGCCCTGTATGTTCTCCAGTTGTGGGAATGTTTCCCTCGCTTCAGCAACCTATGCCTTTATATATTTATCAGATTCTCTTTGTTTATCGATGGTGCTGTCCAGGTACGTAAAACACTCCACCTCTTCCTGAGCTTCTCCATCAAGATTGATTTGACTGATGTTCACTGTATTGTATTACAGGATCTTGTTTTATCCCTTATGTATATTGAGGCGCACTGGTGCTATACTGGCTGCCTCCACCTGAATTTGTTGCTGTGTATGGGATAGAAGAGCTAGGTTATCTGAGGAGTCCAGATCGTCTAGTTGCATCCAAGTTGTCCATTGTATTCCTTGTTTCCTCTGAAATGTGTAGGTCTTCATAATCCAGTTAACTATCAGAAGAAAGAGGAGTGAGAATAATCATTCTTGTTTGATACCGGTCTTCACTTGGAATATATCTGTCAGCTGCTCTCTATACGTGACCTTGCAGTGTAGTTCGCAATATAAATTCAGTATGATGATGGAACTGGTGTTCATGGGATATCTCGTCTTAAACTAAATAATGTTAACAAAGCTCCAACCAAACTGTTATGAAAATGATATGCTCACAATAATCATTTGCAAAGCATTAACCAACCTCATTTTGGTTAGTCTTTAGAAGTGATTTAGCTACATCAGTAAAGTTCGTTATATAGACACCTGGTTGAGTAAATCATCGTTTCAGTCCACCTTCTTTGTTGCTCACTAAAAGTAATCTGGGGAACTCCAGGAACATAGTTTTTTAATTATTTAGATTTTTACAACAAATCTCACCTTTGCACATGTTTCGTAAGCGAGTTAGGGCCCTATTACCCTCTTATATGGTAATAAGAGTAACATACATTAGGAAAGTACAAAATGACTACTCATCAAGTAGTTTCTAGCGCTATTGCGTTTCTCATCTAAAACCGGTTAAAGTTTACAATTATCATGTAGTCATAGTTGGAAATGTGCAAATTTCAAACTAACAGTAGGTACTGAAAGACTAAATCACTTATTTTATCATATTGGTCACTTTTAATTATATAAGTATGGTCATTGTCTGTCATGTCGTTAATGTAGATTCACCTTTTTTAGCCATTAGTTTTTGCAGATTACATAAAATCTGTATTGACGTACTCTGAGGAATATATAAGCCACAAAAACAACCTAACAAAATAAATACATTTTATTGTTTACTTAACAGCATCTCTCTCGACCAAATGTAATCACGAGCTATTCATATTCGCAGTCAAATGATAATAACTTTGTTGTTATCTGGAACCCTCTATTTGTGATCATACAAACAATTATATACTCAATTACTGTTCAATATATGCCATAAAAGCCATTTAAATAGAACAAAATGAATAATATGATATGTCCTTGGCATTTGATATCACATAGAACCCTTCAAGTAGCGTGTTGTAGTTTTCGGTTACATGTAATTTGTTGGTAGTTATTTCTATTTCGTTCATCAGATTGTCTCGAGAAATCAGTTGTTTATGGACTTTCGTAATATGTATAGTATGGTAAGTGAATGCATACTATCTACTTTTACAAATAACCTGTATGGTGTCTTAATCAACTGCTTATTGACATATTAACTATAATGTTGGTATCACTTACTAAAATATACAAATGCACAGTAGCCGTTTACATGAAATCCTTTCGTTATTCGAACCTGTCACTGCGAATCAGACAAGATTTCCTTTCAGTACTACTAGAACTGATCTGGTGCAGCGTTAATGTTAAAATTCAAAATATGGAGGTTTAAAATTGTTATATATTTGGCAAATCTAACTTATGTACTGAAGCTAGTGTAATCTCTATAAATTATCAACCGATATTATGCATAAGCGTGTGCCAACTTAATTCAGAATAAAAACTCTGGATAAGTGAATTAATTTTATTTCATTTTTTTTGTTTACTGAAATAAAGATAAGTAGATATAGAAACAAAAAGGAAAAGACTTGGACAATGAAGTAATCACAACTCATTTAAAAAGTAAAAAAAATGCAGTTATAAAGAAATTTTTCAGTCACTAATAAATAATAATTATGAGGAAAATACAATGTATGAAATATTATGTAGCATAGAACATTGATGTAACATAATAGTAGTCAAAGAATACAAATAATAATAAAATTCCGATCAGAAAATACTATAGATTATACCTTCAAAGAAAATATAAAACAAACCATTCAAATAAGAATGATGTTTCTCAACATAATGAAGAGAAATGGTAACAAACTTTCATAGACGTCAAGTGAACTGATAGGTACACTTCGAAAACACGTATGTATGAGAATAAGAGAATCAAAATGCTACAAAGATATTTGTTGGTTTAACATTATATGGTTACTGGTTAAAACATATCACATGCTTGATTATAAATAGCATATAAATCTCATAATACTATTAAAATTACTAGTTAAGTTTGAAAAAAGCAAACAGATCAACAAACCAACTAACGAACGAATAAATGGAGCAGAAGAAACCTATATTTCACTCAACTCATTTCAATCAAAACAAAATAGACGTATACACAACTCTGCCTTTCTTGGAGAAAAGTGTTACCTTATTTATTTTTTGCAGAAAGCATATATAACAAGGCATCATTAGTAAATGTTTAGGCATTCAGCGTACTTGATTATTTCAGTAGAAATAATAATAGAAATAGGTAGGTGTTAGAATATGAAGAGAATAATAGATAGGAAAGTTATTTTTATCCCACCAGGCATGTGCATGTTTTTAAATGCAAATTATTAGAATTTTAAGAGATAACAAAAGAAACTAAAATCCGTACCATCATTGTCATCATCAAAAACAGGATTTAAATTTTATGTATAAAAACATAAGTAGACATACATGAGCACATACTTGTAAAGTGATATACACAAACAGTATTAGAAGTAGCAGAAAGTGGCAACAGTAGCAATAATCAGTCACATTTCAAAATTGGAGTGCATGCACCAAATACAAAGACGTACTTAACACTAAACAAAAAGTACCTGAAATGTGTGCTTTTTGTTTAGTTGGAAGTCATCAACTCTCAACAGTAAGATATGCAAGCAAACTGAGTAGACGGACAAGCAACAGGTGTTGCTTTGTGCATTTCATATATTACATTCACAAGAAATTGCCTCCGATATACTTTGATCTTTCATATGTGCCTTCCTTTCCACACATTCTGGATATTCAGCATAACCTAATAATACCAATCAATCACGGTAGGTAGTAAAAAAAGACCCCCAATCTTAAAGGGAGAATAAATTACTGTTTTTTGTAAGCACGTCAATCTATCCTATTTATGCGTCGAATCAATTTCTTTAGACGAACAATGCACACCAAAACTAACAGGAAATAAATAAGGGCAAATAAACACGAGCAGATGATTATAACTGCATAAAATGAGCTTTACAACTAATAATCAATATTAGCAGAAGTGCATTCCACCTAATAAGGCTAGCTATATAACGAAAACGAACAAAGGCTGATGGAATTACATTCGATTTTAATAAGGCGAGAAACGTTGATAGCTTGAGTTAGTTCGATATATTGCAGGTGTAGTGACCACTGCATTATTTATTGCATAGCCCGCTGCAAGTCTATTTAGATAAGGGTCCATACTAGCTGCTGCGGCAGCTGCTGCATTTAGATCTGGTAAATAACTGAAATCGAAAATAATACAACATTTTATAACATCACACATTTTTATTTTAAAGACACTTCAATAGAATAGGTTAGACAAAATTATACAGAACCATTGAGACGTTAACTTGTATACTTAACAACCTAGGTAATTTAAAGATTATGAAAGAGTATATAAGCCACTAACCAGCCATTAAGTCAGTTCATTAAACACCACAGCATTAAGTATTTATTATTGAGTTATTGTGATTACTAAACAAATTCCCACCAGCAGATATTTGAATTTGGGAAAAACTTAGCTTCCTATTATTTCTAAGCGAATCCTTTTAATAATAATTATATTTTTGTTATATCCCAATGGGTAGAAGATTGTATTTCTGACGTTCCGTGACTTAATTTGAACCACTTCCTCAGAGAAAATAAATGACCGACTCGGTTAGTTATTTATTCTGAAGAAGTGGTTTGTATTAAGTCATGAAACGTCAGAAATACAATCTTCTACTCATTGGGATATCACAAAATATATATTTATCATTAACTTTCTAACAAATGCTCAATTTATTTAGAAATATCAAGCCCAACCTTGGCAGTGATATCCACAAATCTTTCTAGTTAATGCCTACTAAAAAGAAATGTGTTTGGAGGTTCATCTTCCGATCAAATCCGACCATTCAACACTAAACTAAATGGGTTTTAGTTAATAAGTACTTACTCTAGTGGCGCAAATAACCTGACAGTTGAAACTGTTCTTCTACAATTTGGGTCATTAAACAATAACGTATGTTAGTGCATCACACTCATGATAAAATGAACTTCAGATAAAGTTTTTCTTTTGATGAGTTATAAAACAGTAGAGTTCCAAGTGACAAGTTTCAGTAAGACATTATTTGGATCACTGTATCACCGATTTTCTAAATATTTTACATTTTTTTACGAAGGTAGGACTAAGAATAAACATGACATTATCCGTAGAAGAGTCATGACCTTTGCTTCGACTTGATACACAGATGCACCTCCTATAAGTAGTAAAACAGTATAGGTTTAATAGTCTGCAATTTTCATTGAAATTATGAACTGATCAACGTTAGGCCAGCAGTGAAAACCTGGGAACACTGGACAGCCTTTTCGTCATAGTATGGGACTCCTTAGCAATGCGCATCCACAACCCTACAGGTGGGAATCGATTTCGCTAACTTGGTTTTCATAAAACGATGATTTAAAAATTTCAAAGCAGTAGATTTGAGTAGGAGATGCCTTTAACAGAAACCTAATTCAAACGTCCTTGATAAAACTTCTGTGTGTCAGATCGGTCACCCAGACTGATAGTTCTAATTACGTTCTCGAGACCAGTTATGGGTAAAAGCTGTTGTGAAATAGGAAATAAGCCTAATCAATCAACTCAGTTTTTAACCAATGTATAGCTGACAATAAATTGTGTTAGCAAATAATTTCGCCGTTTAAAAACATCCCTATTTTGTCAAAAATCAACAAGAAAGTGTGACATGGAAAGATATCAGTATCACTTTATAGTTGAATATCAAGAATTGGTGTAATATTTTTATTATATTGTATTTGCAAATGATAAATTATGGCAGTTAGGTTTACGATGAGATAATTTACTTTCACAAACCAGTTTAGTCTACAACCACTAATCATAAAATTTTATCGTTTCTTTTGGTTTGATCCAGTCTATCTGACTGAATTTAAAGATTACAATTCGTTGATAAAACAACGTCTTTCATATTGCTGTTATTGAAGAATATATAAATAAACCAGTAAACATTGAACCAAAGCCTTTCAAATCAGTGTTAACTAATGATCTGCATAATAATAAGACATTTAAACATTATAACGAACACCTGATTTTAAACCATATACTTACGACATCACTGTTGGACTAACTGATGTTTGTGTGGGAAAATGTTGAGAAGCAACAGCTGCAGCTGCCGCAGCTGCAGCAGCCATTGCAGGTTGATTTGTTCCAGAAAGTGAGGCCTGGACTACCCCTGGTGTATTTGACCCACTGACTGCGACTTGACTGGCAGAAATTGAGGTATGAGCACCATTTGCCTGAATTTGTACAGCAGTAGCATTCTGAGAACCGGAAGCTGAACTAACAAGTACATTTGAGTTGCTTGTGACAGATCTGTTCGACGTTAGATTGGTAGCATTAAACGAATTCGTTGAGTTTGAGAAAGCCCTCAACATATTTGCAGCTACAGCTGCAGCTGCTTGGGAAGGTGAAAAGGCACCACATAATCCAACTGGATTCCCTGAAATCGACCCCGTCAAGTTTTCAATCGTATTCGTGGCAGGAAGACTTACAGGAGTAAAACCAGCAGCTACCGCCGCTGCCAGAGCCCTTTGATTTGCTTGAATCTGTTGCTGTTGCTGTTGAATACGATGCTGTAATTCTAGTTCAACACCCATATTTGAATTAGGATCAAACCACTGAACCTATTAAAGTAACGGAGAGACATATCTAAGATTCGCAGTTCATAAATAAAAATAAAAATAAAAAATCCATTATTGAAAATTTAAGATTTCCTCTTTTGCGGTATAATAAAAATTTAACTGTTATCAACAGCTGGTGTCATTTGAAGAACAGGAGTAGAAAATGGTTAGGGGATATATATTATGTGATAGTTCCAACTCCTAACGACTACGTATATAACTATATATATAACTTAATCGGTTCGGACACAAATATATATCGCCGTATAGAGATCATGAATTAATAAAAATAATACATTTATAACCAGTGGTATAAATACCAGACTGTACACGTTGTTAAGTGAAATTATGTTGATTAGTGTCATATGATTTTAATTGGCGCTTGTCTGAATCATTATTATTATAGTAAGGGATGGATTGCTTACCAGTGGTGTATGACCATTAGGTCCTAAAAGAGTTCCCGTTTGGGGGAACATTGCCATAGCAGCCAAGGAATTTGTCAAACCGGGTGCTTGAGACGGTGATCCAAACGTTTGGATGGCGGTTGACGGTGTAGTTCCACTAACGGGCCCATTATTGGTCCCAAGGCATCCAGGACTTGGACTTCCGATTCCTCCGAACGCTGCAGCAGCATAACTAGCAAGTAAAGCTGCGGTGTTTGGGTCAGCTCCAGCTAAACAGAATGCAGCTGCAGCTGCAGGATTGTAATTTACGGGTGTTCCTGAAGCACTTGCCATCGCAGCTGCTAATAAAGCTTGATTCGCATTAAAAGTATTACCAGCAGGCATAGCAGCTATATTTGTTAGTGTTGGGTTAGCGGCTGCAAAACAACCTTGGTTCTGTAATAGTCCACCAAGTCCTGAACCAACAACCATGGATGCTAGGTTGCCGGGTGTTGGCATTGAAACTACTGGTAATCCACACGTAATCCCTGCTGCACCACGCAATGCAGCAGCAGCAGCAGCTATCGCAGCTGTCGAAGACGTACTTGGTACAAGCGCTCTGACACCTCGAAGCGTTGTTGCTGCTAAAATAACGGAACAACCAAATGGTACTTAAGTTAGCTTGGGTTTGAATTTTAAAAAATAACACAATGAAATCTTCAATATCAGTTTTCATATATTCTTAAGCGACAAAAATTAAAATTAATGACATTAACAAATAAAAATATTTTGAAATGTAAGCACTATGAAGTGTCGATGAACTAACTCTACTACTTATTGAAAAAAAAATTAAATAAAATTTCCAGAGTAGGTAAACATCGAGTAACAGTGTTACACAAGTGATGATGGAAGGTCCAGTCAAATGCACAAGTGAAATTTTTCGAGAAATGAGGAAATGGATGCGTAAAAGGAGAATGGATTTGCTTCTATTTCCGTTCATGAATACAGCCCAGAGATATTATTAGTCGTATAAAAATCTTATAGATATTATTCGTTTGGCAGTGTACAAAACGGACTGATTATGTCCAAACAAGTATTAAAAACTAGGAAGCACTGGACAATTGTTTTTAGAAGAATCAACTCCATTAATCTAAATCCTTGCGATGGACACTTAACCCTTCAACCAATCAGTTGGTACTCAGTGGCTTACATTTTCGACTTTAGTTGATGCGTCGTATTATGTTAACATTATACATTGCCATCGGTGTTATCTGTTTCATACTCGGCCCGCTTAAATTCTATTGGTCACAGCTTCTCAATAGGACTTCGGGGATTTCCTTTCGAAATTGATCAATATTGCGAACACAAACATCATAAGTGAGGGTTTGTGGAGGTCGTTCAATAATGAGTTTACAGTTAATCAAGTCCCCCCATGGGAAAGCAGTTCATTACTATACTTTGAAATTTCTCACTTCCGTAGATAGTGGGCAGTAAAAGTTCACGTATTTGTATAGCATAATTAGAGTAAGTTAAATGAGGGCTTTAACCTCAATCTTTGAATCTTATGACGTTCACTGACATAGTACATTTAAAATTCTAGTGAAATTCACCCTTCCGCAGAAATTGGAACTAATCCTTTGATATTGTATTCTCATAGGTTGTCGCTAATAATTAAAAGCGAGAATCTAACTTAGTTATGACAACTAACTATTATAGAGAAGGGTGTAAGCTCAGATCTTAAACTAAAAAGTTTTCACATTTGCTTTCATGTTGGTTATCAAAGCAGTAGACTTCTTATAGGCTGTCATTAACATTCAAGTATCAAGGACAATACGCTATGATATCAAGTTGTAAAGCGTAATGTTCGCACCAAACAAATTGATTAATATACCTGGTCTGAGAACTCAACAGATCGATCTTACTTTATAAGTTTACACTAATAATCCTTTATGTAATGATAGTGAAAGCTTAATAACCAAATTATTCAGCAAGGTGGATATCGTATCGTTAAAAGCAGCAGACGAATTTCAAAATTTTGTCCATCTTAAAAATCCGCTAACTTTGTTGATCCTACAATAATTCACAATAGTAAAGATGACAAACTATATACTCAGAGAATATAATCAACATGAAACTATGCAACATATTTAATAGATAGATACCAGTTAGGTTCATAAATTAAATGCTGGTAATCTGATCACTGTGTTGATTCACTTTTGTTTCCTGATTCGTTGCTAATAACGTGATTGTAAAAGAGCATTCTAACATGGCTAATCATTACTAGTAGTGATCTTTCGTATATTACGTAAAATTTCGATAAGAAATCAATATATTTGAACCTTTGGAAACAATGTACATAACTAAAAGGCACTGAAGAAGATTTGGAACTATTGAAATGGTCTTACTTTCTACCATACAAGCGGTCATACTAATTACTGTCATGCTAACATCTGTGATGATGCACCACTCTTTTTGCCCCAAAAAATATAATACATATATTCTTATCTAAATTACAGTTTTAAATCCCATACTTTATTGATAAGATGAACTTACTTTTCAGGAGTGTAGGTGATTCAGACTTTTTCTTTGTCATAACCCGCGCAGTAGCATTATTAATCTAGTAAGAAAATGGATAGACATGCAGACATATAGGTTCAGATTTTTAGTACAAACATAAGAGTATCTAACCGCTAAGTAGATACCAATAAACAACTGAAGCGGTAATGAAAATAATTACTAATCCAATGTAAAACAAGTTAGAGTAACTACTTTGAAATGTTTGGCGTAAATAAATACACACCTCAAAGACTTTGTCGATGAATTTAGGACAAACTAAAATCGTATAACAGATAAAGTCGATAGTTGTCAGTCAATTTTTATTTCTTACCACTTGTAAATCGGACTTGTATCTGTCTAAACATTTCGACATTCAGCTATTACGTGGTAGAACTTGAGTTAGTTACATAATAAGTTTGAACAAGATTTGAAATATACCTATTTAATGAATCTTAACAAACATAAAACTCATATCTAAGGTACCTTTCAGCCATCTTCTTTTAAAATGAGTATCAGAAATTTGTTTAAAAATTCGTTTTAAGGTAAAAATTCGCAAAATATAAGTAATAAGCTATAAATGATTCATTGAGCATTAATGTTATTCGACGGACATTTGGAAACAAAACAGTTGGTTAAGAATTTCGGTTTGTCTCTACTACTTTTATTTCAATATAAAGCCTGAATTGTCACTAGTAGTACTTTGCTAAATGAGTTTTATTAGTTCCATTATCAATGGTAACAAAGTACAGCTTTGAGACTGAAGTAATCAACGAGTGTTAATCTACTTCATCAAACTAGAATGCAGTGACAGAAAGTTGGAAATCTTTTATACTTTGCTGAATGATTAACTTTCGAAGTAAGCAGTCAGATAATGTCAGTGTTCCCTAAAGATAGTATACCTTCAGCTTAGTTAAATTAAAAATCAACGTGTGAAAAGAATTCGTGGTTCACTAACCTCTCTCCTGATCTTGCCTAGAAATTATCCAATCGCTTAATGCTTTTTAAATATCTACATAAAATCATATTCATAATCCATTGTATGACATATATCAGTGACAATAATACGATGTACATCGTAACTTTATAAAGCTTATAGATCATAATCAAACAGCAAAAATGACTTCATAACTTACTCAACTATCCTTTATTAGATAAAGACAGACACTATGTTTTTCGTAAAGAGAGATGAAGATAACTAGGCCAGATGAGGTTTGCGGTTTCCCCCATAATTCGCATAATAAATCTCAAATTAGAAAGATTTCATGTAAGCCTCCTGATTGAAAGACATAATTAACCGGTACTTTAGTTAGTAATATGAAGCTGCGTGCATCACTGGACTTAAACACATCAAATACTCTCATATCATTGGTAGCCTAATTATATAACTCTTGAATTCCCCTTAACCTCGTTAAAGCTGATTTTATCGACCATAGGGCACTAAATTTAAGGTAATGCAGCATTACATGCATCAACTGATCAGTCTATCAAATGTCACACGTATCAGCATTGAAAAAAAAACACTTTATCAACATAGAAACAGATAAGTAATTATACATGCGAACCTGATTAAATCGCTTTTCTGTGAACAAATGGCGTGCCGCGAAAGTCATGCGTGTCAAATAGTTATCGGAAAAGCTCTAAATGTGGAACATAGATTAACTTTAAGCTGAAGGGTTTCATTCGACAACAGAAGCTTCAATATATATTGTCCATAAATGCTAACAAATCTACAGTCACTCGAAAGTGAAAAAAATTACTAAAATGCCTTAAAGTTATATGGTAGAAAATCAAATTTCAAAGCTGCCATACAGATAATATACTAGCGGCTCACTTTTTTCCATTAATTTACAGAACTTTTATCAAGACTATACCACAGAAAAAGAATTGATAATATACATCAGTATGTGACTTAAACATTACAAATAAAAAATGATTCAAACTACAATCAACATTACTTTCCAAATTATCAAAACGATTGGGGTATAATTGTGATTCATGAAGTTACCCATTTCAAGCTCTAATTTATCGTTATACATTAATCTGTCGTAATTATGGTATTAACATGCTTACGTAGTGAGTAGTTTCAATCTATATGCACCTGTGTTCAGTGCATTATCATACACACAAACACATTCACAAATGAACCAACAAATATTTGACTAAGTAACATAGGCTTTGCACACAGAATTGCGCATTCAAATAATGAAAAAGCTTATGTTCATTGACTGATAACACACAGTATTGTTTACCAGTATGTCGTCTTATGGGTATTGGACCAGTGATGTTACTGAACGAGAGTGAATTTCAGCATACTAGAAACAGATTGTTTTGCACATAGAAGAATGATCAAAAATTAAAATTACCATGAAAATAATACAAAGTGTAGGATGCATTTCAAATATTTTGTTATTCATTTTTCACTATGTCGCCATTTTACTTAACTCATAATGCAATATCTAAACATTAAAGTGTAGGAATAAATAAGAACTTTCGTCTAAATTTGGACGAATAGTTTCAAAATACTTGGGCGCCGAGTTAATGTGAGTCATTAAAGAGGAAGAATGTATTTGTAAAATCTCAGCGAAAGAATTTGAAGTAAATCCAACGTTTCCATAATTTTGTTGCTTGATTATATTTTCCCTGAAAAAGCTTGGGCCAAATTGCCAGGCGAAACGTTGGATTTACTTCAAATTCTTTCGCTGAGATTTTACAAATACATGATGTCTATTTTACTCTATGATACTTCATTTTCGAGGTGTAATTGGTTAACTTACATATACGACTATCAGCAATTAACATATTGTGTTATCAAAGTATGAGTACATGATGTCTTGATTAGAAAATTTCTAACTCTTTTGATAGAAAATCACTTTAAAATCAATCTACCATATACACTGTAATTTGACAGTTAGTATTTCCACCTATAACATTGAAACCTGGTCGAATGATTATCGTGTTATTTTCAAAGATCACAATTTAAGTCATATCACCACACTATTAAGTGGAAATAACAGTTTTAGACAGTGAGTCATATAATGAATCTTGTGAACTGGAGAATACAACTAATTTTCACCACTAGTTTAGAGTATGTCAAGTGTATGAATCTCATTTCGACAATAATTTCTGAAGAGTTTTTCTGTAGCACAACGGTTTTTGAAGTGATTCAGTTTCAGTCATCTTGTTCATCAAAGATTAATCAAACGTTGTTTTTAAAAGATTAATTCAGTTAAGAAGTGACCAAGTTGATAAATGCTATCTAATATCCCACTGTCTATTAAATAGGTTGACTGTATGACAAAAGTACTAGTCTATTGGTCTAAGGGGTCTTCAAATGAACACATAATGTTCTTTACAAATTTCACAGCTCGTGACTGAAAAGTGGAGTCAGCATGTCAACTGGAATTTTCGAAACATAAATTAACTTTTAAAATATAATTGGTTAACAATCAATAAGTTAATTCTAAAATTAGTTTTAATCCTACGCTTAGGAAAACATAACATTAAGAGGACTAAATAACAAGTTGATATAGGCGGGTGGTGAATTTCAATAACTTATAGTATCGTAGGGTATCCAGAGTTGTATCAAAATGGGATTGGATAAATCTCTGAACATTCACTAATGACTGGTTTGCAATTCAGCCTCCTAAATCTGCTTGGCGCTTGATTATAACAGTAATGTAGATGACAATAAAGAACGTTTTCTTATACAGCAAATCGCTCGAGCAAAAATATCAGTTATTACAATTTGACCCAATAATTTTTCAACCTAAAGTATTTGTATAAGGGTTTATAAATTCCAGATTTTTTAATAAACAAGTGTTATGAATTAAAATTGATGAATACCTCCGAAGAATGACAAAGCAATTGTCTATTACTTTCTACTTTCAAACATTTGGAAACTAATTCGAAGTAGTGAAACAACCTTATGTTCATTAGAAAAATTTCCATCTGTCGGTTAATAACTAATTGACTATTGGCAGCAAACGGTTAGTTTTAAACAATATATGTTGTGAAAAGATATCCAGTAGTTTAATTCCCAGAAGCGTTTTGTCCAATTATTTGAAGATTTCACCTCATCAAAGACACAATTTTCCACTATAGAAAGTGCCAAGTCGATGATTTACAAGAATATTGATTCAATGAGGCAAATTTTAATAGGTTGTAAGAAAGCAAACAAATGAACACAATTTTAATGTAGCATAGATTTTTACACGTTTTTGAAGACATATCAGTATGAATTAGAACATGCCAACACATTCATTTATTTCACTACACTACATTAACTGAATTGATTTTTTTATGTACCCTTTACTAACAAACAAGCACCAAAGGTCATAGCAATAATTGTGTATGTGGTTAGTATGATGGACTGAGAGTGAAATACAGAAAGAATGACTCAGTTAGTTGAGGTCATGATTTTCCGTGTAGATATGTCTTTCACAAATCCTTTTCATAAATAAGTGGAGATTTACTGTGCAAGTAACCTTAATTTAAGTAAACAAGTATCGCATGGATTGGGATGTTTAAACAATGTATTTTTTATTTTTTGGTTCCGTAATCTAACGTGTCGTTTTACAATATCTCAGTAGGATCCTACCTCAATTTTTCTGCCTTCAACTACCGTGCCATTTAGATTTTCTCTTGCATGATCAGCTTCTTCACCCGTTGCGAATGTGACGAAACCAAAACCCTATCAACAAACACAATGAAGAGAGAGGAGGGTACTTGTTTAAATATCAGGCTTATGAAAGAAAATTAAAATTTGAAAGATGTCCATGGAAGAAAAAAAAGAGCAAAATAGTGAAATCTGAACTCAACTGTCCAATAATGATGTAAATAAGGGAAAAATTACTACTATTCCTATGCCTTGACCAATTTTATTAAATAATTATAATAGCTGACTATAGGTATATATGTTAAAGTTTAAGATAGAATAAATAAACATTACCTACTCAGTACTCAACGTAAAACTCACAAACTTAATCTCTTAAGTACTTATCGAGGTTAACCGATTCAGGGTTTCCAGAATGGCGGGTGACAAATATCAAAGGGAGGTGGTTACTGAACAATAATCTTATCTATCCACTTAGAATTAGACCTCAAGTTCCGACTTCTTTTTATCAACTGAAAACCTATGGTAGTTAAAGCTAAAAACGGCTGTTCGATTATTAAATACCTCCATAAAAAATTACAAAATATGGTCTTAATTCTAATAGAAATTGGGGATGCGTTCCCAATAGTAATCATAGAAAATAAGGAATGTAGTATGCAATAGACTCAGTAATTTAGTTTTCTCGTATTTCTGATTTAAATTCCTGTTGTCAATGGTTTTTCATTTTTGATGATAATTCCCGATCATTGGAATTTCAATCAACCAAAAACTTTCACAAAGTATTTTCAGAAACAAAACCCGCGAATACTTTACCTTATTGTTTGATAACTGTCAGTTACTACCAATAATGATCGTTCAGATTACTACTTTCATCATGACTATTGCAAGAGAATACGGACTATCATAATCATCGATGAGTATTTGAAGATTTTGCTAGGACTTTAAATAAAAAGGCATTTTGCTAAAAGTCACTTTATCGGACGTTTTATTATCTCTCCAAAATATCAGTCAATGTTGATTATATCTTCAGAATAACAAATAAATAATGCTAAAATTAAAAATCAAAAAATATACCTTGGAACCACGTTCATTGAAGATAATTTCTACATCCAATATTGTACCAAATGGCTATTAGTAGTCAGAAGAAAGGAAAATGAAGGAAGATGAGTGACTAGATATGTTATCTTCAGTTACACTTCAAATTAATCATAAAGATTACAAAGTGATTACGAAAAATTGGATTCTTAACTGTTATTGTTATTAAAATTGGTTAATAGGTTAATGTAATTGGGCTTATATCCGATAGTATTGGTTAGCTACCGATTTGTTTGCTTGTATACTTGTCATGAAGAATGAGCTCTTTATCAGTCTAATACACAATGAAACGTTTTGGACATTTGTGGTATTAGTTATATCCAACATACACTTGACCAAATGAGAAGTATGTTCTAGTTTAACAAATGATACTGAAAAAGGAAACTACTTATAATAACCTTAATTTTATGTTTAGTGTAAAATTTCGTATAACTTACTCCTAAAAGCTGACGAAGGTCTGCCTCTCTGAATCTAAATGGAATATTAGACACATGAAGACGTTTAGGCCCAACATTGACCAGATTAGCTGCTAAAGCGGCTGCTGTTCCGGAATTCATGATGGAACTAGTGACTGAAGGAGAAGCACTAGATGTGATTGCAGTTGAAGTAATCAGCGGCAAGTTTAAATCTCCACATAAGGAAAATAATGGAACTTTGTGATTCTGAGTTATAGAAGAGCTTGATGTAGTAAATGAGTAGCTCGTTTCTGTTTTATCTTGTACATGAGCATTAGAACTAGCATCTTTCGTTGACAAGTCAGTTAGGTGAGCTGGGTGGTTAGTAGGATCGCCATAAGTAGAAACCGGTGACATTATTGTGGAAGTTTTCGATGAGACAACCAAGGCCGCAGCTGCTGCTGCTACAGCAGCTTCCAATGAGGCAACCTAAATCAAATATTCAGAAATCTATTAAAATTGCTGTTTAAAGTAGGCATTTATCTACAATGCTTCAATTGAATACCGCTTTTTCACATTCAGCAGTAAGTGATAACTTATTTAGACCCATGGGCAAAACACTTTTATATGATGAATCGTATATAAGAGAATTATCCCTCTGCTAATGAAATTACCTGTTCACAAGGTAAATTGATAAGTAAATAAATGATGGTTTAAAAAAATCATTTTCAGCTCAAATTCCTCGAATTGCCGGTGACAGTTTTAGACAAATATTTAATCATCGTTAAACAAATTTTGAAAAATATGACTATCGTCTACATCAGGAGGATCGGTACATGTGGAATTGGCATATTTCTTCTCTTAGCTTTACTTTCAGTTGGGCACTCTGTTGACCAGAAATACTTCCATCGTTTCTGAAAAATGACCTCTATCTAGTATGATTTTTCAATATATATACGGGATTTATCAATCTAACATGAATACAAAGCATATGAGTACTTAAAAATTGTCTAGTATTCCATTCATTTAAACGTGGAGGAATACTTTCTCCCTTTGTAGTATGCTGAGCTTTTGCGGTGGCCTTCAAATAATTTTAGGATGTCTATAAGTTTGTTTTATGAAATTTTTTTGGGTCGTGTAGTATTCTTTGTACAAACGATTGTTATGCCGTGATCACGAAGCTCATTTTAATCATCTAAAATTATAGAATAAGACATTTTCGACAGGATAAACATAGCCGGAATTGATGAAAACAGAAATTAGATGTTTATTTATATGTGCAATATATTCCGCTTAAGTATTGAATCGTGACTTGATGGATGATATGATGTAAAGAAAAGTCAATTTTCGATTGATTTACTCATTATAAGTTTTGTTCAACATTACTTCCCTTCTAATTCAATGTGATGATCATTTACTGTAGTATTTGTTTTCTTTTGTTGTATCATATTTTATTCTGTATAATATACGATATTCTTATATTCCATTGATACGAACTATAATCAGTCTGTGATTTGTTATGACTGAGTATGTGATTTAATCCTAATTATTAATCAAAATGGGTGTATATAAACCAGTGTATTTTAGACTATTTCGATCATCGTCGTCGTCGTGTTTGGGGCTAATAAATCTTCACTTATACTAGTCTTGTGTTCTTACTTTCGCATCGTGGGAATTGCCGAGGTCCCTCGTTCCGCGTATAAGTGATCAGCGATTTTCCGGCACAACAATTGCAATGACCCAATACAACAATGGAAGATAAGGAACAATCAAACGATTAGTGCTTAGACTCTCTTAAACCATTTTAACTAAATTGTGGACGATAACAGAATGGGCAATAAGAATTTTAACAACCCAATAAAAGTTAAATTTAGACCTGGTTACATCTGGTATTTGCTAACTCGTCAATTAGAACAACGGACTAGTCACTTGAAAAACCAAATACGGCTTGATCTATGGGTATTAACGTAAGGAATTTAATTTATATGGTGAATTAGTTAGTAGGAATCATATACTTAATAGTTGGAATGTAGGAGGGAATGTTAGCTCTTTGCTTGATAATGGTATAGCACGATTCATTTAAAGTTATCAGTGCGAACAGTTAAAGAAGGTGAGGTCTCCGGATATGTAACCTTTTTATGTTTTAGTTAACGTTACAATGAGTAGTTAAATCGTGATCATGTACTACAGAAACTTGTTGAAATTAGGTCTATGAACCTCAGTCCATTATCTTACTCTTACAGATTTAAAACTGTGATTATCAAAGACTCAGATTAACGAGTGTGACGTTGTGATTTACAGTTTTGATATAAAGATTATGGTATGCGCTTGTAACATACATGAAAAATACTGGAATCTAATGGTGACAATTTTATATTTACGTTTAACTAGTAATTTGATTTAAGTACATTTTAACTATTGAATGATTGATCTATTGAACTCAAAACATTATATCAAACTAAGCTATTACTGATAATGAAAGATAAACACATAGGTAAAAATAAATAGATAGATAAACCCTGTTATGAATATCCACGTGGGACCTGAGACTATTGAATGTATTTGGAATCTTGGTTATCCGAACTTAATTAAATGACAATAGTTATTTATACATTTGGTTTAACTTTTTGAATTCTCTTTAATAAATCCACCACATATCTACTTAAAGAATCTTGTACCAAATGATAAATAATAGGATTTCGAATTCCCGTCCTTTAAAGTGAACAGTGATACAATGATCTGTAATAAATTTTTGCGATGTTCAGTTTGGCTCAAAAATAGAAGATCAATTCATGAGTGACTTATGCTATAGAAACATTGTATGTATACTGGTCAAATGGTATATATTTATAGCTATAATAACTTACCTGATGTGAGTTAATTGGATCTAATATATTGGTTGCTTCAACTTCATTGATTACTTTGGTACAGATGTCTGCTACAGGATTCAAGCATGCAGATGTTGTGTTGGAAAATTGAATGTCTTCATGGTCCTTTGTATATGTGACTCCAGATGGTTGGGCAGTTGATGAGCCAGTGGAACTAATGAAATTAGCTGGAACACCAGTAGTTGAAGAAATAATAATGTCACTTGATGCAGACGATACAGTACTGGGCACCATAAGGTTATTATTTAGGGGGCTAGTTGAAGTGAACATGATTTCTTTTCCTTGTGATAGAGTGAATGCCTTAAGAAGTGATCTAATTAACTTTAATAACTTCCTTACAGTGAATGTTGTTGGGTATTCGTGAAAACCTTCAGCTTGTGTGTCCTTATAATATAATAAAAAGGATATTGATATAATCTTGAGGATTTCCATGAATAAGAAATGGCTTTATATTTCATGAAATTAGAATTGTTGTTAGTCATTTCAGAATTGAAATCGTTCGAACAAAATTTGAAGGATTGATGTTGAATGAGGTTTTCATAACTTATCAGTAAAATGAATGATTGACGGTCCAGATAGTATTGGTCTCCGAAACGGTCACAAAATTAAGATTGTTAGAATTGACTATGTCTGTGGAAGGTGAGTTACTAAAGAACAACAATAGTTCTCCTCTTACCCCGACAAAATAATGTTAAATATTAGATGTTTGGCGAACTAAAGGACTAGCTAACAATCTCTTATGGAATACTGGATATCAACTCAGTGGATAAATATTGTTGTCGTGAGATATATAGGTTATGATCTGTTTGAAGTCATCATTGAGTGCAGCTGAAGCTTTCACACTGGATCCTCGGTTCTCCATTACATGGTTCGCTAGCTAATGTTATCGACGAAAACTGACTTCAGAACGTTTTCCATTCGACAACAAATGGGTGTTTGAACTGTATATAATATCCGGTGAGCATATTGTGATTAGTCAGTTTTAAATGAATACAAATAACAAACCTTTCGTTCTACATCAGCTAATCCTTCAAGTAAACATGAAAATTTGAGTAGTTGAGTATGTGATAGTGATATATGTATTAATCTATCATAGTCATTTATCTTGCAGCACCTTATCTTTATTACTCTTCTACTGTTAATAATGCACATCAAATCCCTTTTATTTCTAAAAATGAAGTGATCTCTTGGAGACATATTATGTGCTAATTGGTAACAATAATTATGGGTTTTCTCAGAATATTCAATAATATCCAATAAGTAAATTATTAGCAATTTAGGAGAGCCAAACCAACATAAATTGCTGGACTCAACAATTGATTACTAATAACTATTTGCTACAAAATACATGATTGATGCTCATTATTACCGACTTTTTAGCTTTATCGAAACTCTTATATATATTTTTACTTTCTTGTAGATGCTGTATTTTGTTGTATTCTTAAATAGTGGAAACCTTATTATTTCATTCAATAAGTCTAAGTGATAACTGGGATAAAATAGAAACTGTATGTAGTTGATTTTCTAAATCTATTATCTATTTAAGTGATATAACAACACATACATTAGTAATGCTAACCGTAACTGGTGATCCATTGTTAACAATAAGTTGCACTCGAAAACTCCATATTATACATCTATTAATTACTTTACATATTTAAATCACCAACTAATAAAGAGTTTAGGTTAAAGATTTATGATGTGAAGCCTCAGCAATAAAGCCTGGGATTTTGTAGACTCTTTAAATGAAAATGTGTGGAAAGGAGTAATTTCTTTAATATATTCATCCTCCACAGTCTTATAAGCATTACGCATCCGGTGAAAATCTCAAGTAGCAAATGATTATAAGGCACTGAAATACATCAATTCTAAATTTGGTTTAATGACACCATAGAACTCTGAACATAGACTAATTTGAAAAAAAGGTTGAAATAATCCTAAACAATATAACGTAGTTAATCGTAGATTAAACAACATACGCGTTAGATTTTCCACTTACCAGACTCTTCTTTCCGTTCGAAACTTAATGACCGAACTATTAAAATAGCAAAATATATTTGATAAACTGAAGCTTCTGTTTCACTTAGTTGGCAGAAAGGTATGTGTTCAATCGATACGATTCACCCAAATAAACACTAAGGTTCCTAATGTGTTTGTGTGATTCCCAGTGTGAATATTAGTGAATACCTGCACACAAACATAAACACAACGAAAGCATCAACTTTTTAGTGAATCAGTCCAATCAGGAACCCAAAAGAGGAAGAAAATAGGATATTTTCCAAAAATATTTGAACACATGCTGTCTGGACTTGCGGTCTGCCCTACTGGGGCAATAATCAAAGTAATGAAGCACACTACCCTTTATATGCATTTTGACCGTGCCCAGTTCTTATTTAGATGTTTTTAACAATTGGTTTTTGTTGAGGAAGGGGAATGCAGCATAAAAGTTAGTTTAAATGGAAAAATGTTTACTTGGAGACAACGTGTTATAAAAAAAACTAGATTTTTTATGTAGGCAATACATTTTTCTTTCATATAATACTTGTGAAATGTTAAGAAAGGTAGTGTCCTAAATAAATTTTTGATAAAATATGAATAGCTTATTGATTACAAGCAACTTAAATCACTGTGAATATACTGATTATTAAAGTGGGCAGATTCCTAATATTTATTTTAGTAAGTGTGCATCTACACATTAGATTGTTTCTACCTACATTTAAATCATACCTGTCTACGAATATATTTATTTAATATCATATAAATCAACTGGAGCTGAATAAATAAATCTAAACTTATTGTTAAATGAGTCACTACTGCAAAGTTTTAGTTTAAAGTAAATAAATGGGTTTTATATTCTGCATTCAATTTTTAATACTTCGACGACTAATAAATTACATATTATGTTGGTTGTGCATACACGGTTTCACCAAATTGGAGATAACTCAGTCAAGTGAATTACCTTAAATTATATAACAATTGAGTGTTTGCTCGCATAGCCAGTTGGTTGAGTTAAATATTTTAATCAAATATTCTCCATCAACTATTATTTTGGCTGGTGGTATTATTTAATCATAACGAAGATTGAGAATAACTTAATAGTAGTAAATCGTATAATAATAGCCATTAAGTTTTGAGATGGTGGAAAAGATTTGTAGCTCAGGTGGATGATTTTGATGGAGTTTTGTTCTCTGAGCTGCAGCTCAGAGCTGGAGTCTATAAATAGTTCTCGGAAGTTACTCATAATTTAATCTTCTTTGGATATAACACCTCCCCTTTTTGAAGCATTAGGGATAACAAAAATCATAAGGATTTGTTCTTATTCGATCAGATTTTCGTCGGATGCTCTGCAACTGCCTTGGCTGTGTCACACACTTTCTCTTGTTACTTGATTTATTTTTAGGTTCATTACCCAATTCGGTTAATGTTTAATGGTATAGCCGGCTTTAAATCACATCGAGTCTCCCACTCTTGTCTGGTCAACCGTAATTGGTTTTTATGTCACACCCATATCTTTTCTCCGACTTTTACTTCATAAATAACTTTCCCTTTGCTGTCGATTATAGTTCCAATCTTCCTGGTTGGATTTACTCTATAGCAATCTCTTGCCATTACCGTTCGCCCCACACTGAAATCTCTGGACAGTGCACCATGTCGCATGTTGCATATTGATCTGAAACACCTTACAGTATCAATATATCATAATACTTCTTATCCACTGTTGTTATAAAGTCTTAAATAAGAGGAATAAAACACATATAGAGAAATTCTATTTTTTAACACGGACGATAAACTAGAAAATGTAAATCAACTAAGAATTTGTTGAGCGTAAAAAACATCATAGTTGTGAAAGTCAAATGCACATTAGACTAAATACACATTTCAAGTGTAAAACTTCAGTTAAGTACAAATAATACAACAATTTTATTGTCACAAGTAGATTGGTATAGGAACCGGTTAACATAACAGTGATCGCTAATCTGAGACCGATCAGCTTTCATCCAACCAATAAATTAATGTTCATAAATTCACAGAGTATTACGAAGTTTAAACTTGATACAATGCACTGAGAATTGTGACAAGGATTGTTGTGTATGTTCTTTCTCATAGCAGTTAATTCGCAATTTGTCCATCGTTTGTCTTCATTATGAGTCAAATCGTCACCAATAACTTCGAGTCTACAGGTAAAAGTTACTGTACTGAAGCATTAACTTTCTAATTAGACTAAACTGTGACTTTTTACATCATTTATCTCTTCCCTTAATCCTTAACTGATGTACTGATGTGATTCAAATATACATAGGATATCTAAGACTATTTACTATCTAAATGTTTCAAAGGAGTTTTATATTTATACGTAGTTTCGAAAATGTTGTAATAGTGGGGAAACAATGTGTTTACTGGATCATTTTTATGATACAACTGTTGCTCATAATGCAGATTCAAAATAATATTCAGTTTGTTATTTCTAACTACCAGAGTTTGCACTTTAGTCATATTGTTGCGCCAATTGCATTTCGTTATCGCAAAAATTTTAGCGAATAAAGTACACGTTTTGTTACATTATCCTAGACGTATTTGATTTACCATGTTTCGTCTGTCTGTCTTTTAGCTAGTTTTGTCCTTAATTCGAGAAAGACAATAAGACATATATACATGATATGCAACATTCGTTCAGCTTTTGATAAACGATCTAGATGCTGAAAATCAATTATATTCACTTATTGGCCAATTCTGATATTCTAACCTAAATCGAGACATAATTTAACCAGTTGATTCTTTTCATGACAAAAATAGCTCACAAGGTGTACTTGTTTATAGAAAATATACTTTCAAAACTTCTTCCGGTCTGCTCTTATTCCTGGTCTCACCATGACCTCATTATTATGGCCTGTTGCTTCTGATGAGGTTGAATATAAGAATCGTAGCAAAATATCAGTTGTTGGTTGTGGAGCAGTTGGAACATCGATTGCATTTTCTCTGCTCGATATGGCTGGTGAAATTGCTCTAATTGATGTCAATGAATTTAAGGTAAAGGGTGAAGTCATGGATTTGATGCAGGGTCAGCTGTTCTCCGGATACTGTAAAATTACTGGTGGTTCCGACCTTAAATTGACGACAAATTCAGATATCATCGTAGTTACAGCATGTGGGACTGATAAAAACGAAAATCCTGAGCAACAATTAGTAAAAAATGTTAAACTTTATCAGGAAATAATCCCTAAGATTATTTATCATAGCCCTCAATGTGTTTTGTTGATTGTCACAAATCCAGTTGATATAATGACACATGTAGCCGCCAAGCTCAGTGGTTTCCCAAAACATCGAGTTTTTGGCACTGGGACAATTTTGGACTCAGCAAGATTCCGTTATCTTCTTGGTCAGAAATTTAGTGTGGATGCTTCATCAGTTCATGGTTATATAATTGGAGAACTTGGTGAAAATAGTATACCTTTATGGAGTACCGTGAATATTGCTGGTGCACGTTTAGTTACAAAGAATGCACATATTAGATGTTCAAGTGATCCTGAAAATTGCAAACTGGTTTATGAATCGGCAATCAAAAGTACAGAAGAACTTAATCGATTAAAAGGCTGTAATTCATGGTCTATTGGACTTGCTTGTCGTGCCATATGTGATGCTATAATACACAATCTTCATGTCATTTACCCCGTCTCAGTGTATGTTAAAGATGTGAATGGGATTCAAGAAGACGCTTTTCTGAGTTTTCCTTCTTTGATCAACTCTAAAGGAATAAGTCACATAATACCACAGCAGTTAAATCCTGATGAAGAAAGGAAAATAAATCAAAGTGTTCAGAAGCAAATAATTATGGTGAGACATCTAGGCATATGAAGCTTCACTGTAATGGATATTTTCAGTTTGTTCAGAATGACTCTTATTATTTATCCGTGAGTTTTTGCCATTTTGATAAACTACTTTTAATACACTAGTGCATTGGAAGTACTTCAGATGAATTGTCTTTTATTTGAGTGTGTTTGCGTCAGTGACAGATAGGAAATAGTTTAATCAAAATTTACCTCAATTAACCAGACGTGTGGTAGCTATTGTCCTGTTATGGTTACAATTAATAATTACTAGTAATGGTTTTAATACAAAGTATTTAAGAAGTATGTTTTTCATAGAAAAAAAGAATGTTCATTTAGTAATTTAAGCTCAATTTTACTATGAAAACGGACCCATATGATCTAGGTTTCACTAGAGACAAGTTTAGGACATGAAACTTCCATATCATCTTACATAGACAATTCTTGTTAACCACTAGGCTTATTAAATATATACATGTAAAATAGCAATTAGTGTAAGAGCATTTCGAAATAGATTCTTGCTAAAAATATTTCAAGGTGAATGACACATTATAATTTAAGGTCTCAACAGAGACCAAATGAAATATGAATGTTGACATTCCAATAAAAGATTTAGATATCCCGACATCTCTTCTAAGATTTCCTGCAATACAGAATGTACGCATTTTGGTTAACAGATCATGCATGAACAAACGTAGACATTTAGTCTTCAATTTACATTCACTGAATTATCCAAATAATTTTATGCGTTATATTATTTTATCTAAGTGTAAACTTTGATTAACTTGCTTAAGTAGAAAATTATGTTGATTCAGTCTATCCATGAAATGAAATTCTGTAGTCATAACAGAAACTTTGATATTCATTCATTATTTTCCATATTTTAAATATCTAGAAAGATTATTCGTAGTATAACATTACGGTGATAGTTCAAAAACTAGTACAATTAACGAATGATGAGTGCAGAGTTTATTCACCAATTAGAGATTCAAATTATAAAAAAATTCCTGTCGAATATTTGAGAATTCATATGTACAAAATATTAAGCTTTAGTTCAATATTACTAATTATTTACTTGTTACCAAGTTTTGATTTTATATATTTGAATAAAAATAGCGTCCTTATTGTCTTTGACACTGTAAAAATAATCTGTTATCATAATTAATTTTCCCAGTAAATTCAGATAAAGTAGCTATGATTTTATATTTGGTTGACAAGATGGTATGTATATTCACCTCAAATGTGTCACTGATTGTCACTATCGCTAACAGTACAACTTTAGTGATTAGTAAAAATACTAAGAAAGTTATCTAGGTGTTGGTTGCAAGGGTATCTATCTGTCTATCTGTTATTTTATTTCTCACACGTCATGAAATAATACAGACTTGATGACGTTAGATTTTTAATATGTGGCTAAGTGACTAGTATGAAGTAAGATTTACTTAAACTAGAAACTAAATAACTATATCATAATATATTTAGATACCGCAGCAACATATTCTTTAACTAGAGCATTGGTTTTTGACTTCCCGAGTCAGTCACGCGAGTTTTCAAAGTTTTACGATGCATCAAGGTTGTTTGGAAAGTGAATACTTATGTGGAGATGTGGACGACATAATAGTAGAGAAATAGATCGTTTGCTGGACTAAATTTCAATGCTTAATTTAATACTACTTGGACCATTTAGGTTCACTTAAGTCTTACTTACTCATTAAGAGAATCTCCGATATAGTTCCTGTCTACGATTGAATTTGCTTGCAGATGAATGAAAGTTTAGGGTATATCAGAAAACTTATTATTCATCAACTATAACTTATGTTTATTAGTATATTAACATATCTCAAAACATCATTAAAGAAACTTGTAACCAGTTGTTAGAGCAGAGCTATCGTACCCTCTTATAAAGGTGTCTAAGAAGTAACGAGTCCAAGCGTCAAAGATTAGACTAAAGACTTCAATAAATATGTAATTATTGGAAGAAGATTGTTGCTCATTAATTATGCGTCCCAAAGAAAGTAGAATTTAAATAGCTTTAGGAGTTATACAATTTATGTACTTAGAAGTTGATGTTAGTAAGTTAAGGAGTTATTCCAACTGATTTGTCTAGTTTCAAACAAGTAGATCTTCAAAATGAAAAATAGTATAGATCAAAAGTCGGCAATAAACAATGTTACTAATATCTCATTTGATCAACCGCTACGTAATCTGTTTTCCTATATCTTTGTATCAAACCACGCAACTTTAAAACTAAACTAGCAAAAACGTCAACTGCTAACACACAAAAACAAGAATTTTCAACGAGATGAAGTAAGGAAATCTTGTGGTTAGCGATAGAAACAAACTATAGTATACCTATGTCTATGTAATGTGAAATACTTTTTATTTATCAGGCTTAAAATATTTATGCCTTTAATAGTAAATAATTCACAACCACCAATCCACCTTTAGTTTACATATTACCCCCTATATTGTTTTCTTTGTTATTTAATTCATAAGTTAGCCACTAGTAGAGAATTCCCAAGCCACAATCAAATCGACTGGTGCTTTTCACCTTGTGAATTCATAAATGATTGATGGTATGCTGACATACCATTACAGGACAGCAGTACATCCATAAAATTCTAGTTTGTTAATAAACAAAGTAGCTTTCAGTAGTACGAGACCGACATAAGATTCTGGGCTAGAAGCAGATAACTCAGGTATCATACATTGATTACATTCATTAGGTATGTTACAAATGAGATATTTATTCATATACTGGTATGCAAGTCATATCTATCAGACGAAGATGGTCTTAGTTAGTTTTTATTCCTGATTCTAATTGTTCTGATTAACCTGATGTCTTATAACTACTCCGCTGATACATCACAGTATATTTGATAGTAGAGTTCGTTAGTATACCACAAAATTCATGGTCATGAATATTAAAAAATCTCTTCAGTTTGATTTGGAGTGATAAAATAAACATAGAAAGGAGATTATAGTCTATTAGAAATTTAGCAGTTTGTTAATTTGGGAAACCTTTTCGGGGCCTAATAATGACTAAATCGTTCTTTGTTGAATTAGTTTATTCGGTGTCTTCAAAACTCTTTCAGCCTTCATTTTACTACAGTATTTCAGAATAATCAGTGATCAAGGCTAAAAATTCTTGTTAAAGCTTTAAAACATTAGTTAAAACCAAACACTCAGAAAAGTACCTAAATTTACAGCCAGCTTTAAGTTGGTCCAAACTTACTTAACATTGGGATATCTCACCAGATCACCGATAAATACCATCAAATAGAGATATTTAAAGCTTAAAAATTATGATCAGACGTCAGACATGCATCTTGGTTTAGTGCATCGGTTTGATGAATCCCCGTTAACTTGAGTAACTAAAAAGGGGCAATCATCAGCCTTATGTCATAGTAGTAATACTAACCAGGGTTGTTGGTATACACGTTAAGTATTACAATCCACCGACTACTCTGATGTACCACATCGACTAGCAAAAAGCCGATGACATGCGGGTTAAGACATGTTATCAGTCTATTAAGTCAGTGACCGTTGATCTAAGTGGAATAAAGAGCTGAGAAAATCTTATTCAAAGCCTGTGAGACTATCATAATATTTCGCTGGAAATTTTAAGTGATATTCCTAAAATTTAAAAGCCGCTGCTTTCATTCCATGTTTTCTAAATCTTGAGATTAGTATTTGTCTATACTTTCCAGCTGTCATTTTTACTAGTTTTCCAAATCATATGTTTAATCTTTACCTATCGAAGGAACCCAATTTATAAAGATTACTTTTGGTTTACTGAAAATATAATGTTGATAATTTCATTATTTGATATTCAATATCTAGTAAATAAGGTATCGTTTCAGTGAACAATATTTTTATTATACATGAAAAAATTTTCTGCTATTGTTAGGTGATTATTAAGTAACTGCTTGATTTCTATCGGAGTAAATAAATTAAAATAGCATTAAATTCACATGGTGTTGTTTTCCTTGTATCTTCCCATTGTTATTTGGGACCGAAATTGATCAGTCTCATGTTGGCATATGTGCATCCTGTGCGGACAGCCTCGATATAGCCTTAAGTCACAAGCCTTTTAAACAAAGATGGATAGTGGCTAGTAGTGGAATCAAGGATGCACGTTTCGTATTATTTAGGACTCGTCAGCTGGATGTACCTGCATCACAGAGTTGATATTCACTCTGGGAAAATACATGTAAAACAACATCAAGTGAATTTAAACTTCATCCCACTGCACAAGCGGGTGGCTATCAGGACTCAATAGCTAAGTGGATAACGTGATGGTGTTTGAAGCGAACGGTACTGGATTCAAGTGTTGGAGTCGACATCAACACGGGGATGGCAGTGCAACCAGCTGACGAGACCAAATAGGACGAGACGCGCGTCTTGGATTCCAGTGCTAGCCACTATTTGTCTTTGCTTAGAATAGCAATAATTACACTGGACAATATTTAATGTGGGGGTTAATTTAAGGAAATAACTATCATTCAAATCATATATATCTACCAGATGTAATGTATTATTTTAATACAATCAAATTTATAGCCTGGAATTTATTCAATTATTTTTCTGGATTTTTAAACTATTATTTACATTATTGTTTATCCAAATAAGCCAATGGAAGATATTTATATATATACATGTGTTGATCCAATTGATTCAGTGAATTAATTCAGTTACTTAGTATAACTGAGCATATATCAGTTAATCCTCAGTTGTTAAACATCAGACTTATAGGAATAACCCATTTCATTTATAGACATATGATAAAACTAGTTTATTTCATCGAATCATTAATTGAGTGGTGGTGTCTTTTGACCTAAAGAAACGACGCATATTGTTAAAATAATTATAAACCTCATGTCCATCGATCGAAGGTAGAAGAACAACAATCTAGAAAAAATGGAATAAAATTTAATAAACCAGATTATAAATGAGGGGAGAACAATTAAGTCAAAAATAATCAGGAGATGTACATAAGGCGATAATTCGTTTTGATTATTGTTGCATGTTGATCTGACCGTACTCAGATATAAACTGAAAATTATAGTTCTTCACCATCCCTTCTGATTCTTGTGACAGTACAGCATAGTATAAATGGAATGAAAGGTTTTGGGTAACGTAGTAATTAAAGATTTAAGTGTTTTTGTCTATTGTCAAGCCCTGGTGTGTATTTGGACAACAGGTAGATTCTATTCTTAAGGTTTAGATCTTTTATAGACTTCAATTCCGAATAACTCTCCAAGTTCGTAGCAATAGTTGACAATAAAACCGAAGTTCTTGATAAACCTTTGGATGATTTATAAACATTGTTTCAGCGAAAACAAGTTCAGAGATTAATGTAAGAAGCTCAAATGAATGATGTTTTTTTGTAGCTTTGATCTTATGAACTATGTTATTTGGTAAAACGGTGATTGTCACTGCTGAATTTACTTAAAAATAACTCATTTTTAAACCACTTTTAGCTAAGTGGATAGAAAGAAACAAATAAATAAAATTAGATGACATTTTACCCACAAAATATATCTGAATAATTCATGCTACTTACAAGTAACTAAACTAGATGGACATAAATACCTCAAGTTACCGTTTAATGTTGCTCAGGTCACTACTTTTTAGCGATTCAGTCTTCAGTCTTCAGTAATAAGGATAGTAGGTTGGTGAACCTGTATTAATCCTGACACATTGCTTTCCAGTGATGGTCCAGCTTCTCCTTGAAAGTATTCACTGATGGGGCTGATACCACTTGTTCGGGTAAGGCGTTCCAATCATTGACTACTCGATGAGAAAAACAGGACCCCACTTTAAGTTTATTAGATCGTGGTTTATGAACCTTCTTGCTATGACCTCGAAGATTATTATTGCTGGAGGAAGCAAAAAGATAAGACATATTAACACCCAACTCATAATTAAAGATACGAAATGCCAGTATAAGGTCACCTTGTGTCCTACGATACGACAAGGGGGAAAGATTTAGGCGTTTAAACGCTCATCGTAAGGGAGTCTAGAAAGACCCTTCACTAATTTCGTTCCTACACGCTAGACACGTTCAAGGGAGTTAGTATCCTTTACCAGACACGGGCTAGCTGCTTGGATACAGTACTCTAAGTGTGGTCTTACATAAGTGGGATATAAAATTCGAAACGTTTCCTCGTCAAAAAGATTTGAACGCTCAGCGAAGTGACCATAACGCACGAAAACCTTTGACAGCGGCTGCTTTGCAATGCTTAGTTGTTTTTAAATCATGACTTAATACTACTCCTAAGTCTTTATGCTCTTGAACGCAAGGAAGAGGTTTACCCTCAATAGTGTAACGGTAACTATTTCCGTGACCGATGTGCATTAGTACACTCTTCCTAGCATTGATTTCTAAGCCCCACTCTCGAGCCCATCTAACTAAATCGTTCAAGTCAGCTTGAAGATCCAGATGATCAGCCTCACTTTTTATTGTTCTCCAGATTTTTACATCATCCGCAAACAATAATGTCGACGACTCAAGTAACAGCGGTAACTTATTAACGTAGAGGAGGAAGAGAAGAGGGCCTAAGATGGTGTCTTGGGGTACACCACCTTTGACCGGCTTCCAATAGGATAGCGTTCCATTGACCCTCACTCTTTGTCTGCGGTCACATAAAAAATTTCCTATCCACTCATGTACAGTACCTATTATTCCGAAGCTCGTGAGCTTCTGCATAAGACCTACGTGTGAAACCTTGTCAAATGCTTTGGTAAAATCTAGGAATATCACATCGACAGACAGACCGTTATCTAGGGCTGCTAATAACTAAGCCCTCTGTTACTGTTAAAAATAAGTCGTTGTTCAGAAATTAGTCTAATTTTGAAAATCCGTGATTATACTAAGTACATAAAGTATTATTAAATTAAGGCAAACGATTGTTAATTACAATACACTACAATAAATTAATAATATCAATGTGGATTCCAATTCCTGTTTACATTAACCAAATTATTAAGTAAAATGAAAAGCTAATGAGTGAGAAATTGATGAGAAATGGCTATTAACTGACTTCCAAAAGCGTATGGAAAGGCAGCATAGGCCTACGACCAGGATTCTCCAACCAACTGTCATAGGCTATCCTTTCCAGTTGTTTTCAAATGCTACTCATTCCTTTGATGTCTGACTGCAATCCCTGAGGAAATGTATTCTTTGGTCTGCCACTTTTCCTTTTCTTTGGCATTCAAATTCAGGAATTGCATCATGATGCAGGATTATCATTTCATCAATGTATATTCCATCCACCTTCAGCATCCTTTCTTAATTTCCTCTTCAACTGGAAGTTATTTTTTTCAGCTATATATATAAATTTATTTCTATTAATTAGTGTCATAATTTGTTGCTAGGTATGACAGTCTTGGATATTAAATTTTCCAGTTTTACCCCAGACATATATAACTACAGTTTCCTATATTATCGTCACTCAAGCTTACAATATATAAGTATGTAGATTCATAAAATATGACTACTTTACTCCACACATTTTGCGCTTGATATTTCTGTGGTCGTTTTATTAATCAGTCTTGTATCATAGTATGTCTTCAGGAAACGTAAGGAAGAAGTTATTCAGAAATAACAAAACATCATTCTGTAAATAAATTGTGTCGTGTTTTCCACATAAATTCCATCTATCTTGCTCATCTTAAATTGCTGGTCGAAAAATGTCTTTTTCAAAATTGTAACGCGGCTCTTCTTGTGTGATATTAACTTAACTGTCATTCCTCCTAATGCTTTTTGGTTGAAGACGACGTCTTTAAAGTCTGTGAGCATTATTATTTTGATTTATACTTAGTGTGGATACCGTATTATTTTATGAATGAAAGCAGAACATAAGAGACAATGCTTTACTGCACTGTGAAATGCTTTATGCTAATAGAGAAGCTGTCGTCCAAAATGGTTGGGCATATCTGGGATTTGCAAGAAAACGTTTTAGTTGTTGGATCACTCTAGATAATCATAATAAGCTGTGGACTAAGGGTTCAGAATTTTGGAACTTATACTTACTTATGCCTGTCACCCCTCGAGAGGGTATAGGTCACAGACCAGGATTTTCCAACCAACTGTCATGGGCTGTCCTTTCCAGTTTTTTCCAGTTGATATTCATCATTTTGATGTCTATTTCAAGTTCTCGGCTGTGTGTCCTTTAATCTGCCACTTTTCCCTTTTTTCGGCATTCGAATTCAAGGCTTGCCTAATGATACAAGTTGATCATTTCATCAATGTATATTCCATCCACCTCCAGCATCCTTTCTTAATTTCCTCTTCAACTGGAAGTTAATTTGTTCCCTCCCATAGTAGGCTATTGCTGACGGTATCTGGCCAACGGATCTGCAGTATCTTGCATAGATAACTGTCTATAAATACCTGTATATTTCGATGATGGTTGTGGTTGTTCTTCAAGTTTCGGCGCCGTACAACAGAACTGTCTTGACGTCCGCTTTGTAGATTCTGACTTTGATGTTATCTGACAGTTGTATTGAGCCCTGTATGTTCTCCAGTTGTGGGAATGTTTCCCTCGCTTCAGCAACCCATGCCTTTATATATTTATCAGATTCTCTTTGTTTATCGATGGTGCTGTCCAGGTACGTAAAACACTCCACCTCTTCCTGAGCTTCTCCATCAAGATTGATTTGATTGATGTTCACTGTATTGTATTACAGGGTCTTGTTTTATCCCTTATGTATATTGAGGCGCACTGGTGCTATACTGGCTGCCTTCACCTGAATTTGTTGCTGTGTATGGGATAGATCGTCTAGTTGCATCCAAGTTGTCCATTGTATTCCTTGTTTCCTCTGAAATGTGTAGGTCTTCATAATCCAGTTAACTATCAGAAGAAAGAGAAGGAGTGAGAGTAATCATCCTTGTCTGATACCGGTCTTCACCTGGAAGATATCTGTCAGCTGCTCTCCACGCATGACCTTGTAGTATATTCAACTGTATGAAATCCGTATTATTTTAAAGATCGCAGCTACACCATAGTGTCGATGAAGTTTCCGTAGGGTTCTCCTATATACTCTGTCGAACTCCTTCTCACAGTTAATTAAGTTAATTTGTAGTGACGAATTTCACTCATTTATCAGAATGGGTTTTGTGGAGATTTTAATTGTTCAACATTGATCCGTAGTGTCGCAATTCGGTATGTGCATAACCGATCCTTACGAAATCCGTACTATCAATCACGAAGTTGGGCTTCTACTGAAGGAAGGTCTGTAGATGCTGCTTCGATACCTGATGGGTATAGTAGGGTGATCTATTCAGATCCTCAAAGTTCGATATCCACCTGTTCTCTCAGTGTTTGACTTGCTTTCTTCAAGTGTACGTCATTGAATTAATTAACTTCTATTGTTACAAATGGACCAAAACCAGAGTCACTCTAAGTTTTACTACATAATGAGAGATGTCATTTGCTATGTATCCAATAATAGACATAAAAAAACCATTTACATAGAAGGTCACACTAGTAAATGCAAACATACGTACACCTTCTTGTTGATGTTGATCGTTTAAAGGATTCACAATAATAACACATCCCGACCCTCTATTGATTATTTGGGATTGTTTAACATTTTAAGATTGAATCATAGGTATGCTAAGGAATCTCTCTGCAACGGAATGATCTGTAATATGACGACCAACACTCTTTGGAATTTTATTCGATGTCAATTTCAAGATATAAATAGAATGAATAAATTGATCAACACTGCCCAGATTTTCTTTTGGTTTAGCAATGATTGTGTTATTTCTGATGGGTTCTGAAGACATTAATAACTTCGCAAGAATACTGCTTTCTGATGCATAATTTACAAAAAGCCTAGTCTAACTGATCTATTTTTTAGCGAGATGATGGTTACTATATTGACATCCCATCACCTTTACACTTGGCTGCCTGATATAACTGTATTCATACGTGGCTATATTGATCTAGAACTCAGCTGAATTGGAAGATCGAGAACGAGAATATACTTTTTTAATGACGCTAAGAATATGTTTAATTAACTTACGAAATGACAAGGAAGTTAAAAGGATAAAGATTCTAGTACAAAAAAACACTATTAGTTATTTTTACAGAATTCTATAAGCCGTGTTCTCTCACTGATGTATTGGATAGCAATGAATCGAAAGCATAAACTAGATCTTTCTCCAGTTAATCGAATTACATAATTACCATACTAGACGGGATCTATCAACTCTATAACTACTAAATTAGAGTGACGATCACTGGGAAATATAATAATTTGGCTGGATACTTAGAACGGAACACAGAAAAGTCACTAGACACAGCGATCAGCAAGTATAAGATTTATGCGCACTGCTGTATTCGCAAACATTCGGAATAGGCCGATATGCATCAAGAAGTTGGAAAAAAGTTATGTAACGCACGTCTTGCGGAATCCCAAACGAAGTTACAAAATATTTCTATGGCACCTTGTAAAAACACCAAATGTTGAGTAACAATTTTCCGGCAGCTGTAAGCTTCCTTAGAATCTAGTTCGGTTTGATATTTTAGTGCCAAGGTGGAGCTGATTGACGTCAACCAATTTACAGTGGTGAATTAATTGGTCGGTGAAACGCAAGATATGCTTGTCTCACAGGGAAGAGTAATCTAAATATACAAAATGAGTATTGTACACACTTGCCGTCAATCAAAGACGTGATAACATGGAGAGTTCAGCACGATGACAGGTTTATTTGAATTTAAGTTAATTTACTGTCATAATTTACATCCAATTAGTTGCTATACCCAGGAATGTATACCATGAACGAGTGTTCGGTCGATTCTTTTCATTTATTTGAAATGTGATCGAGCAAAAATCTCTCACGAAAACACAATTATTGATCCAAAGACCTCAAATGGACAAACGTCAGAATATAGGGCTACCAAACAGCACAAACACAATACAAACCCCATGAAACGTAGAAATTCAATAAATTTAGCATTTTGGTTGCCAGTATAATTTCTGTCTGTTTGTTTAAGTCTGAGATTCTTTGGATACATGCAGCTAAAGTAAGCGTCCAAATCTCCTCCAGAGCCACGATAATTAATGAACGCGCTTAATCGAAGTCGTTTCTTAAGCAATTAATTCTCGACTTCGATTGAGTCCGGGAGTGCATATATAAAGTGGTCAAGAATTAAGCCCAAGTCAGATTACAAGTAATTGTAGTGACCATGAAATTGACAACTTCCGATGACTTATAACATCGAATCATACCTTTGTAAATGGTTCGTGTATAAGCATTTTATTTTATTAGAAAAAAACTACTATTATTTATTGATCACCGTCTTAATTGCTCATTTTGACAGTCATCAAACTATACATTACCTATTAAATCGTAATTCAAAACAATAACATCAAGATACTGTTTCCTTATTGATTTCTGTATCTATTCCTGTATTGTGTATGCAGCCACTATACACAATTCTTGTTACACTTGCACATTTTCTTAGGGAAAACAACACTGATGCTTTAGTCGATCTTCTGAAATAATTTTAGACAACACATGGTAAAGTCCAAAAGTGGTGTTCGGATTTGCCTATCTTAATGAACCAATCGAGCTATACTGGCTGGAACAATCGTTCCCCAAAGTCCTACCATGCCAGATAGGTCGGTTGAAGAGTGGTAAGACTAAAAGCAGCAAACCCAAAGTCCGAGGGCGAAGTCGTACTGCTGACTGTACAGAGGTGTGACGGCGGTAAAATATTTCCTTCAGACAACCAACATAACAGCGATGCTGCCTTCCCATAAGGAGGAGTGGGGTTAGGAAAGGCAGGCCCTAAAAATGCACACCACCTTATCCCACGGATTTCCGTCCCCGATAGTAAGGCCCCATCAATTACGGAGCTAACATGAAAGCTACTCACAAAAGGCCGTATGTGACCGGCTTCAAGCAGTTGTCCCTTTGGTACTGTGGTCACACTCTCAGGTCACCAAGACCACCTCTAATCCAATTTCCTTTCTAGGTACCTCTAGAAGAACCCTTCCACAGCATGGGCAACCGGGAAGTGAAGACCGTCCCCATACCTCTAACAGCATCTAAGATCACTGTATTCATAATCGACCTACCTCGACTTTCAACTCTAAACTTCCCCTTTTGGCTTCCTCCTCATATGTCGTCATGGCCAACGATTCTAGTACGCGAAACAGTATCCTGGGTCTACTGAGACCTCGCTCCAAACTACACATTGAAGCCTTCAACGTACACACACTATGTCAAATCGCCCAGCAAACCTACTTGGCTAAAATCCTAGAATCTCGTACCACTGATGTATGCTGTGTCTCAGAAACACGCATGCAGGATTCTAGTGTGGTCATTCACTTGATCTCACCTCGCCAAAACAGGGAACGGACGAAATATACACCCCGTTTATCTGGCGACCCGATGGCTAGTTCTTGTGGACTGGCAGGTGTAGCCATGGCACTGAGCACGACGGCAGAACAAGTGGTGTTAAAATGGATCCCCGTTAACAGTCTGCTATGTCCTATTCGGCTAAACGACTCCGTAAGAACTCGGAAGGACAGGGACACACCTCGTTACCATTTCGTTTCTGCCTTCACTCCCACCGACTGCAGCCCGGATGAAGTGAAAGATGAATTTTACAGAAAGCTATCTGAACTTCTTCAGAAAGCTAAACGTTCAGACATAGTACTCGTAGTAGGTGACTTTAATGCCCAGATAGGTAGTTTGAACCAAACAGAAAGGCATTTAGGTGGGTATTTCAGTATTCCGGTACAACAAACAGATAATGGTGACCGTCTGCTGCAACTGTGCTCAGACAATCGTTTATTTTTTGCAAACACAAATTTTAAGCATAAGGAGAGACACATTCCAACATGGCGACCCCCTACACCAAACCAACGATGGACTCAGACCATATTGCCATCAGTCATCGTTGGAGAGGGTCGGTAGAAGATTGTCGCTCATTCTGGAGTACCTGATTGGACTCCGAACACGTATCTGCTTGCGCCTCACTGGACGCAAAACAGCCTCAGTAAAAAGACCCATTAGAACTGAACTGAGTAGCGAGAAAACCAAAAGTAGGTTCCAGGAACAACTGAGGTCACAATTAGATAGTTCTGAAAACGAGACTGACCCAG
Organism: Schistosoma margrebowiei; assembly: GCA_944470205.2. Taxonomy (NCBI): domain Eukaryota; kingdom Metazoa; phylum Platyhelminthes; class Trematoda; order Strigeidida; family Schistosomatidae; genus Schistosoma; species Schistosoma margrebowiei. The sequence goes on from OX104024.1 coordinate 23,631,553, forward strand.
ATGTTGCTTGGAAAGATATACAAGCAGCTATGGAAACAGCAGCGACACCTGTTAGTGATCTAAACCACAGGGTTACAAAGAACCAATGGATTTCCTCAAGGTCTATTGCACTGATGGATTCTCGTAAACTCATCCCATCAGGCTCTGAACACGATGAAGAACGAAAACAAACCAGGTTTAGATTAAGCAAAAGTCTAAGGAACAACCGTGAGCAGTGATGGGCAACGAAAACAAAAGAGATGGGATAGGCAGTAGCTGTAGGTAACACCATACAGCTTTTCAAACTAATAAAAGAAACCAGAATTAAGAAATCAAGCGTAAGTGAAACCATCTCGGAAAACGAGGACAATCTTATATGCTATCAGCCCAGACGTTTGGAACACTCTAACGAGCAGTTCAGCTGGCCTTTAGCTACTCTACAACTACCCACCATTCCCAAACAAACGAAGAAGAGCAGCTGGTCCAGATGGATTGGTTCCAGAGGTCTTCAAGTATGGTGGTCCAGTCTTAGCGATTAGATTGACTAATATTTTACCTAAAATTTGTGAACTGGCTGTAATCCGATCTGACTGGTCGCAATCACTGAAAGTCCCAATACATAAAGAAAAGGCTAAAATCATCCTGTGGTAAGTATAGAGGGATTAGTTTGACTAACATAGCATCTAAAATACTAGCCTCAGTAATTATCGAACGCCTAACTATGACTCGTGAACTGCAAAATCAGGCTGGCTTCAGACCTGATCGTAGCTGCATCGACCACATATTCACCATTCATCAGGCTCTAGAACACAGGCATGTTTATCGACGTCCGACAATGGAAGTATTTCTTGACTTAAAAGCAGCATTTGACTCTGTAGACCTAGAGGTTCTCTGGCAGTGTCTTTCATTGAAAGGTGTACCTCAGAAGTACATAAACCTTGTGAAGGCTCTTTACTAGAACACTACTAGTCGAGTCAGAGCTTATGGCGAACTGTCGTCTAATTTTGCAAACCCAAGTAGTGTACGTCAAGGTTGTCCACTTTCTTAATTTCTGTTTAACTTCATCATAGACCTACTGATGGAAATAACATTCTCGTCGACTGAATTTTCGGGTATTGATCTCCTCCCAGGAGGTTCACTTATTGACCTAGAATTCACAGATGGTATGGTCCTGTTTGGTGAAGACGCTGATTAAATGCGGAGTTTTGGTAGCACTGCGCAACAATGCCAGGATGCTTGAGATGCATTTCTCCCCCTCTAAATCCAAGTTGTTGCTTCAAGACTGGCCTGCATCAACATCTGGACTAAGGATAGGGAGTGAAGTAGTCTAAAATAGCTGTATCAATAGATCACTGTAAATAAATTATCAGTGACTATTTGAGCATAAACATGTTTCGATAGTATAAAATATGTAGTCCGGATGGTAATCATGTGCTGAACTGCAAAAGGGTATGGCGTACTGATATCGTCTCTTTTTATCCATGATTATTCGATATGGAAGGAAGAAAAAGGTTCATACAATATATTACATCGTGAATTAAAAGTACCGTGATATCAATGATTATTGAGGTACCTAATATGTACGTAACTATAGTTAATATGTTAAGGACCCATACGAAGCTACTCTAAACAATCCAGGGAAAAATAATGGTTAACAGGTTATCACATGAACAGTATATTCAAAATGAATACAACAAAATTCATTACTGTAATAACACCAAGGTTTCCGTAAATGAACTATCATGAAAAATCAGTAATAAATAAATACATAAAAACACAAATGATCGAGTAAAGATAATGTGGCTTCACACTAAATTATACGTACATAGATCCCATACAATAAGTGAATGCATGATAAAGCTAATACAAGAAAAACGGGAAAGTAATAGAAATCCTGAAGTGAAACAATTACCTTCAGAGTCATAAAATGTATTTCATTCAAAGATTTGAAGGCATGATAAACTCATTTTTCGTGAAAATACATTATATTCATTCACAAAGAATGGCGAAAGATAGTTATTGCTGCGAATATTTATTATTAATTAGTGGTATATGTTGCCACTATAACATCATAATATACTAAGTATAACATTGCAAAATTCCTACATGGTTATCAAGAAAGTGAAATCGTCTGGATTTGTTGAAAAGGTTTCCAGTATACTTGATGAGAGTTTAGAAGAGACAATTTAGTATAAAAAACATAAGAGGACAAAAATGTGCCGTAAACGCTTCAGGATAAAATTACATTGGAGTTTTGTGACCTGACAAAAATACACGTAAGGAGAATTACTCATATTAGAGTAGAACTAGTTAACAACTTTAACATAATCATACAATTAAGATTATGAAATAGACTAATGTTGAAAACATTGTATGTAAGTATTTTCTTTTTTAGCTTAGTCTTCATCGTCAATCATATCTTCATCATCACTTTCCTCAGCTTTGAGTTTATTTGTACTTCTATCTGAATCAACGTCTAAAAACTTGTAGTCACATGTAGCCATATCTATTGCCCATTGGAATTTTTCTCTTTGAGTTCTGTTAAAAATTTTCTCAATAGGAACGTTATACTTTTTACACCTTTTTAAAAGGAATACAAAATAATTGAGACTTGAAAATAGATAACTAGCAAAAACAAAGATCAACACATGTGGAGCTGATTGGAACCGAGAAAATTGAAATTGGGATAATTGGTTGTAATAATATAACACAATGTATTTCCTTTATGGTCTACAGTTAAGGTGATATTTGTATAAACAGGCTATAGCAATAATGGTCTAACTTTATATTCAGAAAAATAAACATCTACCGCTTGTAGAACAAGCCTGGAATTTAGAAATTATTCACCTATGATTATATGATCGCTTATTTTTTTCAAATGGTAGGCCGAACAAGTTGTATTAATGATGTTCTTATTGACCATGAGAGAACAAACGTGTGAAAGAATTTCGACCTTAGGCTGTTCAGTGCTGGACATTTTTACATATATCATGACGAAATTATTAGTTAATTGTGTTTTCTGATGAACCTATAACAATAGCTGATGCCATCGTATCTGAGAAATATAGTGCCACGAAAGTATCAACTCGCCACATGAGTAGATATGATAAGAAGTCTAAAGTGAAAATACATAGATAAGAATTAAATAGTTCTGAGTTTAAGATCTACTGTTTTACACTGTTTTCTAGAATCCACTGTTAACGAGAATACAGAAAACTTGTTTGACATTCTCCAACCTATTCCATAAATGAAATCCACTAGATATCTAAATTATATGGAATGTTTTAAGCTCGTGTACTTATTTCTTTGTTATTGTTTAATAGGTAAAGTCTGAAATGAATGTTGAATGTGTTGAATTGAAGTAGGATGAGAAGTCTGTTCAGAAATGTCAATATTTCTACTAAATACTCTACATGGTGTCGAAATTCTGGAGGAACATCTCACACAGAGAAACTAGTTAATGACCCTAAGCAAACATTTAAAAATATGATAAACGCAAATGAAAACTTGAGCTTTAATTTGAGCATTAATGTGGTGAATTTGCGAACGATTCACCAAAATCAATTTCCTGGTGGGTGCTTTGAATGACTACTAGCGTCCTTTTCCAGACGTCAAACGAAGCTGAAAATTGTGAAGAGGCTTATATATACATATAGCCATAAGGAATATAATCTTTTGAATGAATGATATTCTGCTAGACCAATACAACACATCTTACCAAGCAACTGAAATCCGAGGATCGAGGTAGTTCAGTTTACTTGTACTGAGAGCGATCTCTTTATTTTCATCTCGATCAGTTGCTTGAAGCTGCAATTTTGATAAAGCCTCTTTAGCAGATGCTAAGCGTTTCTTCAGCTTTTCATAAGCGACCTTCTTGGATGCTTGTTTGTGATTTTTGTAATCTGCTTTTATTTGTTTAGCTTCAGAAGTTATTTCCGAAATTTGCTCACGTTTTGCATCGATCTGCAATATAAGATGAGGAATTGTACGGTATTTGAACCTTCAAAATATGAAATCAGTGCAAACACAGATTTAGATACATATAAATTTTGAAAAGGATCGAAACGAAATATACAGTAAACAAGTTTTTATTCTCCTGATCTACCACAATGAAAAAAACACTAATAATAAAGCGATGCTTATGTAGTAATGATTGTAGTGCTATCTAACATTCACCACAAACTATGAACTGTTCGAAAATCCCTATTTAGCTAGAGTGATCGCATTGTCAAATGAAAAAAAACCCTACTAACCAATAAAGAATAGATAAAAAAAGCAAACAGAAGACACTTAGGAATTCGTTTATCAGGCCCTAACACCTATTTCTGTTGGGACGGTGAACAACATGTATGCTTTTAACTGAACACATCAACAGACATCTTTTCCAGTTACCTTTCACATAAAATTATTCTGTGCAAGGTAATACTTTGTCAATATTTAAAACATGAGCATTTCAGTGGTGTCATACTTCCCTTAACCGATAAAAATGTAGGGCATATTTACTGGACGCAACATTAAACTGTGTTAAATTAACAAAGCTAAACGGTAATAGCAATATGAAATGAATATCACCAGTAGATGAGAAACATTTTATCTATTTGCTGTATAAAGGAAGACAGGGAAAACTGGGTGACATTTGTCCCTTTCGACGAATAGTGAAGATAAACTTTGGTGACAATCGTCTAAAAGCAAGGCAAAGGGACTTCGCTTACAAATATTAAACTCCAGCATCCCGAGAGTGTAAGCAAGGCACTAACTAATAAATCTGATCTTTTATAGACCACTCATGTTTGTACATGACAATTTAAATATTTTGGCAAACAATAAATTGGGATTTACCAGAAAATTGCATTATATTTTTAAAAATAAACTTCAGGAAAATAAGAGAATGAATGTGGACAAATAAAATAAACGATAAAGAGGTATTTTGAGTCGAACTAAAATGACAGGTGCGTAGCCAATTAATAACTTGGACCGACTACTGTCGGATATATTTTTCATTCAAATTTGGTTACAGGATACTGTCGCTAGAAATATGCATCTTTTGAACACTTCAATTTCTTGGAAAGTTTGTATCTGGTATCGAAAATTATAGGGTTAGTGTTGGAATTTGTAAATATGGTACTCAATTAAATGTCAACATCCTTCTGATGGTGCAGAGAAAAAACACAAGTGTTTAGTTTAGCTCACACTTCACTAAGTAGAAGGAAGCATACCATAAGCACCACTATTAGAGCGCATTAAAAAAGGCTGTTGAACAGACATTCTATAATTGCTTAATGTGAACTAACTGGATTAACTTTTCATTTTTGATGCTGGTCAAATCTAGGTAAGGGAAAGATTAATGTCATAGGTTCAAAATCAAGGTTGTAAACACTTATAAAGTCAGTGTAATTCGAGTACTGAAAAGATAGTAATCACACAGACAAGGTTTTTAGCAATGACAGGCTAGTTATAAAATTTATAAATAACTTATCGGTTGTCGTTTTAAAACTGATTTATCAATATAAATAACTTGGACAAATTTCACATACTTTTTTCTGTAAATTTTCCATTGATTTTGCAAAAGATTTCGGAACTGAACGCTGATGGTTACAGAGAACAGCAACTGCTCGATTTGCTCGATTATATGCCAAAAGTTTAGCATGAGGAGGATCATCAGGATTGGTAAGCCGTTCCAACTGCTCTTCCAGAGTTCGACTTGCATTGTACGTACGAAATACTTTGGCAGTTAAACCATCCATAAGTTCTCGTAAATACTGATTCAGGACAGTCGTCTAAATGTTTTGTACATAATACTAAAATCTTGAAAGACCTACATTAAGTCGATCAAATAAATCATCATTTTCTTTTTTGTTCTTCAGAAATAGTTTGACATTCTTGAAGACGCGTTTAGGAACGGATACAGCATTTTGATAGCGAATAGAATCTTTACCTAAAAAATCGAATTCAACAACATAAGGTTGTCCGTTCAACTCTTCATGGAGTTTGATGTGTTCGTAGCGAAGTGAACAGCAACCAACAGTATCAGCTTCATCCTCGTCCTTTTCATTCCCAGCACGAAGAGCCAACTACAATCGGAAGTGGAAAAATGACGAGAATCATAAGTAGATGTATATGGTATATGATCGTCAGGAGCACCAGATATAACAGTCGTAGACGATGCAGTAACCATTATAATATCAAGACTTACAACTGTTTCCTTTACTAATGATTAGGTTGCCACTTAGTCATATATTTTGTATTTTCGGATTCGAAAATCTAAGCCCTGTATTTTACCTGAGTGTTGTTATGAAAGGAGTTTGTGCTATTATAGAATGGAGAACATTTCAAAGAGCGATATGAACCCTTACTCAAAACATCAATGTAGCCCATGTATATGCAAGGCTTTTTAATGAACCTTTAATAAGGCATTTACCAGTAACATATCTCTGTAATAAGCAGAAACTAAACAAAAAGAAAGGTAACAAGATTTTGAGTATGCATTTAATGATGTGTCGTATTAACGATCATCACACTAGCTCGTTATTATCTGTCACATTCCATCCGTATGGTAAATATTTGCAGAAAACTCATGTTTTTATAATTGCATAAAAGTAATTTAAAAGTTAGGGGTTATCTACCTTATCGATAAAATATAGTGCAACAGCTCGCTGACGTATCCGCATTTCTTTGTGTTTGAAATCAGCTCGGTAGTCTGCTCTAATTTTGTCGATTACCTTGTGTAGGCAACGAGCAGTTTCGTACTTTTTCCAATCTTTTTCACCCTGGAAAATAATTGTTAATCTGGATGCATAACCAACCTTAAGACGAGAGGATGGATTCAGCATTATGTATTTGAAGCTATTTTGGATATTTTCAGTCCAGCAGGCCAGCCAAGTAACACTGTTGTCATGTCTTACTTCTTTCCACTTGTGACCTTTTGGAGGAGCAGGAACTTTTGAGTCTTTTGAGCAGTTAATGATGACATCTTCAGGCATAATGCGCTTTTTTAACATGCCCATTTTAGGATGGTTGCCACGGCCTCGAAATAGGCCTGGAGGTTCAATACGGAAATTCCCGATTCTTTGCTTGTGTCCGTCCAATATGCAGTAGCCATATTCATTTTGAATTTGCAGGTTTTCTTCCTTTATCTTCTGTTTTTCCTCCTTAGTTCGGTTTTTTCTTTCTTCACTTAACTTTAGAAAATATTGATGCATTTCGCGGAAATCGCATTTGCTGAGGGATTTAATGGTTCGACGTTCTTCTTCATTCATTGTCTATTTAACGGAATCCGATATGAAACACAAATTACTTACTTTCACCCAGTCACGGAAGAAGTTGTGGTTGAACACTTCCTTTGTGGTATAATCATGATCCAACATACGTGCGTAAAACCCTGCAACTTCTTCTGCATGATCTGATAACTTGATAGGTTTGGAATCATAGTGAAAATGAACAGAGCTAGGCAAGCGTTCATAAGGAGGTGCGAAGAGTGGACCTTTATGTTCTAAGAATTTCCACTTGACACCGTCATCTTTCTTCTGCTCTTCCCACCACCTCCAAACTTCCTCTTCAGGTTTTTCATGCTTTCTAACTTTGCTAGGAGAACTAAGTGTATTTTCTTTTTTAATCTTTTCATTTGAAGACTTTGAATGTTCTTTTCTTTGGTCACCTTGGCTTTTATTACGAGGCTATGGCTGTATTAGAAAAATGAATCAGTTACCTGTGGAGAAACTGGAGGTTCCAATTTTGGCTTCTTGGACATCTGGGCTAATCTGAGACGAAGTAGATAGCTAGCAAATATGTCTTACTTGGCAGACAGAGGAATATCATCGTCATCGCTAGAGGACGAATGCATCCTACTTCGCTTTAACTTTTCAGATAAAGGGATGTCGTCCTCTACTTCTGCTTTGATAGAAGCATTAGAAGTCCCGTTGCCAACGTGAGACACATTATTCAGAACACCAGTCATCACTATGGAAAATGATGGCCAAGATTTACCATATATTCATAATGGGAAACAAAATATTTCAGTTAAGCAGTTACTGAATCTATATGATTTCTGTAAAGCCATCAATGGTGACGTATTACCCGTACGATGTTTGATGAAGATTTACTTACTCAATTTAGCCATATTCTGTGAGGTGTAGTAGTACTACCAAATACTCAAAATGAAATGGGATTCAAGATTGTGACCTACTGACTGGAAATTGTATCATGATCATTAAAAAACCGCACTCTGTTTGGAAGAGAGTTGGGCATTTTCACAATGTATGAGTAATATATGTCCAATTTATACAAGTATGTGTCTAGTTAGAGCTGAAAACTCTCACTTTTTATAGAACCAGTATTCCTAGTTGTTCACTTTTCCCTTTGATTTAGTCTAAGTTACCAGTTTTTGGATTACGCATTGTTCTCGAAATTGAACTAACTATGCATTCTACAGCAAGTTACAGAACCAACTTATTTTAAGCATCTTAAGAGTCCGTTTCCGTTCATTTACATTCAGTAAACTAAATAAAGTGACTATATCATGAACTTTGCTCGACCTCAGGTAACTTATGGTGTGTATGCTTCAATGTAGACTTAGACAGTATGGAGAAAACAAGCTCATTTCGGCGGGACAAATGCAACTCCATGTAACTAGATGAATCAGAATAGTGGCATGCATGTGTTGAATAAATCTTACAGATAAATAGCGTAAACACAACAACCTTAGGATTAACTGGTAACAAAGACGTAGTGAAAGAAGGCATTTTTACCGAATGGGAACGAAAGTAGAGAATCATAAGCCAAATCTCGAAAACAATCATCGTACTCAGTGACTGTGGCTCTATAGACACACGTCCTCAGTGTTATTTAGACCAAAGGTTATATGTGGAAAACAATAAGATGCTTCTTTTTCGGTTTTAGTTAAGAACAAGTATTATTAAGCTTAGAAATTAAGGCAAAACTACTCATTTTAAGGATTACTAGCAAAACGTGGCTTTACAAACTTCCCGGCTATAATTTATGTAAAGCAAAAACTAAGATCTTTACCACAAAAACGTTGCGGACATTGCTAACGCTATTATTTGAATGTATCAACCGCTTACATAAGAAGTTTGAACACGACAAGTTTGAATTCAGTATTGCTTATTGAATTTCAGTAAACTCAATTCACACCTCAACCGGTCAAAAGCCATACAATAAGCAGAAGCTTCAGAAGTCTAAGTAGTTTGGACTTGAAGGCCAGAAAACCTGATCAGGGCGTATCACAATGGGATGAGTACAACGATGTCACAATCTAAGAGTTGATACTTCATAGTGAGCAGGCTTATATGGAAGGGCATTGGAAGTTAATAAAATGCTACAAAAGACACTCAACCACAATACAAATGCTTTGATGATAAATATTACTAAATAACCTGTGCAGAAAACAAGATGACAAAAGGACAGACGTACCCTGTTTGGCGCCAACAGTCAGGTGAACTTCAATTATACGAACAAACGAACTGCTGCTAAACAAAATCAGAAATACCAACAGTCAAGTAGCTAGAGTTGTATTAGTTCAAATATAAAGTTCACTAATTTTCGAAATGTTTTGAAGATTAGTGGTTTGCGAAGTATTCGATTTCTTAGTTGATTGTCTTGAAAAAGACAAGAATGGTTTGGTGTGACGTCGTAAATAATGTATAAGAAGCAGTTAACTACATTTTATTATATTCAACCCTGACTATCCTCACAAAAGAACACACCATAAACTGGTCACGAAACGGTGAATCGCTGATGTACTAACTTAAACTAACAAGATTAGGTGTTGTTTCATCGTGAAATATGCTTCTAGAAAGGTCGATCAAAGCCGGGTTGTTTTGAAAGGATCAAATTCCGAATGGTTTGACACGTCTTGTTATAAATGTAATACATTCCAACTCAGAAAGCCAGATTACATTCATAAACATATAGACATCTTCAAAGATAAGAGTATAATTACTGAATTTTATAGTTATTGTCTTGCTGTTTAAGGTGGCGGAGCATATGCTAATAAAGGGAAGAACGTGCAGATTTTTTGAGAAATCTATATGTAGCCTCAGGTAGCTTCTGGGGAGATTCCTAGTTAAATTATACGGGAGCGTTTTGAGAGGGTAGGACCAATAGCGGGCTTGTAGATGTTCGATAATGCAATGAGAAAACAAAGTTTATCAGAATTATGTGATACTGTAGTGAACAAGAACACGGGTGGGGACAATGGAATGTATTTAACACAAAATTACAGAGCATCTCAATAAAATATGAGAACCATATATCAAATCGTTAATTTGCAAAATGTCCACCGATTGTCTCAAAATGCTTCAGACTTCATTGTTCTTACATTTTCATACAAATTGCATTTTATTCCCGATCTTGCGTTATTGATCTTCCCTCATCTTCTGCTGCCAGACATTACATTCCTAACTCGCATAATATACTAAGTAGCACGCACCACAATACATTTGGGCAAAACATTTCGAACAATCTGATCACACATAAACTTGTTATGAACATTTATATACGAAAATTAAAAGGTCAACTAGACAGGTTAAGGGTAAATCATAACAAAGGAAAAATAATAAAGTACACAAAAACAGATGTGATTACTACTCTGGATGATAAATCAGTATTACCAGGGTAGGTTAAGTGTATGGACAGATTGTTTTTGAACACATAAAGGAGGTTTTAATTGAAGCCTTGGCTATACGGAAATTGAAATCCCCTTTATGTGTTCAAAGACAATCTGTCCATACACTTAACCTACCCTGGTAATACTGATTTATCATTCAGAGTGGTAATCACATCTGTTTTTGTGTACTTTATTATTTTTCCTTTGTTATGACTTACCCTTAACCTGTCTAGTTGACCTTTTAATTTTCATATGTATATGTTCATAACAAGTTTATGTGTGATCAGATTGTTCGAAATGTATTGCGCAAATATATCACATAATTCTGATAACCTTCGTCTTCTCATTGCATTATCGAAATTTATCATAGGGACTAATTGTTGTAAATGTTCAGTGATTCCTCAATAACAGTGTATGTTTTGTCGTTTCTTTTATTCTGTATTTTATCTTGTTCGTTCATAGCATTTAATCTGTTTGATTAAAAACAAAGAAACCTGCTGTAGATTGTTTTAACCAGACAGACATTGTTGATATTATGAAAGCTGAGCAAACATAAGTTAATGGAATCAAATCGGGTTCAACAATATTGACGTGCCCTCCATGGACATTCCTTGATAAAATGGACCACCAAGCCATCTTTCTCGTTTATTTGACTTGTGCTACTGATGTTTTTAGTCGTACCAAATGTTGATGTATTCACGTTAATTCATCCCTTTGACCCGGTCACATTCGAATTTGCTTGGTTAGTTTCGTTGTGCTTTAGTGGAGCTATAGGATAAAGTCATGTCACTGGTATTATTATAATAAGCGACAGAATATTCCTGTTTATTCTGCATAACTGGTAGAATTTTATTGCAGGCAGTGTAACTTAGAAATGTCATAATAAATCATGTATCATGCAACTCCATTGTTGTAGTACGCGGTGATACAAGTTACGGAAATCATCTGACATCTGTTATTTTCTGTGTTCAACCTATCAGTTACATCATTGAATTTCTAACCACCATGAGACGTATTGTATAAATATCCATGATTCATAACCACAGAAAATAAACAGAAGGCTTAAACTAACAGGATATGTCAACCACTGGCCTAGAGACTATTCTATGATTGCTTCACCATATATCAAATATCTTGCTTCTTTATGTAGTCCGGTTATTATTGACGTGTCACACTTACTCTACCTTTTTCCTGCACGTCGGATAACCATAGTTTGGTCATTCTCAATGAGTATCCTACACGTCACCTTATCTGTTTTCATAACTTGTCTACTAGACGATTGCTTGCTAAAATAGCGCTACTTAGCTTACAATGCTCCCATGCATCACTTAGCGACTAACTGTCAAAAATGTCAACAACCAAAGTCAGAACCTCTCTGGATCTAGCGCATTAAATTAAACCTTGTCTTGATCCATCAACTGAATGGAAGCTACAAAATATTTACCAATATTTAGTAGCTGGTCATAATTTCACATCCTAATATCATCTTATCATTCTCAACACGTTGAGTTTCCCTGGTTTTTGTTCAGGAACATTAGTAAAAGAGGTCCAGGTAATGTTTTATCATCATAATAAACAAGGTGCTATCATAATCCCATGTACCAAGACTGGTCTGCCAACCGATCTACCCCAGTCTAGCTTACGTTCTACGGATCCACGGGCAAGATTGTCAGCCATTTTCCTTCACGAAGTTTATTTTTGGCCTCTTCAAGCTGTTTATCAGCCGCAGCCTGGCACTTAGCTCCATGATGAACATCTGATTTATGATGTGTACTAAGCTCATTCCTTTGGTGTCTGTTTTGTTAACTTTTGAAGCTTTATTTTAACTTATCTAGCTTCTTGAAACTCCATAACGTCACTGATTAAACGTCAGCTAGTTGTTCCTTGGTGTATGCTCTTTTAGGACTTGTCTTTCTGACCAGACCTTAACTTGATCAGTTTCGGTAGTTGTACGCCTGATTACGACTAAGCTAATCAGAATAGATTTTCACCATAAATCATTCAGTGATTATAGAGCATGTTGATGTTTTTTACCCTGAAGATGAACACTTGCGCACATTAACGAATTATTATTATTATTATTATTAATGGCTTTATTCAATTAACACAACCCATTACTGGACACGATTAAAAATAATCTTATAATGAATGAACAGCGAATGACGGAGATTAGAGCGACATTTATATAGTAACAATTAAATAATCAAAGGAACACGAAACAGCACCAAGATCTTGGTTAACTTGGTCGGTTTGTTAAATAATTTGCGCTCAGCATTGAAGTTCACGTAATCTCATAGATCTGTGGCGAACACTGAACCAAGAGCTCTGGTCACGAACTTACGGTAATAATGCTGATTTATCATGCAAAATACCTCATTAAATAGTGGTACGAACGTTGAATTGGTTTCACTTCCTACCCAGTAATCCTATTACAGGCAAACTAGACAATTCGTTAATATGCGAAGCCTACTCAAGACCCGATGATACCTTAAAAAGAATAATAATACCCAAAAAATGAAAAGGGCTCCAATAGCTTCGATAAAAAAGGAAAGATAGCCAACTGTATACCACAATACTGTTTTTAGCACTATATTTTATAACCACACATAATCCCATACTCTCAGCTCCTTTCTGAATCGCCTCCATTTGTCAGTTATATGTCCACTCATACCTTGTTTACACTTATTCTCTTTAACCTATTAAAATTCTCTTGCTTAACGGATACCTTAATAAAAGAAAATTAGATTGAGTAATCATACCTTAAACATTCCTCAATGAAAATATTGGCTACTCTGCCTCTCGTCCTTTCTTTTACTTGTTCCCTCTTTCAGCCTCCATGAGGTATGAAACGAGTGACTTCATCCTGCATCATCCTTAAAGCCTTAGATATTCCAAAAGGACATAAGGTTGCGATTTCTAGAAACTTCAACCTTCAATGGATTTATTCTTGACAATCAGTTGCACATTCGCAACGCAACTTTCATGAAGAGTGCCAACTTTGATATTGACTAAAACCATCTACATTCATATCTTATAAATTATAAACCCAGTTGAGTAATTTACTACAGTCGATATTGTATCATTTGTAACAAACTGATCTTGCCTGTAAACTGGTATGCCTTATGTAACAAACTGTTATTTGAGAATAAATTACTATTATTATTATTTTGTAAAGGATAGATGAAGTGTCATCTGCACCAAAACTTGCATTTGGCTACTACGTTCTCGTGGCGGTGTGTATATTGCCAAGACCAAAGTTTGTGGTATTAAGATTATTTTTGCTGATGCACTTGATATCGCAATTTGGGGTATGAGATTTATTCCTATTGCGGGAAAAGGATTAACCAAGTAGTTGACATATAAAAATTTGGTTACAATACGTCACACTGTCGTACAGTATAGAGTAAATGTTGTGATCCACACTCTTTCTTATGTGCCTTTCAAGGAGTGGATGTGGATTTTGGGATTTAAATGCTCTATTTTGCGTAGTGCGTTGCTCTGCCTGTTTGGGTTTTGATACTGTTTTTGCACTCCCTCAAATACAGAGTACAATTGGTGAAGGGTAATAAAGAATTTCGATATATAATACATCCCCACGAGCTTTTGTAGCTTAGTCCTGATTTTTTGGTCGACATTAGAAGCTGTTGTTTTAAAAGTGATTTCGGAGGGAATATTTGTGTCTGGTGCGGATTCATTGAAAATATTGAATATTTCCAGTGTTTATTAAAGTTAATCACTGATTGTAACAGTATGAAAACCCTGAGAATCTCTCTACGACATCTTTTGTTCAGTATTGTCAGATATTCGTTTGTTATTTCTGTCTTGTATTTTAACCTTTATTCAGGCCTCTTGTAAACCACACTTTGTGTTTTTCGGTCTTCTTTTTAAAGCTTTCGCTATTTGATTCTGGTTGAAGATGTATCTTTCATTGCTTAATTTAATGTTGCATGTTGCCGGACCATTGACTAAAAGGTTGTGCTTGACGAACATCATGGTCACAACGTGGTTCAGTGTACTCCTGTTAACCTCTAACTGTCCGCTTGGTAAAATTGTAGGGATCTTTGCAGAGACACCTGATCCCATCTTGTTTAGAATATTTTAATTGATTCTCAGGTTTTGAAATCTCTCGTCTATTAACTATTTCTATTGCTGTTTAGCACGTGAACTAGTGTTAGACAAACCTTTAACTGTACAGCTTAGGTTGTATTGTTTGAGGTATTTTGTAATTTGGTATAATTATTTATCTTTATAAAATTAGAACTGTTCAAGTCAGACATAGATTTTGTATTTGACATAATTTCATAAGAGTCATTCGAAAAACACTTCGTACACTTTACAGAAGAAGGTAGTCTGGTCTGATGGGATAAATTTTTGTTCGTTAGTTCTGCGTCCAAACCGAATATTCGGGTTCCGGTCGTTACAGTAGCAAAGAAACTACTGGATTTAAAGTACTTTATTATAAATCAAAAATCTTCCCAGTCAGCGTGTGGATAGTCGCTATACTGAAAACGAATATTAAATGTTTTGGATTTTTTGCATATTTCACGGAACGGTGGACTGTATAGAACTATTTTATGGTCGCTGTCGTGAAACGTTTTGTTAACTACTACAGTTGTCATATGGCATTGTGACAGAATATCAAGTTGAGAATGTCGTGGTTTCGTATGAGTAAGTGCACATGTTTTTCCAGAGAACTAAGTGTGCTTTCAAAGCATAATAGTTCAGAGTATATCTTACAGTTGATGCTTGGGAGGTTAAAATCACCATAAATAATCTTGCAGGCAAAATCACAGAAGGAAGCCTTAGCACACTACTCGTTTGTAGTAGTTTCAGTTTAACTGGGAGTCTTTAAGTCTGGATGTATTCATGTAGTCAGTATTTCGTATTTGTAAGCGTATACGGTAAGCCACGTCGATTCAAGTTTTCTGCCAGTGACAGCATCGCTAGAGACTTCCTCTCTCATTTTTAGATGAATATACTATACAGCCACAGATGAAGAGTTCATAAGTGTTTCTTTTAGGTTAAGAGCCTGTGACGTTATAAGGCAACTAGCTTCCCTCCGTCAGAGCAAGTGAAGGAATGTTAAACCGTACCAGAGTGCTTAGGTTAATCATTTTACGTAGCATAGATCGGGCATCTATAAACACTAGTGTCAGGTACGGTGAGGTGTAAACCTGATGGTTTAATTGTTTTGTCATGTTGGAAAGGAGATTAACTAGGGGTATCGGCTTCATTTCGTGTTTGTTTGATTAGTGATCGGAATGGCTCATAGGAAATAAGTAGTTAGAGAGTAATTTGTTGATGAAGGCACCTTCGAAAGTAACAGGTTAAGTTGAGCGGGTTGAGTGAGTATTTAGTGTACTTGAAGAGTAGTTGAAAGGGTCAGTTAAAGAGCTTTCTGAGGTGTGGACAGTTTTGATGAAGAGAAGTTTATCATTTCCTGTCAGATCAGAGTATATAAAGCATAGTTTTAAAAAGTTAGAATATCGCCCTCGGGAGTTGAAGAGAGCATAGAAACACTTTTGGGCGGAGAGGGTTAAAAAAGCATGAGGTGGCCTTTGTGCTGAAAAGGTGGAGATCCAAGTGCTAAATAAGGCAGTTAGACTCGTGTAGAGTCTAGAATCAGTAGGTAGGTGCATAGTCAGGCAAAAATTATGGTTTTCCTGTGTGCTCTGGTCCATTTTAGCCCTGTTGTGGGTAGTTGAGTAAGTTATGTGTTTGAAGTTACAAATGAGGTGTTACCTGAGATTATGGACAAGAGAGGTGTTTGTGTTATGCATGGTTGTGTTCTGATTCTTGAAATTTTCGATGTTCCATCTAAAAAAATCAGTGAGTCAGTCAGCTACGACGTAGGATCAGGCACATATATGCATCCGTACAAGTTGCCATACCTCATTAACACAACAATATGGACACTGGATTCATAAAATTACTTAATCCAGAGGTGGTAATTTATAAAGGATTGCGTATAAGAATATAGTACAAGAAGAATTAGTTCGTAGAAAGATAGATATGGAGCGATTTTAATCTCTTAGCTTAAGGGAAGATAGAGTGTATACACCGACGCCATCGTGATCGATTCTAAGCCATGTCACCAAGAGTCTCCAATCATTGGTTACGATAGTCACGCGGACCCCAACCAAGTAGTCTGCATCTACCAACATGGCTCAGAATACAAGTTAGTGACTTCAAGCACTGATGGCACGTTTTGCTTTGGCCACCCCTAGCTATCTTCCAACCATTACCAGCACCGGTTGATATTGCGCGTCGTGGTTATCGGTGTTCAGGCATACGTAACATGTGGCCCAACCACCTCAGCCGATGAAGATTCACAGCCTCATCAAATGATTTACCATTGTTCCTAACTACCCTGCGTATAACCTCAATATTACTTACCCGGTGATCCCATAAGATGCGAGCATATTATACCCATTCTTTATTCGTAATTTGGCAAAAGTCAAAAGAGCTGTTCGAGTTCGTTCTGAGATCTCGTCAGACACCAACCCATTAGTGCTGATCGGACTTCCAAGATATGTGAAGTTGTTGACGCGTTAGACTGCTTCACTCCCTATCCTTAGTTCAGATGTGAGACAAGCATATCTTGCGTTTCACCGACCAATTGATTCACCACTGTAAATTGGTTGACGTCAATCAGCTCCATCTTGGCACTAAAATATCAAACCGAACTAGATTCTAAGGAAGCTTACAGCTGCCGGAAAATTGTTACTCAACATTTGGTGTTTTTACAAGGTGCCATAGAAATATTTTGTAACTTCGTTTGGGATTCCGCAAGACGTGCGTTACATAACTTTTTTCCAACTTCTTGATGCATATCGGCCTATTCCGAATGTTTGCGAATACAGCAGTGCGCATAAATCTTATACTCGCTGGTCGTTATACCTTACTTTCCACTAATTGCTCGCAATTAGTGACACTTCTGGGTGGATCGGAAGTAGTACCGAGCAATGTCTTTTCACGTAGTTTGTGGTTGATTTTATTTATATTTATGAACGTGATGCGATGCAGTGAGATGTCACGCGCAAGTACATTGTGAATTTCTAGTTTAGTTATAGAAAGAACAGAAAATAATTCAGATTGATCATTACACAGATAATTGTCATATACGTTAATGACCGATTTAGATCTTTTCAGATGCTGGGTGCGTAGAGGGAGGTTACATGTTTTTCAACTGGCCTGGACATAATTTAAAGAGGTGTGAATATAATTAAGATTTGCAATAACTGGACGAAGACCGTTAGAGATTAAATAAATTTATGACAAATAGCACTGCGTGAGGCCTAACAGACTAAGGGTATGAAGTTGAACGTAATGATGAAGTGCCAAATATTTGAAAACACTATAAATATGGTATTGTTCGCCAAAAAATACTGTCGTTTTTGAATGATAAACTAAAAAAGACCACGTGGAATAACAGCCTTCAGGGTTCATACCGAAATTATGATAATTAGTGTGTCACCATGAGCTTGGCAAACTAGGTCATTCACAACTCAAAATGAAGCCGGAAATCACATCAGATTTCCAAACGGCAAATCACAATTTTCTCTACCGTTATAATACTTAGTTCATTACAAGTATCATTACCAACTTTCGACTCGGTAATTTTAAGTTAATTGAGACTTGTTAATAATCAAGGTAATATATTTGTAATGTTTTAATCAGTAGAAAGTTAAACCTCTGAAGTTTCATGACTTACTGTGAGTTATTTCTTCGGAGAACAAAATTTAGTTATGAATAACACTAACAGAAGTTCAAATAGTTCAAAGGAGACAAAGCAGAATACTTTTAGTACAATCAAAATAGATGTGACCATGTTGATATTACCGTGTTATTTCAGTGAGGATAATCTCTTTTGTGAGACTTAGTTATGTGTAATTGTGAAATAGTAATGTTAGGAATATTTGTGCGTTTGTAAGCTGTGTGAAATGTGAATAGGATAAGTTTTCTGAATAAATGGTTCATGGAGCTAAATGCTTGTCTGAGTAAGTTTGGGGCCATACAGATTTTCTCATTGAGTAGGTGCTCTAATTTCAAATAAACATATCGATTTGAGTGTTAGCTTGTGCTATTCAGCTCTTCAGTTTCACGATCCTAATCACTACATGTGCTCTTGAAATATGAGAGAAATTTCCTCTATGTGAGCTTTTCATTCTCCCGTTGTTGGTAGTGCGTACACATATTTAGTTTCGATCTCGGTCATTTGTCATTATTATTACTATTTTGTTTACAGTTATAGATTTAAGATGGAGTTGTTGACGTCGGTAATGTTCTGAGTTTTGTTCCATTTTCGTTTCAGTTAACATCCTTAAAAATTTTGGCGGTGTCCATAGTGAAAATCTTGTGTTTGATTGATCCCATTTGTATTTTCCATTGTTTCCGTACTTGGTAGAAAACAACTACGTTCCCATAATAGCAAGAGAGAAGGTTTGCTATTAGGTAATTATGCGTTTTTTCACTTCCAAATATAATCGTTACACTGTATTGATTGACTGCTTTTAAAACTCGTCGGGCCACTTTGATCTTGTCCTTTTTCAGGAGTAACCTTGCTTGTAACTTACATTGAACTCATTTGTGGCTTGTCAAATTATTATATCCTGCTTTAACTGTGCATGGTATAATAGATCAGCGTGTGAAAAGTTGTTGTACTCCATAGTTTTTCTGTCGGAGAAAATGCTTTTGAGGTACACAATATTTCATTTTATGCCTATATTTATTGTTTCAGTGTCACATCAAATACTACATTTTACGTTGTTATACAAGCCATATTGGTGAACCTCGCCTTCCAAATACTTTAACTGAGGCATGTAGTGACGGGACTGTTGAAATTATTGAGTCTTTCGGATGTAACGCGTATTGCGTCGTTTTACAGGTGATCGATGGATTTTTTATTGGGGAAAGATGGGACCTCGTATTTATTTTCCTCCCCACATTATAGGGTCAAAGGGCCTGAAGGAACAAAACTTAATGTGGATAATCAATGTTCCACAGTATCAATTGCGCAACTCTGTTAAAATTAGTATGCGCTGAGGTTTAAGAAATACCATTTTGAGGTGCATCCTCACAAAGTCTTTTGAGACGAACACCTGTGCAGCTGCTGTATTATAGCCGTTGTTTTTTAGCTTATATACGAAGCCACTTTATTACGGCAGCCTGTGAGAATGCTCTAACGGACATCAAACATAGTAACAGATACCGAGATACAACCTGTTGGACATAAATTCCACGGATGCACGAGCAAAACAGCCTGGGATTAATCGTCAGTCATGTCTTGAAAACAACTAATTACTGCAATGTAGGAGTTGTAAAAGGGTTTTCGAGTGCCATTATCGATTCGTAGGGCCCTCATATCCTCTAGTAAAGATGCACTTTGAACGTCACTTCCTACCTTTGTTAGTCGCTTCTTAGAAGGCTGCTTTCATGCAGTAGGCTCATTTTTTACTGTGAATGCTGATGTATTTGAGTGGTTTGAGTTTAGATTCTAAGCTAGTGACAGACTTTTGTTACCGATTATACGGCGATAGACTAAAATATTGAAGTATTTTCCCCACTATTTATCATAGAACGTGTTGTGACGTATTACTGACACTAATTTGTGTTTTAACACGTCTTACGTTTTTATTCTCTCCGTGGCTAATCATCTCTGAGGCGACCACAAAAGGGTTAGAAAACTGAAATGGAATAACAACACGGAGAGATTTTGTTTTACTCTTCCAGTGGTCAATCAATAAATCCCTCAACTTAAACAAACACTATCAACCCCACAGGATAATGTCTTCAAGAAGGAACGGAATCTGAATTAGAAATTGTTTTGTAATGGTTACTAGAGGTTATCTGTCCTACTATTCCAAAGAACAGTGAAATTTAGTGACACGTCTCTCAGTATTGTTCTCCTCGTATCTGGTTTACTCAGATATTGTTATTTGCTTATTTGTTGTGTATACATCGACGTAAGAGGGTTAATACGGAAATTACAAAGAGATCAGAGAGTCGATAAATGAAAAGTACCCAAGTATGAAGGCTTTCTGTACAACCTGACCACCCAAAGATGTCACTGAACATGCTCTCGACGACTTCTAGATGTATCACAATGCTAGTTCTGATACTGTGGATGGTGGCTTATACTTCATACATTCACCTTCTTCAGAGCTCAAAAAAGTTCGAATATTTTATTCCTTAACGTTATGAGAGGAGATCTAGAAAGGAATCTTTCCTGGACCTTATTAGTGGGTGACTTCAAGTTTTCTATTTTTTTATCCAATGATGATAGTTCCACAATGGTAACTGATATTAAGGACTTGATTGGAAACTCAGCCTGACAGAAAATTTAACTCAGTTTACCTACTGAAAGCAGACGGACATGCCTTCAGTCTGGATCGCATTTTCAGCGAATATGCTTCTGAAGTGACCAACTTGTTAGTCTTGAACCCTTTTGAACATGTCGATTATCCCCTCACATCATTCTGATTGAACAAACATAGCTACGTCAGCGTGCGTAAATCACAGAATCTTCCTAGGAACACCCTCACCTAATCCGTTCATCGGCGAACTTCCCTCTGATTGTCTGATGGTGCCTAAGGTTCCGTGTCCACATACTGTAGACACATTATCTGTAACAACTGTCGTCGTCCCAATGACACAAATGATAAGTCATGCTACAAGGTATCACCCAACACATGTACCAAGAAGGTCAAGTAAGGTAGATTAGCCTACTAAAGTTGGAGGTCCGTATAAATCTGAACCCTCTTGACCCCAACTCACTAACTGTACACAACCCCAACAAGGTAGTTGCTAGGCCATTAGCCAATAAATTTCGATCCAGACATTTCCAGTCTGACGCACCTCTGTGTACACACTGCTGTTCTACTCATTTCCATGACTCTCTAAATATAGATATTGTAGCTTCCAAAACTAAAGTAATTATGGGGCTTTTGACCACACAAATTTAGCTGGATCTTATAGTATCCAACCCATGTTCCAATGTGTGAACTCTACATTTTTCTGTTTAAGTGTTCCTTAGTCAAGGTAAACTACCCCTCGACAGCAAAAATACCACTCATACCTTTACACAAAGAATGAGAGAAAGTGGGAGTTTATGATCTCCAACCTATTTCATTGCTATTCACAATGGCAAATGTCGGGGAAAGACGTGCCAACTAATTTTTCCATAACTTCCTCCTCAACAAATCTATTCACTCGAAGCCAAAATAAGATAACCTACGTGGTAGGGAACCCGTTAAATTACTGCAGTGAGTAGACCAATTGACTGAAACACAAAGGACCTGCCTGTATTTGTCTCCTAGACTTCTCCAAAACATTGAACGTGGTTGACTATCGTATTCCGTCTTAAAAATCGGATTATATGTGTATATGTGGATGTCTAGCAGTTTAGTCCTCAGGTTACATAAAAGGTCGGAGTTTACTCCAATCTATCAAATTAGTTTCCAATAACAAATGAATTGCCACAAAGCCTAATCTTTGGGCTTCTGATCCCATTGTTTACTAATGACCAACCTAATTCTTTGGACGCAAACTTTTCTGTGTGCAGATGATCTCAAGAACTAGAAAGGAAACGTTTGCTTAGCCAATGTTTTGACTCTCTAAAAGTATCTACACGGGATAAATAACTGCGCCGTCACAAACCTTGCTTCCCTCAATACCATTAAGTGCAGAATGGCAATGGTGAACGGCGGCGATACTCCACCCATTATATACTGCTTGATAGATTCCGAAATCGCATTTTGCACCGGTGAAAATGAACTGGGCTTGCCTCATTAGTATAATTCAGATGTTTCCTCTGATTAAAATTATTGAGTCAGCAAATCATAATAGCTCTTGGGCATTAATTCTCGATTATTTCCTTGAAAGTAGTGCATGAATAACCCCGAAGAACATTTAAGCCAGCAAGAAAATAGTTTCTGATCCTTAAACGATATAAAATAAAAGCAATAGATTTGTATTTGTCGGACATTTATAACATGGGTTATTAGGCTTTTCATCACAAGCTGACACCATCTATATTGCAAAGATGAAATCCTAGCGGAGACCTGATTAGTTCATTCACGCTCTACGCTTCTGGTATCACTTCATTTGCTAGCCTAATTGTTTTCTTCACTCACAGAAGAAATATAGGAGTGGTAATTACCCCTTGTAACCAAGAGCACTATCTCAAAGAACAGACAGCTAGTTAATGTAGTCAAGAAAAGTTTAAGTTGAAGACTGAATATTAGAGGTTGATTTGCGCCGTCAAGGTCGTTTGATTTATTGATGTGGTTTCCCACTGCAATGTTCTCTTCAAAAAAGGTTTTGTAACTAATGAGATTTCAGTGATTGAGATCTGTGGGACACATTTTTTTACTGAACGTTACCCCCACGTACAAGCCCTCTATGCAATAGCATGAGGGTTGCAAAACAGTGTGAAGAATGAGAACTATGATTTGCAGTTGGTTAGTGTTAGGAATTAGATCTAGGGTTTTCATCACAAGCTGATGTAATCTAAAATGTCAAAGCTTTATTTAGCCAAACGGATGAATCAATGTCGCACGAAAATCCGAGTCTTGTTATCTTATTTCTAATTGGTTCGTCCATAAATTATAGTCTCATCGCATTAAATGCGCTCTTCATAAGCTAAATCTAAAAAAATCGATGTTCTTTCGGAAAGCAGACATTTTCGGAATCATGCTATTCCACTCCCTCCTTTCTATGCTGTTCCACTGTCTTTCAAAGATCAAAATGCTGGTTCATTTTTGGTACATCACTTACTGTTCGTCAGTACTGGAGAAAGTTGAAGAACTGTTTTACGTCTTTATAATCAAAAATTTTGGTGCACTCAGAAATAGGGAAGATTTTCGTTTCAACAATCACTTCCGTGCACCGGTTAGTTAAGTGAACAGGTAAAACTCCCATAAATGACCGATTTATTTTTCATTTGAGCCTCATTGCAGGAAGTCAAATCATAAAGGCCATACATTACACTTTCTCGACTGCTCATTCAAAGGAAAATTTCGGAGATACTGCGTTGGACACATTAAGAAAACAAAATCGACAGTATTTTCAGTATAACACCAACGATTCAGAAAAAGTTATGGGACATATGTACTAGTTCTTTGTGGTTTCCTCTTACCTATTACGCGGACCTATTAAACCTGACTTTCGAGCTCCTACGGGGTCTAAAAAACTAGACAACTCATTGGGTGGTGCTTTCAGGGCGTTTGTTTTCGAATGCTAATAACCTACTAATATATTCAGTCCTCGAAGACTACATGTTACTGCCATAAATTAGCATAAAACAAACTGCTGATCATTAAGATTTTTTAGGATTTTCCGTGTGTTCTAATTTACAGTTCGATAGTGAATTCAAAAAGACTTTCTTACGGACTGTAATGTTTTGGATGTCTTAACAGGTATGATAAAACACTCAAAGTATGTCGCAACTTGCACTTGACATTTAGAAGTTGACTCCGATCCGGATATAAATAATGTATGTTTTAGTTGATTTTATCGTTCCTCCCTGGAGCGATACATTGGATACTGTTGGTGATTAACGTATTGACATTTCCTTCATATCAAAGTAAACCAGCCTAAATACAACTAAAGATTTAAGGAGTATTTGGGACTATCATTTTAGTGGCTAAGAATTGTTGTTAGGTGATACTTTTCGTGACTGTGCTGGATATTATGGTTTTTGTTTGTTATGTGATCTGAAGAATTGTTTCAAAACCTGTCACGCAATTGCTTCAAGCATTTGTAAAGAACACTTCTTACCTTGCTCTTTCGTATGGTACTCGTATTTTTGCTATCTTTTCTATTTCTACATCTAACGTCATACAACATTTGGCTCTACCTAGATTGTTTGATTAATCTAAACGACCCCACCATAATCAGCAAAGCGAATCAATGTAGGGGGCTTTAGGTCACTATTGTATGGTAGGATATATTTTACTTTCTCTTTGTAGTTTCCAAACTTACCTCCTTTTGTTGTTTTCATAATAGGATGGATGTTCATTGTGACATGAATCAAGAAGTCGATTCCAATTATCCAAATTCGTACTCTAAAGAAGTTGAGGACGCGCTTTCCCGGCTTAATTTAAAATCAGACACTTTAGACGATCCTGATTTTAATGTTATTTCTTATATTAATGAGGTTAACTTACTACAAAATGCTTATGACATATTTTTTAGAGATTTCCCAGCGAACAGTCACTGGCAAATATAGATGAGTTGATAGCTGAAGCGGAAGGAAAAATTCGCGAACTAGACGATGAAACTAGAGACCTACTACGTGGTCGCTGGCAAACAGAGGACAAAGGACAAGAAATTGTTCAGGATGCAAAGAATATGATAAAAGTACTATTCTCTAGGTTGGTTTGTATTTATGTTGGTGTGTAGCTTGCAGATAAATTCATATTTAAGTAAATACCTTCATAATCATTAGCTCGTTTACCAAGTGGTTGTTTGCGTACCATACTTTGAACCACGTAGTGTGAATACGGGTGATACTACTTGCCTCACGTATCCAAACTGATGACTGAAAGTCAAGTGTTAAAACTACCAATCCATCACTGTTATGATATTCAACATTAAATTTCTTCCTCGATGTTCTATACATCAATTCATCCTTCCACTTATATATAAGGGGTTTTTATGAGTATCGTACCTCGTGATGACTTTCCTAACTAGTGTTACTTGACGTTTAATAAAAAAATTCACAAATTTCTATAATTGTTTGTGTATTTGAAATAACTTATTTGACATGTTGAACTGTTCTGAATACGTGAAAATGAGTGATTTAATGCCATAGTTACCTGAATCAGGTAAAATCTGTGTTTTCAAGTAATATTGGTATGACACAAGTTTGATACCGCAGTGCTGCCATTAGGTGACTCGTTTTGCATGCAAGTTTGTTCTTTCTTATTAATGAAGCTTTCAGTTCTGTCTACATTTCATATGAAATGTACCTATTATGTTACATATCAAACAGACCCTAAGTAATGTAATTAAGTTATTGAAGTTAAAACCACACGGTTTGACTCTCAAGTACTAGCTACTATTATACTACAAAAATGTAGTGCGAAAGATCGACTGGTGGGGGGCAGGATTGGTCTTATCATCATCCTTTGCCTTTAAATAGTATTACGCTTTTTATCAAAACTAATTTAGATTCTTTGAGTCAAAATATACTCAGCCAGTGTTTGTCAAACAACAATTTTCGTCGGAAGTTTACTAATATTTTCAAAATTTCATATTGGAGTAAACTAGTTACTTTCGGGACACAACTATCTAGGGATTACGCTTAACCTCCTGAATTTACCATAGTTTGATCTGTTTACTTGCAACACTTCAGGTTTGACGGAATTCCATAGTGAGCTTTTTAATTGCACGGTGATAAAATAGATACATAACTCTCTTCTAATCATTTACTCATCGATTTGCTTAAGTATGGTGTGTGATTTTTACCAAATATGTTTATTACAGACTAATTTCGTATCTAGGTAGTTCCTTGCATATATTCACCAGGAGTTCTACGTGATTGCTCTCAAAGTTCGATGTATTTTACTGATCCTAGTAATGGTGGAGTAAATATAGTCAGTTTACAAAACTGGTTTGTTTGCCCCCTATATTTTTCCATATTGAACACTATTAGTTGGCAAAATGAGTGTTTTAAAGAGGCAGAGAATAGATTGTCTAATAGTATCATAGCGTGGAAAAAAATCATCATTTCACTACTTCAGTAGTAGTCTGTGACTTCAAATCTCTGCGAAGTTTTCATGAGTTATGTGACTCATTTCTAAATGTTAAGGTTGTTTTAAACAAGGTACTAAACTAACGTGATTTTATGTAGTACAATGAGTATTCCAGCCGTCAACTCAAGTAGATATCCACCATATGGTAATATATGCATTTACTCCATACGGTAAAAATGGACTTTTAGCGTTATATCTTTTGGTTTTAAACCGAACGCCAATAACTTTATATTTACTGAGTTTCAGACACATCTTCAGGATCATTATTTTTACTAATATGTTTACCAATATACTGACGATGTATCATAACAATTCTAACAATCACCTTTTTATAATTCATTGTCAAGTTTTTATTAGAGTTGTTGTAATTAAATGACTTAGCGCTCTGCGTTTAATCATTGAAGCCGCAAATCATAAATTCTTCTGAATTCTGGTATGTTATTATTCTGAAATGTTTTAAGAGTCGAAAAAAACATCATTGTATCTTGTGTACTTTTATCCTTAGTTTCTTAGTTATTACTATTTGAAAAATATGTCATGAAAATAATCAAAATGTGATTTCTTTCATTGTTACGTTATTTTAATAACTTAACAGAGGAAAGGACAGAGCAGTAATATTGTCGCTAATATCACTACTACTTTTTATTGTTCTACTCTATTTGTCTTTAAGCAGAATTTTCAGTAAAAAAGTCATTGTGCACTTCATCTTATAGAATACAGGATGTTCAAGATCGAGCTACTAGATCAGAAGAAATGGTACAAGACATCACTCGGGATATACAGCAGCTTGATCAAGCTAAGCGTAACCTAACTGTTTCCATAACTGCCCTCAATAATTTAATTCTTATCGTGAACACCATTGATCGTCTGAACGAATTACTTGGAATACAAAGTTCAGTGAATGATCCAATGTTTTTTGCGAAGAGCAATCACACAAATGCCAGTGCCCAGAATCCATTTTTAGAAGTTGACTCTGGTAATTTTGTTGCACTTCAATTTTACTAACTATTCTGGCAGGAATATTGTTTTCTCGTTATATATATATAGCTAGTCAGCCAATCAGTGTATCGGTCCAAGTTGCCATGTCCCATTAGCACAGCGATATGAAATTGTCAGACTAAATCTCAGATTAGTAGAGGTAGTAACAGTATTAGTCGTAATAGAAAAGATTGGGCACCGAATATACAATTCAAGAAAATTTAAATTAGCGAAATAAAAAAATTATGAGGAATTCATCAGCTTACAAGCTGTGGTAAAACAAAGAGTGGATGGACCTGCGGCATTGCAAACGATTTTGAGATAGGTCATTCGAAGTCTCTGACCACTGACTGCGATAATCACGCGAAGCCTAGCTAGGTAGTCTATACCTGTTTTCATGGCTCAGTCAAATCTTCGATGGCTTCATGGACTGGTGCCGTGTTTTGGTTTGGCCATCCTTAGCTCTTTTCCAGCATAATCTTACACCAGACAACATCTCTCATCAAGGTGAGGGGTGGTTGGGACATGTGTCACGTGTGCCCAACCACATCAGATGATGAAGATTCACTACCTCGTCAATCGATTGGCCATCCTTACCTGATAATTTATTCCTAACTCCAGACATCGCTTATTCGGTAATCCCAAGATACATGAACAATGCTTCGAAGACACCTATGATCGAATACTAGTAACCTACGAATATCCTTTATTCTTAATAGTTATGTTTCACACACTTGAAATAGAACAAGACGAACTGTTGTGCAGTAAGTTCGTCCTTTGGTTGGCAAGCTGATATCTCCCCTACACCACAAGTGACAGGAGTTGACAAAATGCAGTCGGGCTTTCTTAATTTGTAACGAGACTTCGGCAGACACCAGTCGATAAAGACTAATGAAACACCTAAGATAAATGAATTAGTCGACACACTCGATTACGTCGCTCTTTACCATTGATTGGGGTGCTGACGCGAACGGATCCCGAAGCAACATTTTGCATTTGGAGGGAAGGAGTCTCACTCCAAACATCCTTTCATTGTTGCTTAAAGTGTTCAGGAGACTCTGAATCTTATCAGAGTCTTAAACGAACATAGTTACATTATCTGCTTATTCAAAGTCAACGAGTGAATCTCTCAATAGATCAACCCTTGAAAAGTCAGACAATGAGAGCGTTATATCTTAACGAATATATATGACAAAGACAAATAAACATGGAAGAATCAGACAACCCTGACAAACACCACTTGAAGTTATAAATTTCAATAACAGGTCGCTTTATTGATGTAAGGTTTAGCAATGCATAAGTTTGCTATTTTATATAAATCGATCAGCAAAATAGTCTGTTTACTTTTGTGCATAAGGAGGGAGCGATTTCATAATAAAATAGTGAAACCTACGCAAAACAGCCGTCATATTGACTTAGATAGTTTGTTAGAGCCCAACAAAACGTTGCATAAACACGCCATGGTAGACTGGCATCGGATGCAAAACGATAATACGTTAATTTACATAAATCATTTGAAAGGAATGAATTGCCTGAAAGTTGCTTCGAACTTCTTAGTGGAGTTTGAAGATGTCCAGCGGATGACATCGTACTTGTATATGAGCTGTCAGGAACTGGACAGTTTACTGACTGTTTGTACTGAGTGGAGAGCAAACCAACAGACCTCAAATGCTTTTCAACTGCCTTAAAAAACGGAACAATGCAGTATGAAGAAGTGGTTAAGATGATTACC
This sequence comes from Schistosoma margrebowiei, assembly GCA_944470205.2. Taxonomy (NCBI): domain Eukaryota; kingdom Metazoa; phylum Platyhelminthes; class Trematoda; order Strigeidida; family Schistosomatidae; genus Schistosoma; species Schistosoma margrebowiei. Next base: position 23,660,621 of record OX104024.1, read on the forward strand.
AAGTAACAAATGTGTTTAAGCCATCCACGTGTTTTGAGAAAGTATTAAAACACCTAAAATTAATTCTCATGCGTACCGTTTCACAGGACATCAGCTTGAACTCTTCATAAGGCGAATTTCGGTTAACAAGGTATTATTATTTCCCATCATATGATACATTTGATTCACACAACAGTACAAAGACCATTAATTACGTATTGAGCTGGATTACGATTGCTTAGCAATAAGATTAACGTCAGTTTCTTGATTAACGAGATTTTTATGACAAAAGCTTTTCCTTGATAATAGCTGTGAGATGGGTGTTATTCCTATAATGCTAAAAGTCAACAAGTGAGTCTCTCAATAGATCAACTCTTGAAACGTCAGACAATGAGAGCGTTCTTTCTTAATGGATATCTATGACAAAGTCAAATAAATATGAGAAATGTTTTTGATAAAGATCATGAACCGATCAATGGTTTGTCATACCGTCGAAGGATATTTCTTCTTGTGGGACCTGAAAAGGAAGCTGAGTTAGTGGTGGTCTTAATGACCTCGAAGAGCGAGCGCAGACATCAATGTACAACTGCCTGAGGTCGGTCGTGCTCTACATTTTTGTGGCCCCCATATGCCCTGGTACGGCCGAGGGTGGGGAGAGTTCTCTCTCCCTCTCGAAATGCTCTCACATGGCCACGCGTATATAGCTTCCGCCAGGGCAGTCCTACTCACTGCCTTCTCGTGGCGGGGGTATTGTTCACGAAATTGAAAGGACGAAAAGCGAATGTCCGGCGCTTTAACCGGGCTGGTGGACACCGTGAGTTCACCTAGGGGAGTTGGTAAACCCTGATTCCAAACCAGTAGTGCACATGGGCTCCAGTATCATAAAGGAACAAATGGCGTATGAACCAATCGTTGGTCACCGGCTACCATGGGACTGTATCTCTTGACGTTGGTTCACTGCCTTGTCAGTCAGACGTTTAGGTCAAAGGCTCGTGGTGTGGCCCCCTAAGAAAACCACCAGCTTCGGTCTGGACACCCGGAAAGTATCGCAGCTCACACACAAATAAAATGAAATGACGCTTTTTGTGGGTAGTTTTTGATATGTTAGCTCCGCAATTTAAAAGGCCTTACTACCGGAGATGAACATTCGTGGCGAGATGACATCGCCACAGATACTGGTTGTTTGAGGGAAAACCCTTGCCGTTGTCGCACTCGAACCTTAAGTTACTACCTTCAACCGACCTGCACTGCATGGTGGAACTTGAAGGAACATGTGTTCCTGCTAATAAATCTTAGTTGATTCATCATTATAGGCAAACCTAACCATTAAATCAAGGTACCAGCTGCGGTCAGGATATTTGTATATATATTTATTCATGCTACAAGAAAAATCTTTATACGAAATCCTTCATATAAATTCATCGGTGCTTTATTTCTAATTAGTAAACTATGTCTGTATTTCATGGATAGATCATTTCCTCCAAAGTTTAGGTGGTATTATACACTGGTTTAAGCCCACCAGAATCATTGTTAACATATTTATAGAAGTGACCGCTATCTGATTTAGATAGATAATATTTAGGATCGCTTCTGTGGAAGAAGAGTGGGTTTGATATGGATAGATAATAGTTTTTAATTGCGAATACCTTCCTCCTATATAGAATGCTAACTGATCCGTTTACTGGAATGAGTCTGGAACTAAGAACATAGAGTATGTACCCATTCTTTGTATAAAATTACTTAGAAATTTCAAACCTGATGTTCAGTTATCAAGTTCGCTTTCACTTCAACCATTTGTTTGTTAGTAGCTTTAGCTGTTACCCTGAAAGTAGTCATATTTGTGACGAATTTATTTATCTAGTTTCTGAGCCCTAATATTTTTACGACGTAACTAGAGTCCAACCACATATTCTCATTAAAATGATTTTTCCAATTTTAAATAAGAATCCTGGATGAATGAAAACCATCCACCTGAAAAAACAAAGTCTCAAAGATTTGTACCGTCCTTTTTGGCCGAAATATCAAATTTATTAGCTCAAGTTCAACGCTTATTACAACCTATGCTGTCAGCCTATGGTTCAGTGTCATCTGTGGCCGGATTATCTCGAGAATTGGATTCCATTCATTCAGTCCTTGCAGATCGTTTGACTAAGGAACTCAAACTGTTACTAGCAGTATGTAGATATACTTCCAAATCGTTATTTTTTGTTCTTTTTTAATGAAAAAGTGTTGTAAGAAATATATAGACGTTCTGAGTTGAACCAGTTTATGTTAGGATCCATATTTTTTATGAAATGCTATATAACAAAATGCATCTTTGTGTGCTGAAACTTTTTGATAGTCATTTTGTACTGGTCGTTTTTATGGAATTATATTGTTCAGTCAATATTCTTGTAATAATGTGACACATTTACGAAGTTTTATGAGGGCTGGCGATACTACATTAATACTCAAATAGTAGTGTTGCGTGTTTAGAATATGCAAGCCGTGCTTTAACCGCCGCGCCATTGCTCTGTTCACATACTCATGAGCTTTCTATTGTCTAGACTTGTCGGAAGGTTCCTTTTTCACTGTATACACTGCATTTCTCAGGTTGAATTCATCTATCAAACATTACTCAAGTAAAACAATCAATATCTAAGCTTATAGAAACGCATTTTTCTCCTTTTTTTTTAGCTAACTCAAAGATATTCGTTTAAATAGTGCTATTAATCTCAAATCCTTAGTTTTCCTAACAATACTCAGTGCTTAAGTTCTAAATGAAAATACAGAATCCATACTTCCACTTATTAACTACTGTATACCTAAACAACCGAAATTAGTTCATTTTGTACAGTTCGGGTTGACTAGTGAGCTATATTTTTCTGATAATTCTTTGACCTTATTAGGTACTCTTTTTTGTAATTGTTTACATTATTGTCCTCTCAGTTAGGAAGATTAGATTTTTTACCGAATATCCAAACTTCTGTAACGAATTCCTCACTGCGGGCTGGTTATGGGTACTTTTATTTGTCATTCTTTTATACTACAACCAGTAGGATATGATTTTCTGTGAATTATACGTATATATCGTTGCGATAATTTAGAATGGGGTTTACAAATCAGTATTAATTTTGAAACAGTCATACGTTTCTTAAAGTTTACATTTTCAGTCTGGTCTACGTTTCTCATGAGTTTGACAAATAGTTTTGCGAAAATCTCTAATGTATTTCACGTTAAATTTACCTATCAGAGTCAACTGGATTCATAGAAACTTAGTTGCTGACTCTTTGAAATTACCTCTTTATTTCTGTGTTTTTATCAAATAACTTGATGCAGCTAAAGTCATGATTTCTATAGCAAATGTACTTATCATCCTGCTCTTATATATGTTAACATAAATTTATCCTTTTATCGACCTACATCTTTTTATATATGTAATCTCCTATATTGGTAACCAGTTTGCTAACTCATTTCTCTTTGTTTTCCTAATACTAGGCTACTCGAACAGTTACAGATAACAAGGAACTGATTTTATCAGCCTGTGAACTAGTTGACTTACTCCCTAAGAGTTTTCATCTCGATTCGGATATTGTAAATTGGTTTATCTCTCATCATCTGACTGAGTATAAGGAGCTATTCGATCCAACACAGACTACTGCTTGGTTGGATAAAATTGATCAGCGATACAACTGGTTAAGAACCAATTTGGTCCCCTTAGAACGTTTATTTATTTCAGTGTTTCCTCCCTCTTGGCTGGTGACTGAAAGGTAAGTTAAAATATATAGTCACCTTAGGATTAATGTAGTACTTTATCAATGGTTATCTAAATTTATTTCATTAAGCTTGGTAGCATAGATGTATGTTGGTATCATTACCAAGGTTTGACTTGACGATTTCGAATAAACTGCGCATTAGCTAGGTCTCAGTAATAAGAGTAATGATAGATTTGTAATAATTCAGTGAGTAGAGAATTAAATGTCCGACGTTTCGTGACTAAGGTGAAGTCGCTTGTTCAGAGAGTAAGTAAATAAATATATTACATTTACGCAAGTTTAAATAGCACAAAGGAACTACAAAAATGTTTCCTACGATCAAAAACGTCAGAAATTTAATTTTCTATTCATTGTGTTATTACGAATATATTACCATTTTTACAATATATGTATGTAATTCCTCAAAATGATTATCGAGGTTTAAAACAAAATCAAAGTCAGACTTCAATATTATGAGTTCCGAGCAATGGGCCACTTTTAAAATCATCACTGAAATCCAATCTTCCTGATAGTCATGCTAGAATAAGTTGAAAGATAGTCGTTGAGAAAAGGTTAAGCTAAGTGGATTATTTAATATACTATAACAATTTGTGCTCTACCATTAGGAGACTTTCACTGAAATTTTGGTAAACAACAAATTTTAATTAGGGAAACAAGGTTCTGAAAACAAAGTTCATAGCATTAGATATTAACTACATATGTTAAACCCTTTATCTAGATGTAAGTTACCACCATTACAGGATTTATTTTGCGGTTGTTTTTCGGTAAGGTCAAAAATCACTTCTGTTCTTTTTCATGGTTGCGATGTTGCGATGTTCAGTGGTATAGGAGTAGATTGGAAGAAAGCTAGGGGCGGCCAGACCAAAACATGGCACAAGTCCATGAAGTCACTGACAAGTGGTCTGAGTCATGTTGATAGGTATAGACTACCTGGTTGGGGACCGCGAGATGATAGCAACCGATGGTTAGAGACCCTGAATGACATGGCTCAAAATCGTTTGCAATGGCGCAGGTGCATCCACTCTTTGTGTTCTCCCAAATTCTAATCTTCTGAATTCTTCATGTCCCTTTTTTCCTCTTTCCAAATTTATTTCACTGAATTATACTCTCCAAACCCTAATCTTCCCGATCACTGCTTACACTCTTGCTATCTCTACCACTACGGGATTTGGATCGACAACTGCATCTCTGTGTTAAGGTGGTGTGGCAACTCGAACTGATGTACGTACGTACAAAGTTCTACGTTGTTTCTGACTGAACTGACTGACATGGTTGCTGCACCAGGTAAGTTACCCCGCTTTGCCATTTGGAAGGTGGAAAAGTACAGTTGGTATTTTTAAATTTTGGTTATCATAAAACTTCTGAAAAGGGTGGGCGCCATATTGTTAGCTGTACACTTTAATTAATAACTTAACTACTGGTGACTTTTTACTAATCTATATTCAATCACATTAGTGTAACTAGTGTAACATTATATATTCCACTAGGCTTGATCAACATCTACTGAACAAGTCCAAAAAATAACTATTTAATTGGCTTGGGATTAAAGTGCACAGTATTTGATGTTGAATGATCAGGTGGTATCATCAAGCGGCTGTAGAGTTAGGTTTCAAGCCTGTCGGTGTTAATCAGAGAGGTCTATCTAGGGCCTCGATGAAATTCATATTCTTTTAAATTTAAGTCTGTATCATTTCTCTAGATAATTATACTCCCATGATCACCAAACTATTGTCCTAAAGTACATTTCTATATATTTTTAACCTATCTTCATTTTAACGCCGTATATTTATACATTTTCTCACAAAACAAATATACATAAGGATATACTTAACACGGCCTACACAAATTGTATTTCCACGTTAACTATGATTGATACCTAAGTTTGAAAACTTGTTTATTGCCATACATACTGTGCTCATTCAACTATTCCCGAAAACTCTTCATAATGATTTATGTTAACTATTTAGATTTGTTTTGGAGTTTTGTCATATTACACGTGGTGGCTTAGAAACTGTTATGAAACGACGTCAGTCGGAACTTACCCATAATCTAATTGTTTTCGCATTGCAACGCACCTTATCCTTCGAGGCCAGTTTGAATAAAGCATATACGTCTGAAGCGCTAGAAGAATTACAATCTTTGATGGTTAGCGGTAAGAGTATGGAGCGTTCATCTAATCCATTTGATGATAATGAGGATGAGGAAGATGGTTTGGATGATCCACAATCTAAAAATTCTGCAGAGGCTAAGGATGATTCATCAACAAATGATTCTCAACACAATTGGAAAAAGCAGATTTTTGATGGAATTATATCTAGGTAAGTAAGTATAAATCTTATTAGTCCATAACTTTGTATAGTTAAATACTGTTCAGGTTACTGGAGAAATCCTCAAAATATTGACTCGTCGAATATTTAACTTTAATTCATTGAGTGAAATAAATGTACGGTATTGTTTTAGCCTCGTTTCAGCGTTGGTATGATGTATATTTGTAGGATTTTCCATATCATTACTTTATGAGTGTCATTTTACTAGTTATAGGTTGAGATTATATAATGACCATCATGTGTTAAGAAGCTCGAATTCCTAGTTTATAAGATCAACGTTTTCAGAACTGTTAAAGTGAATCATTGAATATTTCCATGGTAAGTGAAGTTAAGAGTCTCTCTCCAACAAACTGGTTGCTAGGTGGGTATTTAGTTTCACTTCATTTTCGGTGGGTACATTCGTTATAAATAACTCACTGGCTTTCATATAAGTGTGAACATAAACACTTTAAGTGTTGTGGTGTTAATGGATCTAGAACTATTTAGAAGCACGTTGCCACCATTTTCAAAGCGCTACAGTTGAACCACCACTTTAATGAGAAAAAAACACACGTATACACTGTGATATTCAACATGGATATTCAAGTGCCTAGTTGGTACTATAATGTTGTAAATGGTTGTGCAAAAGAACTCATCGGCAAAATCAATTATGCGTTATATTTGTAACTTAAGAGTTGATAATATCTATAATGAGAAAAAGTGGGTTGTTTTCTTTTTCTAGTATTTATTTAAAATGAACACTTTGTCTTCAAAGTACATTGATATCTTTTTATAAATACCTGATTGAATGAGTTTGCCTTATAACATTTAGTAATTTGGTACCACTAATAAGCCAATGTTTAATCTCTTATTTAAACACAAGACGAAATTAGTAAATTCAAACCAACATTAATCACTTAATCATGTGCACTGGTTGACGTTTTTCCTCTGTTATTACATCAACCATAATATTGTACATTATTACCTATCCTTTAATAGTTTATTAGTGTTGTTGAAGGACTAACCAGTCAGTTTTATTTCAGAAAACAACATCTTGGGGTTGTGATTGTCATTGTGTCTGAGTTTATTTCCGCTCAATGATGTATTGTAATCCTGAGGGTTGCATAATATAGATAATATTGTCCCACTATGTATTTTTTTGCCTAATCACCTTATGCATTTCTTTCCTTCCTTTTTTCTTTTTCGCCATCTTTTCTACTTCTCCTCTGCATCATTCTTTTTGTCATCATTATTATTGTCAGAAAGAAGTTACGGAAGTTGTTGAATCTCATAGGAATCACGGGCCAATGGAACTTAAACCACCATTGAAAACCTTGAAGCACTGGACGGTCGTCTCGTCCTAGCATGGGACTCCATCAGTGAGCATCCACGACCCCTCATGCGAGAACCGAACCCAGAACCTCTGGTCTCGCGCGCGAACGTTAGATGTTGGAGGTTTGTGTGTGAGATCGAAGGTCCTGGGTTCGACTTTCGCGTGCGTAGTCGTGGATGCTCACTGCTCGGGAGTCCCATGCTAGGACGAGACGACAATTCAGTGCTTCCAGTTTTTCAACGGTGGTCTAACTTCCACTGGTTCGTGATTTCAATAAGATTCAACAATCTCCCTAACTGCTTTGTGACAGTAATAATAATGACAAAAAGAATGATGTACGAAGATTTCATGTCAGTTCTGTATGAATTATTATTCATAATTATTTTCAGCTGTTTCGACCAATTCTTTGATCTCTATTTGGTTCATTTGGATAAAGGTCTGAGAGAACAAATGACAAATCGTTTGATTGGTGATTTCACTGTTAATAAATCAAGTTTTGAAAACAGGGATCTTGGAGATGTATTCAGAGATGGTAACATGTTACAAATTGGTGAAATATTACTCATATTTATCTATTTTATTATAAAGTTGTATGGATAGTTTTTTTGAAATGCTTGCACGTTCTCTGCAACTTAATTTCGAAATTTTCACTTCAGAAGGTAGATCATAGTATGTCTATCGAAGATAGAGCATTTTTTCCCGTATCTGTGTACATAGTTAAATGCTTCCGAATGCCCTAGTACGGCCGAGGGTGGCAGTCCTACTCACTGCCTTCTCGTGGCGGGGGTATTGTTCACGAAATTGAAAGGACGAAAAGCGAATGTCCGGCGCTTTAACCGGGCTGGTGGACACCGTGAGTTCACCTAGGGGAGTTGGTAAACCCTGATTCCAAACCAGTAGTGCACATGGGCTCCAGTATCATAAAGGAACAAATGGCGTATGAACCAATCGTTGGTCACCGGCTACCATGGGACTGTATCTCCTGACGTTGGTTCACTGCCTTGTCAGTCAGACGTTTAGGTCAAAGGCTCGTGGTGTGGCCCCCTAAGAAAACCACCAGCTTCGGTCTGGACACCCGGAAAGTATCTGTGTGGCGCATATGTATTTGGTGCCTCCTTGTTACTTACTTACGCCTGTTACTCCTCGTGAAGGAACATAGGTCGCTCACCAGCATTCGCCATCCAACCTTGTCCTGGACAATCCTTTACAGCTCTCTCCAGTTGTTATTCATCTTTTTCATGTCTGCTTCTATTTCCCGACGTAATGTGTTCTTTGGCCTTCCTCTTTTCCGCTTCCCTTCAGGATTCCAAGTTAGGGCTTGTCTCGTGATGCAGTTTGACGATTTGCGTAATATATGTCCTATCCATTTCCATCGTCTTTTTCTAATTTCTTCAACTGGAAGCTGTCTATAAATACTTGTACCTTCTTGATGGTGGTTGTTGTAGTTCTCCAAGTTTCAGCTCCGTACAGTAGAACTGCCTTGACATTCATATTGAAGATTCTCACTTTGATATTGGTTGACAGTTGTTTTGAGTTCCATATGTTCTTCAACCGTAGGAATGCGGCCCTTGCTTTGCCAATCCTCGCCTTTACGTCTGCATCTGAACCTCCTTGTTCATCTATTATGCTTCCCAGGTATGTGAAGGATTCTACATCTTCCAGAGTTTCGCCATCAAAAGTGATTGGATTGCTGTTCTCCGCTTTGAATTTCAGGACCTTGGTTTTCCCTTTGTGTATGTTGATGCCTACTGATGCAGAGACTGCTGCTACACTGGCTGTCTTCATCTGCATCTGTTCGTGTGTACGTGATAGGAGGGCTAGGTCATCTGCGAAGTCCAAATCGTCTAATTGATTTCGAGCTGTCCATTGTATGCCGTGTTTTCCCTCAGATGTCAAAATCTTCATAATCCAGTCGACCACCAGAAGAAAGAGGAAGGGAGAGAGTAAACAGCCTTGTCTGACTCCAGTCCTTACTTGGAATGAATCTGTCAGCTGTCCTCCATGCACGACTTTGCACTGTAGTCCGTCATATCAGTTCCGGATAATATTAACAATCTTCTCAGGAACTCCGTAGTGTCGAAGAAGTTTCCATAATGTCCTCCTATCTACACTGTCAAATGCCTTTTCATAATCAATGAAGTTGATGTATAGTGACGAGTTCCACTCAACTGATTGTTCGACGATGATCCGTAGTGTTGCAATTTGGTCTGTGCACGATCGATCATTACGGAATCCAGCTTCTTGATTTCGAAGTTGGGCGTCTACTGCATCTTTCATCCGGTTCAGCGAAACTCTGTTAAAGATTTTTCCTGGTACTGACAGCAGTGTAATGCCTCTGTAGTTTTCGCATTTGCTTAGATCTCCTTTCTTTGGAATCTTGATGAGGTGTCCTTCTTTCCAATCTATCGGCACTTGTTCCTCCTCCCAAATCTTTTTGAATAGAAGGTGAAGCATGTTCGTAGTTATTTCGATGTCTGACTTCAGTGCTTCAGCTGGTATATTGTCGGGTCCTGCTGCTTTCCCGCTCTTGATTTGTCTGATGGCCATTCTGATTTCTTCCGTCGTTGGTGGATTGACATCTATGGGAAGATCTGTGTGCGCTGCTTCGATGTCCGGTGGATTCATTGGAGCTGGTCTATTCAGGAGTTCCTAGAAGTATTCTACCCATCTGTTCCGCTGTCGTTGGATGTCAGTGATTGGTCTGCCTCCTTTGTCCTTGACCGGTCTCTGTGGTTTACTATAGTTCTCTGACAGTTTCTTCGTTGTGTCATATAGTTGTTACATATTTCCTTCTCTAGCAACTTTTTCTGCCGTCGTTGCTAGTTCTTCCACGTATTTCTTGTCGGCTCTAATGCATTTCTTCACTTGCTTGTTTGCTTCTATGTATTCAGCTTGTGTTTGGACTTTCTCTGCTCGTGTTCGGCTGTTGTTAATTGCTGTCTTCTTGTTCGTCCTTGTACCTCCTTGTACCAATATCTATGTGTTAAAATAAAATAATAATAAACAGTTAAATTCACAGGTACATAACAAATAATAACTTAAGCTACTTGTTTACACTATCATTTTAGTAACACGTCTTCTGAATCTAACACTAGCAATAGACAATAATTTCGTTTGTTAGAAGTGTGATATTTAAGTAAAAAATACGACTAGTGTACCTGCCTTTAAATTTTTCCCGCTATTTATTTGAAAGCGAAAATGTACATTCATTTGATTAAATCGTAACGGTTATTCGGCTTTAATTTCCAACTCTGGCATCGCTAGTCAGAGTGATATGATCTGACTTTTATCGCAGTGTTGGTATTTTTATTACTGATATCCACGTTCAGATACATCCAATTTTTATTACTTTTGACTAAGAAGGAAATAGAAGTACCCACATATTCATCATACTAAACATAATTACTAGTTATCTCAGATTAATGTAGTTCAGTTTGGTGCTTGTGCTCCAGTTTTGAAAGAGTACACTATTCGAAAGGTAAACACACCTGCGGAAACTCTATTATGAAACAGTAAATTTATTTAGTTGGCAGGAACAAATATATCAGTACATCCATGTATTGCCATAAGTTAAGCTATTATTCGTCAAGATCCTGTAAAACACATCATCGCATATACCATTTGGCACATTTGTCTTTCTGTGCAAATTAGTCCAACTGATTTCTCGATGGTTATCACGAGACGGTTTTTATCCTTTCTTATAAACTGGAGCGTTCAGTGTCTGAGATCAGCTATGTGTCATTAATTCCATTTTCCAGACCTTAACTAAGATCTCAGTCAATCTAATTTCTAAAACTTAATTATTATCCTTAAAGGTATTCGGATTTACTCCATCTGGTTGCGGTGCTGTGCGTTTATCCAGATTAGTTATAACCTTTTGAACTTCAATAATAGTCTGGGGACTTGTTTTAATCTCCGGTTCTGATTATTTTGGAATAGTAGATAACTCGGGGAGTTCTGGATATTTTGTCTGTGTCGCCTTTGTTGTGTCCTCGGTCTTACTGTTTATATTTAGAAAAAGTGAGCCCTGTGAATTCCCATGACGCAAAGTAAGAACATGAAAGGCTGGTGCAATGAAGATTTATCAACTCTACAAAAAAGTTCAAAAAACATCCTCATTAGACCAAAATATACTCATTTATATACTGATTTCTACACACGGTAAGGAAAATACGTAGAGTTACTGCGAAAGCATACATACTAAGTGTAGTTCACCTGAATTAATGCAGGAAGTATAAATGTCACATTAGACGACAGTCCACATCTACCATATTTAGCTGAGCTCATACCGAATTGGTACAGGAAATATTGACCTAAAATGATGTCACTTTTTTCTCCCGTCTGAAAAGTCTGTTATTACCTACCGCCTCTACTATTACCTATTTGGCTTTCGCTGCCAACCACTCCTCACGATCATTTGGTAGACATTTTGTCCGTCTACGTCTAAGTTACCTTTGCCCCTAATCGTGTTCGGAGCCTGATGGGATGAGTTTCTGAACATGTACCAATTCAATAGGTGTCACCGAAATCCACTGATTTTGCATAATAGAAGTTTAATTCACACTGTTATTCTTCTATTTCCGAAAATCACTGTTCAGTATTTTAAAGCTCTTTTTTCATCCTAATTAGGATGGAAAATAGCTGAGCGAAGTGGAAGAAAAATGGTACATCTAATGATAACGGATGCCAATACAGAATCCGGAAATACCAACACGTCATAGAGGATCAACAGATGAAGCTACAAAGTACACTCACGTCAGAACATTTGCAAATTTTGACAACAGCCATCAAGATATCATACAAACGACACAGAGAACAGAGAAGAAACACCCTAGAGGAAAAAACTAATCAAGATCTCAAAACACCCATGGAAGAAAACAAAAACAACTGCGTGATCAATCTGTCAACCACTAACAACCACTAATAAATACGGAAGAACACCTACTCCAAAAAGGATTAAACTACAATACAAGCGACGCCTCAAAGCTGGAATTCTTCGCAGCACTAGAGTCATCACTCAAAACTTCCAGAATCAGTGAAGAAACGCAACAGGAAATAAGACAAACTATAGTACCGCTAACTCAACAGGTGAAGGAAAACGACCAGCTGACTCCAAAAGAACAAAAGGCTTTGTAGGAACTCAGAAATAGAAAGGATATTTTCATAATACCAGTGGACAAAGGACGCACCACAGTAGTCATGGACAAAGAAGAATACGTCAAAAACGCCGAAGAACTACTTGAAGATAAGAGCACGTACAAACTATATTTTAAAGCTCATATAACAACTATCTTGTAAATATTTAAGCTGTGAGGTCGTTTCATCACTACCACTGTACATTCTAGGCCTTTGAAATAAAACCATCTTACTGATTTAATTACATGTCGCTGAAGATATAAGAAGGGATGTATATGCTAATCAGACTTTAAAAATAGGTTCCAGTCTCCTTATTTGTTACCATTCTGATTATTATAAGGTTGATAGCTCGATTAATCTGCGGGTTTGTGTATTCAACTTACCTTTTCTTCTTTAGGATTAAACAGGCTTTCCGTTTTCTAATCATATATTCAGAGTTTTTATGTAGATTTCTGCCGTAAAATCTCGGATCATACTTTAACTTGTTTTTTGTCTATTGCTTATCTTTCAGACAATCCATTTGACACTGCACAAATCAAACCAAATTCCAATGACCCTGGCGAGAATACTCTATATTCTGCTACAGATTTATTCTTGTTCTATAAACAAATCTTGAAACAAACTCTCCAGTTGAATCGGGGTCATGGTTTGTTAGGACTTGTTCGTCTTTTAAGGCAGTATTTGTCTGAATACACGGTTCGTGTGCTCTTGGCTCAAATTCCAGGCTTAGCGATTACCAATACTAGTGGAACTAACGTTGGCTTATCTGCACCGGATGTTGCAGCGAAAATGGCAGCATTCGGTTTAAGCAGTCTCTCAGCTCTTGGTAAGTTTGTCATATGTCATATTATTACGTAATTGCAAATCATAGGACTTGGTCGTGGTCAAACGGGACTCGGTGCAGCTCTAGAAAATATTAGGACACAAACAAAATCCAGTTCTGCGCAATCTGATCTGATAAGTTCATCAAGCAACCAGGTGATTAACAGTTTACTTCGTGATGATGTACAAGTAAGCTCTTAATTATCGTAGTAATGGTATATTTATGTTTTAAGTTATCCCGTTGTCTAATTGATAGTTTACTACATGGAATGCTTAGTGTTTATACTTCAAAGAATTGTTTGAGAATAAGATTTTTCGACAAAAATGTCAAGGGATAACTTTGTAATCTCTTTCAGTGATGGATAATAGATAGAACTTTTTATTGAATTTCAACTTAAGTAGTTACCTTATTACATTTTATAAGTAAAATAATGGTGACTGATATGAATGGTGAACCTAAAGGAAACCCTACAACAAAGTGAATGGCTCAACAATTTCACAAGGAATTACACGTTTACTTTGAGAGTAAATATAAGTAATCACTTTAAGCAAGAAATCCTTTTATTAAAGATCAAATTTTCACGGTGTCATAGCTAGCGGAGCTGTAATACACTAACTGAGTATATCTATTAAAATGACGGTTCATTCAGTTAATCTGGATCAGCCTTGACAATACGAATAAAAGATAAGTTATCGATACTGGGTTATGCGGCGCATTTATATCATTTTAATTGTTGTGTGCTTGTATATGTCTGCACCCGCTTCCCTGAAATGTTTATTATTAGGGTGTTACTATGAAGTTCATTCCAACTGGGATTTGGATCTATTAGTTACTTTAAATTCCCTAAAAATATCGTTTTAGCTCCGGTTTTCTAATCCGGATGGCTATTGCTTCAACCGTTTGAGGGACTTTGAGTGTGACAGGTTTTGGAAAAAAAATTACTGAACCGATAAATAATTGAAAAGGATTAGTTTGTACCAGCACTATAACCAGTTTGCACTAAATGAGCCAATAACGAACTGTTCACTTTCTTCACTAGATCTTTGCTTAGCCACGCTGGGAGGTGTTTGCGAGCACGAAAATGTAAATTCCTAGAATTTCGACCAATATGACTTTCTCCACAAGGGCAGTCAAACTGATAAATACAAAATGAGATGGTGATTCTAGGTAATTCATCTTTTAGACTCAGTGAACCCTTGGGCGCGTAGAAAACACTAATCGTACTTCTCCGGCGTCGAATGATTTTTGGATTGCTCTGCGTAATTTCTGAATTAATAGTACGCTAGCAGCGTCCCCTCTGAATTGTAGGCCCATGAACAGGGATTTCTTATTCGCCGTTTGTATTTCGCCTATTCTAACCTTCGTGATCATATATTTATTTATAAAATCTCCAGAGTATCCATCTTCCCTAAGAGTATTACTCAAGACGTTTAGCTCTTCAACTATATCCTTAGAACGTATAGTATGTATTCAGTAAGTAAAAGTTTTAATCAAGTTTCTTTTATACATTAGAGGTACAAAACTAAGGAAATGTATGTACTGCCCTGTACAGTTTTTTTATGTTGAAATTCCTTCTTATGGACCCATTAGCTCCCTTGGTTAAGAGAACGTTCAGAAAGGCTAATTCACCTTCTTGAGATGTACACTTAATGGCTGAAGGTACTTCATTACATTGCCCAAGAATCTCTTGTTGTGATGTACTATCTTTACAAAGGATGAAAGTTATCGTCCGTATATCGACAGTAAAATGTGAATTTTTGAATAGTCTTTTTGAGTGGACCATTTTCTAGTTTGGTTAGAAAAATGTCAGCTATTATAGAGCCCATCGCAACTCCATCCATTTGTCTATAGATTTCTCCGTTGAACTTGAAATTCACATTCATGGTGCATTTCAGTAATAACCATTTTGCGACATTGAATGGAATTGTAGTTTCGATTTCATTTCTTCCAAGTTGTTCACATATATATCCTCCAGTCTCCATGAGTGGAGCATTTGTAAATAATGATGTCATATCCAAAGACATCAGCTTTTGTTCCATAGTATTTGCATTTTCGATCTTATCAACAAATCTGAATACATCCTTAACACCGTTTTACAAGTACAAAAGAAATATCTTCAACCGCTTCTCCTCCCTTGACCAACCTCATGGCCAATTACTCAATAGTAACCTTAGCTATGAAGTTGCCTAATTTGACCACTGTACTTACAACTTTTCTTAGTCGAATATATAATTGCAATAGTCGACTTCATTGGTCGATGTAAGCTAGACCATCATTGAAAATCTGGAAGCACCGGACGGCCATTTCGTCTTAGTATGGAACTTCTCAGCAGTGTGCACTACAATCTCCACAATAAACCATCATTCTGATAATAAAAATATGATTGTCTTTATTATACTTATTCACATATTTTTGTATTGCTATTATTATTGGCTTAACATAATTGATCTTCCGAATACATGATTCGTTTACTTCGCATTCATCCCACTTTATTATGTCTTACTAATTTTTGTTACACATTATAGTCTTCCACTAAACATTTGATTGAATTTGTAATTGCGCTGTTATTTTTCTCACTCTATCTGACTCATATTTATTCTGATCATGGATCTTAAAATTTCACTTAACGTATAAGCTGATTAAAGTTAACATTCTGTATGAGCCGTATCAACATTAACAATCCTAAATTCACATGCTATAACTTTAAACGATGCACTTTGCCCTAAACGTGGTCACTTTTCGGATTATTAATTCTGATATATAATTGTAGAACCTGGAAATAATTTATCAATGAGAACATTCTTCGTTCATGTATTAGTCTTTAAAAAAATATTTGTATACTCTGTACGTCGTCTTAATTTTAATTGCACCATAAATCTTCACAGATAATTTACGAGCAAGATCATATTACTAC
The DNA here is from genome assembly GCA_944470205.2 of Schistosoma margrebowiei. NCBI lineage: Eukaryota > Metazoa > Platyhelminthes > Trematoda > Strigeidida > Schistosomatidae > Schistosoma > Schistosoma margrebowiei. The sequence goes on from OX104024.1 coordinate 23,676,867, forward strand.
TAATAATAATGCACGCTTAATATTTTCATTCATCAGGGAGTTCGACTGAGTAAGGATGATGTCTACAAGGTGTGTGTCATACTTGTTACAGCAGCATTTTGTCTGAAGACTGTTGAAGATTTAGAGAAGCGTCTAAAACATGAAGTAAGTTATAATCAGTTTTTCTTTATGTATAAAGAAACCATGTTTATATCATTCAGTCTGCTAATTTGTTTAGTGCTATTTACCTTATTTTAAAAGTTTTCTCAGATGAGCTAACTTAGTGTTCGGATTCTTTCGTTTGAAATAGTTCATGAAGCCTTCTGTTTTACACTTGATTTTTGCATCGTGGGGTTTTTCATAGTTCATTGAGTGTACTCTGTATGCTGTTAGATTTCTAATTATAAGAATAGGTGATAAACAGTTGTTTGTAATTTATTTAATAGGCGATTATTATCCTATTTCAATTTCATATGAGTAATAGTCGTGTTTATCAATTTTGACGTTTTATTTGTTATATGAAATTCATTTATTTACTGATTTTTATATTAGATCAGACCACCTAGCTGGGGTTCAAAAATATCATTTGCTTCTGAACTTGATGGTTTAGCAACTTGTAGATCTGTTTGTGTCCACCGCCTTGTTGCAGACTTGGAAGCTGGTGTTGAACCTCAGCTAGTCGCTATGGCACGTTTACCTTGGAATAATCTTGTACAAGTTGGAGACCAAAGCGCCTACGTTACAGCCATTGTAAATCATCTTCGCACTCAAATCCCACTGATACGAGAAACATTGTACACCGTCAGGTAATTTATCTATTTTCTGTATGTGTTAACAATGTCTTTGTCGTATACAATCGTCTTATATCTTTTATGCATTATTAGGCCAGCTTTTACTCAAATATGTATAAAATTTGCTGATGCATTAATTGCGAGATTCGTTAATGCCTTATATCGTTGCAAACCGGTCAATACTTTTGGAGCTGAACAGCTTTTATTGGATACCCAATCGTTAAAGGCTTCTCTTCTTCAAATGCCTCTTCTTGGAGCTAAGGTAAGATAATATTCTATGTTGTTTTGATTATGTATATAATTATGGACTAGGGTACAATACCAACATTCTATTGTCTTACATCAATGGCATAAATGATTTGTTGTGTCTTTTGCCATGCATTATGAACTAACTAACAATGAAGGACTCACACGACCTTGATATGGTGGTCGGGCTTGCATGTCGTAATGAACCAATCGCGCTATATTGGCTGGGACAATCGTTCCTCAAAGTTCAACCATGCCAGATAGGTCAGTTGAAGGGAGGTAAGACTAAAAGCAGCAAACTCTTGAAGTCACTAACTTCCGGTCTGAGTCATGCTGGTGGATGCAGATTACTTGGTTAGGGTTCGCGCGACTATCGTAACCAATTATTGGAGACTCTGGGTGACATGGCTCAGAATTGATCACAATGGAGTAGGTGTATACATTGTTTGTCTTCCCTTAAACCATGAGATTAGAGCTGCTTTATACCTTTCTTTCTACGAACGAATTCTTTCTTCCTGTTTTATATCATTATACATAGTCTTTCTTTTATATATTACTACCATTGAATTAACTACTATGAATTTGGTGTTCATCTTGTTGTGCTAATGAGGTGTGGCAACTTGAACCTATGCATATATGTGCCTGGTCCTAGGTTGTAGCTGACTGATCGAACTAACCATGAGTCTACTTTCTGATTATCATGTTTTACAAAATAACAGAAGAAATTAACTTATAAAGCATCACCTTGTTATTTTCTTATAATTCCGCTCATTTCCGAATACTAACGCCCAACATATAGATATCACATTCGGTGACTTCTCAAAGTGTAAAAAACATATTATTCTTTTCCTTTTTAGTGGCCAGTGGATCTAACTCTGATTTGGATGAACGTATGTATATACCGTGCATATAAATCTTCCATTTAACTCTGTATAGTACACCTAAGCTAACCCCGTCTGTCTGACTTCGGTAATAAGAAACTAAATATGGGTTAAGCTGGAAAAGGCGTTCAGCAGAGACTTCAAGAAAAACGGCGGTTTATGTGTCATGTGCTGATTGGGTTGCTATCAATTTTGTTATCAATTCCAGCATGTTTTCAGAAGTTTCCCAAATGTCAAAGTCACACCTATGAATATTCTAATCTATTGTACCTAAACCAGCCCTGGAAATAGAAATTCATTTCATACTTTTGTTTGATATTCAAGTGCAGAAGATATTTAGGAGACTAGGAAGCGATTGAGAAGTTAGTTACAATCGTCCTAGTATTAGATATATCAGATACAAGTCGAAAGTATGGGTTTCTTGTCTAACTAATTCACTGATTTGTTTATTGTGATGAATATATCAACACAGTCATTTCCCCCAGTATTGTGTTAAAAATCAATTTTAAATGTCCTACATTTTGTTTAAGTCTTTTTACTATTCAATATTAAGATATTTTTATTTAAAAATTAGTCTAAAAGCTTTCAATTTACATTATTTATAGTTTACTCAGACACCTCCACGAAGCTTTACAAATCTAGTTCATGAAGGTATGGGGAAGGCAGAACGCATAATCAAAGCAGTTATGTTACCAGTCGGTGTCGCTACGCCAGGAAAGCAAGAGTCAACAACTCCTCCAAGTGGATTTGTAATGGGTCCAGTTGATACAAATGCAGCTAATGTATTTTTAGCTAGTTACGAACAATTATTACCTGATCTAACTCAAACTGATCTACAAAATGTTTTGGATATGAAAGTAAGCAATATAATGGACAACTTATCGTTTTCTGAAAACAATCTACGTTTGATAAATAATTATATTCCGCAATCATTTACTGTTTTCAAGTAATATTTACAGAAATATAACTGAAATTAATCGTTCACTGTAGTTCCTTAAATCAGTCATATTATGCGCTCCATTGGCGAAGGAACTTGACATAGACCCCTTCGCAAAACCGATATTCAGCAAATACTGAAAATAAATACTATAGATTGGACAATAAACTGATGTGGCTAAATTGATACTTGTCCGTAAGCATTACTGCTGCTAGGTTCGCTTCCCTGGTGACATTTTTCAAAACGGTCTTGACAGAATGTTAGACGGTTGCAGAACCGACCATTACTTTGCTATTGATTAAAGAATCAACCGAAAAAGGGGGTGCCCAAACCGGAGCAGGCACCCTCACATAAATCGAATGATTTATGTGGAGCATCTGTTCGGTGCCTCTATGCACCAATGTTAACGTGTTTAACTAATAATAATAATAATAATAATAATAATAATAATAATAATAATAATAATAATAATAATAATAATAATAAAGAATCAATCATTCATATACCATAATATGAATTAATTAGAATTCATAATCATGTTTTGATCATGATTTTTATCCATTTTGTCCTATTTAGAATAGCCCAGTTGAATATCTTGAATCGACTCATGATCTCAACTATTTAAATTAATAAAAATAAATTGTTTGGTGTCAACAGTAATGATGGTTTATTTTTCTTTGTTTATTGTTGGCAACAAAAATTCGAATGTTTAAGATTCCAGATTAAATCAAGAAAATTATTTATTTTGCTGTATATTTCCTCAAAAATTAAGTCTCTTCCAACTTCCTTATGTATTATTTTAATCTCTTATAACTGCATTAATTTGGTCTATTGGTAGATTTCTTGGCTTCTTAAATGTTGCTGCCTTTGAATTTATAATAATCCAAAAAGTGTAAGAAATCTGATTATTGCAGTCTGTGTCATGCCACGTACCCAAGCTGGTAAACTTTCTAAATTTACACGGTCTGAATCGAATACTGACAACTTTGTAAAGTGTTCTAATGTCGCAGATTGAACATTCTTAGGTTTTTTTATATGCTTTGTAATAAGTTTAAGTCCTTGTTCAAAATCCAGTTGACTTGGAAAATACAGCATGCTGTTAATTTATTGAAGTACAGTAGGATTTACCTGTAATACATTTACGATCCTCTATCCGAATACTTGACAAGATCTATATAATTCTCTTTTTTACTGTTTTCTGAAACAAGTGTCGTCGCGAACTTCCCAGTTAAAATCTTTCATTTTATTTGCAAATTAATCAATTAATACTATTGAGTTTTTCGTTTCTTTTAGGGTGTGAAATCCAGTGAACAACAGTTGATTTTAGAAATATTTCGTAGTAGAAATGAATTTAAGTCAGCGATGAAAGAAAAAACACCTGAAGTAACGTTATTTTGTTCTGTTGCAGATACTGCTATCACTGCTAGCACTTTTGTTAGTAACGTAGCTTTGACAGGGATAACGACAGTTACCACGACCACCACTGCTCTTACGAGTTCCTTTGTAGCTACACCGAACTCTCCAAATAATCAGCATCAAAAATCGAAGCAGTCTGTATCGATCTCAATGAATCCATTCGATTCATCTTCATCAGTAGAAGAGCGGGAGCAAATAACAGATAGGAAAGGAAAAATAGAAAAGTTATTGAATAAAAGACGATAAGACTATTACCGAATTGTAATTTTTGAATGTTAATTTTAATGAATAATTAATATCTTTATTGTTGCTTTAACTTCGTTTATTTTTTTCTCAACTCGGTCTAGTTTATTCTATTCCTTCTCCGTTTTGCTATGTTGAAACTTCCGCTTGTCAAAGTAACTTTTCTGTTGGTGTGTATAATTAACAAATCTCTTCATATATATATATATATATATATATATATATATATATATATATATATATATATATATATATACTACTATTATTGCCGGTTTAAAAACGCTGTACTTGGATGTTTTTTTATATCTTACTTCCTTTTATTATTTGTTTTATTACTTACTAGCTATATTGTGATAAAATGTTCGTAGGAAACGTTCTCTGTATTTCTGTTTCTGTAACCCTATGGTATGGATTGAAATACCAGTTTGCTTTCTGACAATTTTCTCAAGAATATCATGTTACATATCTACTTAGTGCATCAGTTTTTATGGTACTGTTATATTGGTTACTAATGTTTATTTTACTGTGCTAAATAAGAAACAAAATTAAAAGGTGATTTTTGCTGGTCATTCACCTAACCTCATTTTAACCAAGTAATTTAAGGGCGTTTTTCCTTTATTAGCTTAAGTTGCATCAACATTGGTCTATGTAACTGTGCTACTTTGAAATTTTGAGTAACTAGAGCACTGGTTTCTTCACATCTTGTAGAATATTTTCATATGTCCTGGTAGATCTAATTTAGTTTATTAATAACTAACTGGAGAACTATGAAATCAGGTGACACACCATACTGCTGTTTGAAAAAGAATACTTCGCACAACTAATTCCCTTCGTTTTCACAGGTTATCAAGTGGAATCCGAAAAATCCTAACCAGTATAAAAATGTGCTATGTAGTTGTGTCAATGACCTTTTAAAGTTGTAAAAAACTTATTTGAAGTGGTGATTTCCAGCTGATTTGTATAAGCCATCTCCCGAATCGGTAACAAACAAATAAACATTCATAGTATTCCACGCGTTGGTTTTTTTTGCCTGTCGATGTCACATTCCATATGTTAATTAGTTGATCGACAGGTAGCTTATTGTAGTCCGATATACTTCTCTTGAGAAGTGTGTTACTTTGGCTTGAATAGTATAACAAGTTTTTGATAATTATACCACTGCACTTGAAGATTTTTAGTTCATCAATTTTATCAACATTATACAAAATAATTTGTCAGTTTGTATCCAATAGTCTTAATGGACTTTCAATTTATAAATGAGATTAACTAGATGTTCAATCAAATCAGTTAAAATATCAGGATATTTTGGACGTTAAATAAAACCTTAATTACACAACATCAGTAACTCTGAAGCCTATAGAAAAGTAATTTTCATAAACTCTTGATAAGTGTCTATGGAACTTTGTATATAAGCAGACCCATTTATACACTGTACATAAGCTTACTTTTTACACCGACTAATGGTTTTTAAACCTCTGCTTAAATCCTAAAGCTAAAAAGAGCTTGCATGAACTATTTGTGATCAAATAATAGGACTTTATTTGGTGATAGATTGTTTATTTGTTAAATTTTGAAAGTTATCTTTTCTCAGACATGAGGAATACTGGTTATCAAGTTTGTTGGAGATTAGGCACCATTACTTAAGTTATGTATTTGAGATTACGTAAGCATAATCCAACTAGAAAAGAAGGAATTTCTATTATTAACAAGTTTAATAATCGAAGCCTTGGAAAACTGTCAAAGAATTCCCTTATCTATATCTTTACATATCGACTAATACTGTATTAGTATATGGAAAACAGTTAGTCTCATGGGTGGCAAGCCACCTTTTTACCTTGTATTAATTGACCATTAAGCGTGTATGTATGTGCCTAGGGTACCTACTGTGTATAGATACTTGCTTATCTATTAGCCAAAATCTATTATTATGGAATGTCGAGTCCGTATTTGTGGAAAGTTAGGTATCAAAGGAAGTATGAATGTGACAGAATAACCTGACAAATAAATATTTAAGATCAGTTTCGAAACATAGACGATCAAAAAGTAAATATTAATGGAATTCCCCGACCGTAGATGTTACCTTGACGTGGTGGTCGGGCTTGCCTATCGTGATGACCCAATCAAGCTATATTGGCTGTAAAATATGATCCTGTAGGTTGTACGTTGTTACTGACCGACTGATTAATGAAATTCATGGAAAGATGATTACTTAGTGTTGTGGTATTTTCAGTCATAATTTTAATTTCGTTCACTGATTGGAATATGATTTACTGAATCAGTACAACAGCGTTTATTTCGAAATTTTTACATCTGAACAGCTCCATAATTATTGGTAGACTCCTGCTAAGAAAACTGATGATAGTGATAGTGAGGTTAGCGAAAACTCAAGTTTGAACACTGTATAAGTATGCTTTTTTCATTTGTCATGATGATAGATTATTGTTCAAAGAACCGCACGTCGAACAGATTCTTTGGTATCACTAAAGATAATGAATTACGTCCTGATCATATATGACGCTACATCATTGTTTTAGTTATCAAATAAACAAGTCATCGTCAAGTATGGGAACATCAAAAAACTTTTTAAGTTTCATTTTAATGTGAAAAATTTGTTTGATGTCTGGTACTTTCACATAAGGTAAATGTCTTATGAATATCTTGTTAGAAATGTCACGAAAATATGTCAGTGAGAAAACTGACTGATACTTAAGTTACAGTCAATTTCAGATCATACAATACATTGTTTACTCACTGTTCTTGACATCCGATGGTTTGCTAAAGAAAAATAAATAATGTTTGTTATATCCACAGGATGAAATATTGCCAAGATTCTGTTAGTTTTCTCAAATCTACAATCTAAATTAATTCAAAGGAAAGTTCTGAAAATTTTCAAGTCAAGTGTTGACTAGGTGGATTTCAGTACAAAGCCATTATTTCACTTTTCAAATGAAATCAATGTAATTTTTCGTGTTGAATCGAAAAACTTGGAGTTGATGTATAATCAGAATTGGAAGTGATTAATCTACCAAGTTAATAGGAGTATAATAAGACAGAATAAATGTCTTCATATTTCTGTTTCTTGTTGTTTCTTCATTTCGAATACACTAACAACAATAAAAAATTCCTTATTTTTCCTGATCAGAATATTGTCTTCATGATTGTATTGATGGTGTATATGCACTAATGTGTACTTATGTAGGGTTGCTATTAAGCAGTGACTATAAGAAAACCGTTTTTCTTATAATTTCTTAGGATTCTTAAATTCTTTTAGTGATCTCGAATTGATCGTATTTCTGTTCAAATCAACATTCAAATGTAACCAATAATAGTACATCGTACACAAAACAGTGTGATAACCACTCTGGATAATAAATCAGTATTAACAGGGTAGGTTAAGGGTAAGAACAAATTGTTTTTGAACACAAAGGGGGTTTCAGTTTCCGTATAGCCAAGGCTTCAATAAACCATGGTATACGCCATTGAAGGCTTTTGTACAACACTACAAATGCTGACTTGATATCAACCTTATAACCAGTCTATACCAAATGTTTCGCAATGGAGAAAGATGTCTGTCTATCCTGTGATCTTATTTGACCATTGGAATTCATTTGTTTCTGCAGCCATATGGGCATGTGTTTCACCACCCTTACTTGCAGATCTCGATTGCTCCTCCCACATTGTTTTTGCGAACTTTATTTTTCTTTGTTATGGCTTACCTTTAATCTGTCTAGTTGACCTTTTAGTTTTCATATAAAATTGTCTTAACAAATATATGTGTGATCAAATTGTTCGAAATGTATTGCATTGTCGAAATTTGTAAAAGAGACTAATTGTTTTAAGTATTACATCGTGTTGGGCGTTCTTGCTGTATGTGATTTATCTCGTTTTTTTTCGAAAAACTGATTATTCTTCAGTGATATAACAGTGCACTATGATAGACTTATGAAACATTTATTATAATGTTGATAACAGTAGTAGTTTTGTGTTAATGCTTCGTGTAGGCTAACACTGATAAAATTATACAATTAAATGAATTATGTATTTAAAAGTGAAACAAAAATCACTAGGAGAATTTCATGTTTTATACTTGGAAATAAACATCAGCTGTATTTATTTCTTCAGAATTTCTACAAGAATGCGGCGAAAAACTTTTCATTTGTACTTGAACTTCACGTTCCAAAAAACAAATAGTATATAAGTTCTATTCAGGTACCCACAAAATAACGTTTCTGACCTAAACTTATGAACAATTTATAGACCGCTAATGATCCACTGTGGTTTTTCGAATTGTGCTAAGTAAGCATGGAAAATATAGCAAAAGATAGAAAAGCTTGGAATGCGAGTTAATAAGGTAAAGTTTGTTTATTCACTCAATCGTCAATACTCGAACAGTCAAGTCAATAGTATATGTATGATTTGTCGAAACTATACAATTATATTATTTGTTTGGCGTAAATATTGCCAATAATGAAATGTTTGTATAGTAAATTATCACAACAGTTAGAAAAATCGTTCGGAGCAATCCTTAGCATATTATCTATCAGTAAGCTGGAAGACTATTTTTAATTCGCTGATGTACTGGGTATGTTGAAAATTTCTAGATAATACATTTGAAGTTATTTTTTTAATATCTTTCCATAATTTCTTTGTCAGAAGAATATACGAAGCGCTTTCATTAATGGAAAGATAAAACAAGCAGCCCTATTGAACCTATTATATATATATATATATATATATATATATATATATATATATATATATATATATATATATATATATATATATATATATATATATATATTGCGAACCGACTGGTGAATGAATTCAAGCATACGCACTATTGACAGTAGCAGATTTAACACAGAGCTATATCTCATCTTTTCGGTGGAACATAAATATGACAGCCACTTCAGATTCTTTGGTCTGAAGATGAGAAGAACAAAAATAACTCAATTATCTGTACTTAGGTATAGAGAAATCGTCAAACAGTTCTTTATCTTACAGATGATGAGTAAACGCCAGTACTTTGGGGAGAACAATTTTCTTGTACCTTAATTCACCTTTCGTGTTCCAGTTTAAAATCGATCAAAGTTAATCCGAAGTTGTTTTAAACTCTAATTATCTTTTCATGTACACTTGCCTAAGTTATTATTAAAAATAACAGAGATAAGTGTTGGCTGGGTTTTATCCATATACTTCAAAATATCTAGGATTCAGGTAAACAAAGTTCCGATTGGTGAATAGGGATAAGACAGAAACACTACTAGTCTAAACTAATCAAACGAATTTAACTTTACTTAAACGTTTTTAAACATCGACAATTTGTTTGTTATCTATATTTTTAACTGTGAAGTAGTATTTTATTCTGCTCGTTTTATGTTTAGGATCCCAATATACTTACATAATAACTGTCATCATTATTTGTATTATTATTGATACTGTTTTCCTCCTCATCTAAAACTGGATTCTTCTACCAATTGCACATGAGTTTATAAGTTTGTTCAAATAACTATTGTACTATCAGCCATATTCCATACACTAAGTTGATTAATTTATTAGTTCACTTTTGAAACGCTTGATTTCAGAATCAGTTTAGCAAATTACTGAAGTAGTTTTTTGTTTGTTTCATTGAAAAATTATATATTTAATATAAAACAAGTAACGTTCCCGGGAAATCTCATAGATTTAACGGAAAAATTTAGAGCTAAGTTCATTGAATAATCGGATTATCTGCTTGACAACATAATGATCTAATTTCTGAATAAAGTTTTGTCAAGGAAACGCAATCAAGTATAGGATTTCTTAGTCACGGTTCTTAAACAATTCTTCGGTTTGAATAAAAGTGGAATTTGTATTAAACAGCATATTTATAAAAGATCTTGAAAGTTATTTTATGCACTAAAGATCTGCATACTGATAATCTAATTAAGGGGTACATTAGGACACTTTTAAATAATAGGAATGAGAGTTTTGTACTAAATTATATTATAGTTGACTCTACTAATGAATATAACTTTACCCATCTTCGTGTTCAGACAGATTTTAGATTGATTATGTCATCCTGACTATGGTTAACGTTATTTTAAGACACATGTCATGTTTATCAAATTTAATAATGGTTTATAAAAGGAAGTAAATGCGATGAGCTAGTTTTAAAATTTTTATTTCAGCTTAATACTGGTAACCAAAATAGGCACATTTCAGTGAGAAAAACATATCAGTATCCAGCTTCCATTAAAATTTCAAAAAATACTGATAGACAAGGCATTATCAGGTACAACTTCATCATTAATATTTAGTGAACTTTTAATAAACTCACTAATGTCGTCACAAAATTTATTTATTTTTTCTTGAAGTTCTGTTTGCTGAATTTTAAGGAAATACAAATACCTCCTAAGCTTCTGTTCTCTTGGAGTTTTTGGAGCAAATGAAGAAGGCCTTGAGTTAATGCTTCTTGCCGAATCAAGTTGATCGTTCATATTTGTTGATAGGCTTACACGTGGTGGACATGATCTAGATGATTTTATTTGCTGTCGGTTTTTTCGACGTTCAACTCGGATTTGATTTTCTAACTCCAGGTAGGATCTAGAAAGAAACCATAATTTTCGTTGAGATGCAGAACCGACAGTTGAATTCAATCCCGAAATTATTGTAGACCGAGTTGAGTTTGGAGTGGTGGTTGGTCTTCGTCTGATTCGTCTGACTCTTGGGGCAGATAATATCAGTCTAGTTTTTGGGCGTGGTGGAGGTCCTGGATAAAAAAAGAAAAGCATAGATAATACTTTCATCATAAGGTTTTATCTTAGGTGAAAGATATATCTTCTTTAAGATTAACACACGATGATTAATTTCATAGTTACAATAAAAGTAATTCAGAGTTATTATATTGTTATTGTTCACTCTATCTGATATACTAAATGTTGATTTAAATGTTTTTAAATATCAATTTCGCTCGTGCTATGATAACAAGGAAATAATTAATTCATATAATTCAGAATGCTAGAAGATTCGAAATAATTCGTGGTAAGTTAACATCTATAGTTTGAAGAAGGCAAAAGGAAAACTACCCTTGTTTGTAGATAAGTTATTGAGAACGAAAGGAAAGCCCCTATTAAAAGATTCTAAGCTGTTCAGACCAACAAAAAGAGTAACAAGGATAAATAAAATTTACCTAAGTAATACAATAGGCTCTCTAAATATACAAAAACTAACTTTGAAATTCCTTTTGATTTTTTTTCAGACTGTGAATAGTCCTGCTTTTATGTTTTTTCTCTCCACGACGGTCCTTAAGAACTGATTTCTTCGCTTCCTTTTGTTTACCTGATATTTTAATCAAATTTGTCGAGGATGAGTCGAGATTTGAGTTTATTTTGTTCAGAAAGTTTGGAAACAATCGATTATGACCTTTGAGCACTTTTTGCCATAATCCCTTATTGGAGTCAACGGCAAACTTCTGAAATTTAATTAGTTATAGATAATAATCAGTCAGTTATTAAACGCGTCTCAGATATATAATTTCTCAATAATAAAGTTGTCCTGGTAGATATAGAAAGCAAAAGGAATTCATCAGTAACGTCGACTGATGTCGATCTGTTTTCCATTAAACTGGAACTCATTAGGTATGGTAGCACATGGGAAAACTTTAAATTTTAGTACACAAGATGAAGGCATCCACTGAAGACTATTGAGGATAGTAGGGCAGTGTTGTGAATTAACAGACGTTGGACATATACACCTCTGGACCCCCGATGAATAATCTAGAAGCTGTGTTCGTGGGCTTGACCGATTGTCCTGGGTTTGATTCCTGATAGCGGGGCCATCGACCAACACTTCTGAGGAGTTTCATAATAGGACATAATATCTTCTAGGTCTTCGATGGTCGCTTAACTTAGACAGGCTTGTGATTTCACTGAAAACCTTGAATACTTTGCAAATATTAAAATAAATGTATCTTTTTCGATAACAAGTGAAATTAATGGCATGGTCAAACTTCACTGGACTATTATCGATAAATAAATGTTTGATTTCAAAATTCTATTTCTACTTTTCAAAGTTAACAGATGAAAATGTTGTCCACAGAATATTAACTCTTGCAAAGAGCTTCACCAATAAATTCATTAATCAAGCAATGAATAAAAAAATATTCACTAGAATAGCAGAAATTGTGTAAATCATACAAACATCTTCATCCTCTTATTCTTCTACTTGTTCGTCAATTTATTAGGCCATAATAATCAGTGATAATGAGATTTAGTTTTGATTTTACTCAATTACTTACAAAGACGTATTTCAATTAAAATGGAAGTTAATTTTAAACAAATACTGTATAGTATTTGTCTATACTGATACTGTGTACTTGAATTTAATAGACTTTTATGCATGATCATCTGTAGTGTTTTTATAAAATAATCTATACATTTCAGAAAAGATAATAAAGTTTGCTTCGTCCAATTATTAAAGTCACCAGCTTCTCCTCTTAAAAAGTAGACCAATGAATATGATATCAAGTTTAGACCACGGTTGTGTTAATGTTTTTCCTAATGTCATATCATTCGGGTGAAAGGTGAGATATTTAGACACGTTAAATGTAAGTGTTTGGAATAAAAGTTCAATTTGAATGGTAAGTTAGTCCTTTTCTGTTGAGAGCAGTAGGGTTTAATAATACATGCATAGTTGCAAATATTGAAATATAATTCTAATGTTCTCTAGACAGTTTTCATGTGATCTAACGCCTGACTAAGATAGTTAAACATTTGTCTTAATTTTTGTTTAATGAAAAAAGAGAGTATATGATTGATTTAACCGAAAGAATCATTATTCATTCTACCTTCTTTTATTATCTATCCTACATGAATCATTATGGAATCGGTTTAATGAAGTTATTTTTTCCACTTATTTTTATTGAGTGATTTTCGAAACTATACTGGGGGGGGGGAGGTGAATAAAAATAACAGTTCCCCATTCCATTTCATTGGTATTACTGTGACTATCTAAATAGTTGTTTTAACACTGAAGCGAAACAACTAATCTGATAGTGAGCTTTAAGAAATACCTGCAGATTTCACATTTGGTTTATTTTTGGTAAACCATATTTTATTTCACTAAAATTCATTTCAAAAAAATAATATTCCAAAGATGATTTCACATTTTCACTAAATTGACTATTCTTACACTAATCAATTGATATCGATAATGTCCTTAAACTTAACCACTAAACTGCTCTAAATCATTCCAGTAACAATCATCTGTAGTCAAAGAGTTCTGCACTTTTCGGATCATTATTAATCCTGGAGATGGTGCAACGCACTAGTTTGGAAGTTAATCAGATATGACTCAGAATAAAAGCAATTTGCAATTCTTCTGAAGTTTTATTTTATATTCATTATAAAAGTAAGAGGAGCTTGATTTCATGAACGAATTCTTTCCTGTTTGTATTTATGACTGAACTGTATCTCCTAATAAGTATTAATCCTGTCCACTTATTTATTATCCTCTATTGTACTTCCCTTTGTTCTTTTATCTCACAACAATAATGACACTATTTTTATAATTCGTATTTTTTAGATGCTCACTTGTATCAAATTTTATGTCTATTAAATGAAGTAAAGTAAAAAAATGTTTTTAGAAACTTTAATTCTCTGAATGGCATGTTATGATGGAATTTTTTTGATAATGTAAAAACTTTCGATTTTCCAGTTTCTTTGACAAAAGAGATTCACATGATTCCTTATTTTATCAAGTGTCCTATGGACTAACTATTCGTAAAATCTCATTAAATAGTCCTACATTTCGATAGTGTAATAAGAAGACGAAGATTGTCATATGAATAAACTGTCCTTCTTTCTAATTATGTAAGGAACAAATATTTTTGATTCTTTGTTATTGACCTCATGATCCATAAATTCTTTTATCAGCTACTGTGAACATTTTCATAATGAATTATTTAATTGAAATGCAATATGAGATAGGCTAATATCAATTAATTGGACGAAATCCTACTAAAACACCCTTCAAAAAAACAAAAACAAATAAAGACTTACTGTTCGATTAATTTCTTCAGCTACTTTATGAATTTCATACAGTTGATCATTAACGCGCTGTTTTGCTATATCCTGTTTAAGAGATATCTCGTTTTTATGCTGTAAAGCAATTTCTTCCAGTTTTTTATTAACTTCATCAACATTTTTATCTTTACACAATAATTTTAAAATATTCCAGTGTTTATTATGAGTAGCAGACATTTGGTTGATTTCATATAAATGATTCATTTTTTAATTCGTGATCTTATAGATACCAGTTAATGGAAAAGAAATCTTCTAATTCTTGTATCTTCAGTAGGTTTTCAATATAACTTTGTTACTTTTAAATAGAAAATAATTTGATTTTATATTTGTTCACCAACTCAGAACATAAAACAGTTTAAACTAATGTTGATTTTTGTAACTTGATTTTGTTAAAGTCTGTTTTTTTGTTTAACTTAGCTACCAGAGAATCTTTAATAGGCTTACACTAGAAAGGATTTTAATTTGAATCTCTTGACATATTCGTCTATGAGTTGACCTTAGTTGTGTTTTTAGAGAATTATATCAAATTTATGGAATGACAACTAATTTATAACCCTTATTTTACCTGGCATACTAAGATGATTACGGAGCAAACTTTTTTAACAAATATTTTAGTGATGATTTCGAGTTTTGTTATTATCATTGTAATTATCTAATAGCATACATACCAGGAAATCTGTCAACAAAAATTCTCTGAAAACTTGGTAAGTTCTATTTCTAAATCCTTCAGAAATAACGTGACTTCTAATAGATGCTGAATAAAGGTCGAAACCTTTATTTTCTTTGAAGAGATGGGTCATTGAGTTTGAATCCCTCATCCATTATACCGCGTACCGCGTAAGCTGAAATAAACAACTAAGTTATTTTAATCGTGCCTCATTCTTGTTATTGAAATGAAAATCATTCATTATGTTTAACAGTATTTACAAATTAAATTTATCTGAAGACGGTTGGAGTCTGTATGCAGGGAACCATATAACTTAGGTTCCCAGTTGGCTCGCACTCGACGAAATTCATACTTTTCGGAATAACAAAGTCAATGTAAACTAAACAATAATAATCTCATATGATAATTCATTAGGTGCATATTGATTAACTGCGACTAATATCATTTTCATCCATGATTTTTCTTTCTATATGATATTGTCTTTCGAATGATTTCGAAAACTTTCAGCGAAGCTTCGATGATTTTTTACTTTTGGTTAAAATCCCAAACTAAAATTTTTCACCTTGATTGAATGCATGATTTTATGTGAATATTCGATTGAGTAACTGAAGATAGAAAGACGGTATAAGTAGGCTTAGTTCTTACGTAAGTTGAAGATGACATGAAATAAACTAAATCTTTTTATGAACAATTCGTTTGAAAAAAAAATTTCTGTCGACTTAAAATATTCACTTGAATGTGACAAAATCAATAAAAATATTGTCTTACCTGAGTAGAATTTTTATATTAACGCATTTTCAAGTACATTTTCTGATCACAATAAAATGACAAAACTTTGAAAGTGGAAAAAATTTCGTTTATTTAGTAAAATTAGTGAAATAAAATGACCGGAAAATGAATGTAAATAAAGAAACTTAATTTAAGCCAAATGTTTACGTAACAAACAATGAAAATAATTTAAAATATTAATTTACAGTTACTATCAGTTTTTATAGTCAACTAGACTATTTTCAATTTTTAGTAAAGTTTCCCTTGGAACATTTTTGACAAGTAGTACGTAAAAGAACGCTTATTCTTCATATTAACTTAACTTAAAGCCTCACTACCAATTGTTATCAGTATCGGTTAATTCATGATTGATGTTCTGACTAATATTAATAAACATTCGAACCAGTGGCTGAATAAAGGAGTGTTATTCAAATCAATTAGATTTAGAAATGATCTCTGAGTTATACAAATATAATTGCACATGAATTGTGAAAGAAATTAGAAACAAGATATAACAGTATCTGACGGATATCTGCGAGTTACAACAAATGCCTAGACATAATTATTGATCTGTATATATTTATAAATCTTAAGTATTTCGTTAATTATTTTATTAAAAGAAGCTCCAGAGTGCACTCTCAAACTCACACATACATTTCTTCATTTGCCAAGAAATGCTAAGTTCAAAGTCATGTGCTTATTAGAAAATGAATTTATTAACGAACTTATTAGAAAAAAAGAATACACTAAGTTGTATAATAAAATTCAATGAACTATTTCACCAACCTGACAGTTAAAGTGGGTGTTGTCAACCCATATTATTGAATATATCGATGATAAATTTATGAATGTTTGAAATTTACATCGAAAACACATGATGTTGAATATTTCATAACTGGATTTAAAGCAGTCAAGGTGGTTCTGTCAAGTTATCACTGAAATGTAGTCAGCTTAAAATAAATGTTTTTATTTTATAAATTTGATCAAATGACTACCTCTTAGTATTTCATAATTTTATTTTTTATATTTATATATTACTAGGGGTATTGTTTCATTTAATTGGTACTGTATATACCTATTTAAGGTATGAAGCTGTGCTTCTAAACTAACAAGAAAGCTAAGAGATGAATTATCAACATTTACGATTAGATGAATATGTGTTTTTAATATAAATTGATAGTGGCTAAGCTTTCAATAACAACCATAATCTTTAACGTCATTTCACCTGACGTAAATATAGTGAATTTTTTTTACTATATAACCCAGTACAAGTGGAACAAAGCCAATCCAAATTTTTAAGAAATATTCTGTCAATTAATTTACAATGTGCTAAGTTATTTACCCTATTCCAGTTGTATATGTTTGTTCAAACACATTGAGAACTGCAATTCGATTGGTTGAGACTGTTATATTCTAGTTCATACATAGAATTAAAGTTCATTTGTTTGTTAATTATTGTATTGTCTTAGCACAGTGATCCTGTGTATTTTCCAGGTGCTTAAGATAACACAAGTTTTAGGGCCAATATTTTTTCTGACAAACAGAAATTCAACACTCCCTCAAATATTCCCTTCTGCACTATTTATGAAATACATTTTTAAAAATAAAAGAATGGTGGAACCTGAATGTTGACTACATATGCTGTCAAAAAAATAAAAGCTCATTCCCAAACCTAAGGTCAAAATTATGCACTTTGTAACTGATTCTATATTTAAAACAAGCGTTGATTTCAGGGACTTCGATTTATTTGATAACAAAATATCAATGATTTTTTGTAAAACAGATAGATGGGGAATTTTTAAGACCCACCCTTTCTTCATTGTTAGAATTTACTGAAGATGGTTTAGTAAAACTATCTTTAAAAAACTTTAGTGACGAACTGTAAACATAATGTTGTAATTGACAGACATCAAATCGTTTTAATTTCTTTGAAAGAGAGACTGATTGGTAACTAAACATAAAGATGTTCTTGGAGAATTTTTGTAAACTGTGAAATTTTCAAGTCACCATCTTTAATTATAAAGAACAGAATGATCATCATGAAGGTCATACTATAGACATCTTACCATTTAGCCATTGAACCAGAAAATATGATGTTCGATGTATTCTAACTCTAGCCACTTGAATCTAAAGTAAGTTTATCATGAAGAACTATTTCTGATAATTAGTCTATATTTGATTTTCTTTATTAGCTATAATAGGTAAATGTTTCCTGGAACCATTTAAACACTCAAATTTCACCTCATGTAAATACTCCATAGATGAACCTCTTATTGTGCAGATCTAATATCTCTTCCCACACAACTAATACCAAAGCACAACTTTTTTTATCTAAACGTTAATTTTGAACCAATAAATTATTTCGTCTTCATAGTTGGGACACACCAGTAATTCTATAAAATCTACATAGTTTCTTCATTTTTTCTATTCGATTTCATTAGTTACTTCTACTTTGAAATGAAATTTTAGTTTATCATTCAAGTTTATTTCCACTTGCATATTTTAATTGAGGTTTGTTAGCTAAGATTAACGATAAATAGTGTGAATACCAAATTTTGACGTGTTTTATTCTCGAGAATGACAAACAAACCAAACAGGTTCAAGAGACTACTAACCATTGATAAATACAGATTACTGAAAACCTATTTTATAACGCTAAAGTCTTTGTGTAACCAGTAATTAGAAGTAAACAAAGGTAACAAACATTCCTTTATGAGTGATAAAACCATAATTCCATGTAGATAACTATACAAAGGCAGTCATATTAAATTGTTTTTGAAAACAATATTACAAGGTCTATATTATCTGGTTTATCTAATATGCCTTCATTAACAAACAGAAATCTTAAGTTCAGTTTTTGCCATAGATTAGTACCATCTGGAGAACCATTGAGAACTATGCAGCCTTTGATAAATGTTTCGTCATAGTCTAGTATTCAGGGAGCTAAGGACCTAATTCATACATTTTCAGCGGAATTGAGCTTCCTTGCTTGATGGAACTAATTTTGACTTAAAAATCTTAATGAGTATAAGGAACACACTATTCACCGAGTCTCTAAAGTAATATGTCATAAGTTGATGAGGTGTTCGATAAAAGGTCGAAAATGAATTCAAAATACATGTAGGAGATAAAAGTGAAGGAGATTAACTACGAATATTTTATACGTCCTCTTCAAATAGCCAAAATTTTATCGATTACCACATTTGATTAAAGGTAACTCAGCGAAAAATTCATATTTCAAACTGTGATTCCGTTTCTTAAAAACCACTAAAGCTGAATCCAACATCAGGTAAACACTTTGAAGAAAACAAACTAATAAACAATTTAGTCAACTTTTATCGCCTTTATAAACAATGACGATTGGTAATAAAGGTGGATTTCTCGTTCCTCATACTCTGAAGAAATGAATGACGAATAGACATGATCTACTTCATATGTAAATTTTTTACTCGTAATCTAACATTAAGTTGTTATTGATGAGTGTAAAATGTTATGTTACATGATATTCTGAATGTACTTGCATAATTAGATTTTTTAAATACTGTATTTACATTCTGTATCATTTTTAATTTCTTATGCTCATCGACGTAGGTTTGCTAGTCACTGTCTACAATCTGTGGGAAATTGGCCATAAAATTTTCTGTCCAAAGTTCATAATTCAAGGTATTTGAACTAGAGACAAATATAATCCATGTCACATATTTTTTACAAACCATTTTGATGAAGTGTGCTTCCGAGTGATGAACAGTATAGTTTATCAACGACTGTGTATTAATTTAGTAAATATGCTACCAAAATAAATATAAGTAAGGCTTCATGGCTAAACTGACTTTCATTTTGTTGGGAAGATCCAGAAAATTCCCCGAAAAAAGCCAAAAAGGCTCTGAAAACTCTGGGAAAAATCTTATCCAATCGGCATTCAACACAAGTTTTACTAGAAACATCTAGAAAAGTGAAAAGTCACATGTTGCGTTTCTAATTGGATGATTACGTATACTGCTAATATGTTTAGTAGCGTTCAAAAATTTTCCGGAGCCCCAAGGCCATCTAAAATACTATAAATATCCTAGATTTTCAGTACATAAACAAACCTTGGAGAAAATTTTAGGCAAACTGGATCTAGCGTACAATTAGATTTATCGCATTTGTTATTGACCTAGTCAAGTTCTAGTTAGAGCCAAACTATTATTGATCCACATAAATCTAAATTCTACTTATAACCATTCTGTAGATTATTTATTAGATATGTGTTATTTCGCCACACATTTATTATAAAAGTGATCAGATGGCATATTCCTAGCTACAGAAAATTGGAGATAATGATTGGGACGTAATAAAAACTGTTTTCTCGGTACAAGATCATTTAGATGAACAACAATCTTAAATAACACAGTATCTAAGTCAGATGATAATATGAGTACAAAGAGGACATTTGTATATGAAGTTACGATGATTAGTATGTAAGTATGTAGAAGCAATGACATAACAGTAGCAAGTAGATTTTTTAATAGTTATATTCTAAATGACAGCAATAATAAATAACACTTGTCAGAAGCGACGTCTTGTTAAAAGAATATATATATATATTCCATAGGTAAAAAAGATAATAACAGTGATCTCAGTTACACTTCAAATAAACCGATCATGAGGTAGCTGTGTATAAGAGAGAGCAAGTGCGTAAGCTGTAGGGAAGAGTCTATCCAACTATTTACTTTGTTCATCAATAGAGTAATCACCCCTACAGATGTTCGTGAATGATTTTCCGATTTCAATTTTAAAGCAATCTGTAATGATGATGACTATTATCATAATATTGGAAGCTCTTCTTATGAAAACTAGGCTTCTAAGAGAAGATAAACTAAAATACGTAATAACTTACATTTAATGCCTAGTAACAACACAGTTTTATTGAAACTCGCTTAACTAGTCATCCATTTGATAGTAATTTTGATTTTCCGAAAACATACGCTGACTTGTTACTTCTATTCTCATTTAAAATGATTAAGTTATTCACTTTACGATAATTTTACTGAACATACATAATTTGATAATTTAATCCTGCAAGTAAGTCGAAATGTTTTCTTACAGAAAGACAGTCTGGATGAACGAAGAGAAAAGCTAATAAAGTGAGGCTTATATTACGTACTAGAGCCTGGCCTAACAATGAAGAAAACCGATTAGCACAACTAGGCTCAGGAAAAAGAGCCTATGTAGGAAAATCTAAAGTTGTAAAGAAAAGAGGTAATGGATGTGATGGGATGTTTGGATTTAACCATACTAATAAAGTGTTGTTTGTTTTATACACACAAACAAATTGATTCGTTGAAGTCCACATATTTAGATACAGCAGATAGATTCATTTCGACCTAACTTGGGTGTAGGAGACATATTCAGTAGAGTCTACTCGTAGTATAGTTTCACTTCCCTACCATATTCGTAAAATTTATGTAAACCGAAAGCTTTGATGAGTTATTAATGGAAGAGCTAATGGAGGATGTGGAACACCTTCCGATGTGTGCTATAAATGTATTCATTAAAGTGCACATAACATGGATATATACACTCTAGTGATACACACATAAGCATAGATAAGAGTGGTTACTAATATACATTACTTGTAATCAGAGAGTGAAGACAGGTCTGTACATCGCATAAGTTCGTATATTCATAGAAGTTTCCGTCCACAAGAACACGTTACATGCATATATAGAGTGCACACGCCAAGACCCATATATTCTATAGTATGCACATAGGTATAGATGTGATTACCCCAAGCCGTAGCCCAGGACATTAAATGATTCTTAATCTTAGAATATTACATAAATCTGGATGCTATGTTTTGATGACAGCACATGTCCCCAGTTGGAAAGCGTATTTTCTGAAATAGTTCACGTTATTATTCGGTGAAGTGCGAGAAAAATGACTCATGGAAATGAAGTTAATTCAAGCATGTTTCAACGTATAATAGCAAACATTTAAAAAGTGTTAAAAATATTCAATAGGTTCTAGGACCATAATTTAAGTTAGATTTTGATTTTCAAAAGGTACTTCCGTTAGTGTTTTTACTTCTTAGAAACCAGATTATTAATCACAATTATGTAATTAAAATTAATTCTAACTACTACAGGGTTTACAAACGACGAATCTCATTTAATAAATGTTGACAAGTTTTTGCCTCATTTCAAGTATTTCAACTTAATTACGTACTTAGAACGTATAACGTTTAAGTCCCTGGTGAAACAGTATCCTTTCTTGTGAGTACGATGAAAATAATTCGACAAAACGAAATATTAGGGTCGCCTGCCAATTACACCATTACATTTCCATTAAAAACCATGAAATACAACCGCATGTTGCGAAGATTAGACTCTTATGAAAATATTCTGTATTACCTTGAAAAAACGTCTCATAAAGAACATGATGGATTGAATGTATTTTTCATAATTCCTCAAACTTTAAGATAATATTTCTGTTCTAATATTGAGAGTCCAGTCTTATTTATTCAAATATAATCAGGATTTTAACAATTCTGCTAATGAAAACAAACACCGTTTTAATTTCAGGTGATTAATTTCAGCATAGACGTAAAGAAAAAAGTGCATTAATGCGTTTATACGTTGTGTTGTAAATGACTGGATATTTCGCTTGAGACAAAATACAATAACAAGCCAGATCTGGACAAATTTTGTACAGAAATAAGTTAGTGGATGTAAAATGATTGAATTTAAGTCATGAGATAAAATGGTAGTAGTGACTTCTTAAAATACCAGAGCAATACCGGCGAATATTATACGAAGTTTCTCATTCCTGTTACTAATCTATAAGTTATTTGAGACAATTCTGATCAATCGTTTTTGCTTGATAATGAAGCATGTGAAGAAATAAATAAGTAACGTTACTTTTTGTCCATGTAGAACTTCGTTTTATATATCTGACTTAATAATCCACATACGATTTATATATTGCCTCCATAATTACATTTCATATTCCTTTGTCATTTTAAACAATAAAAAATATTCAGTATACATGAAGTACATCTAATGATAATGTATCCCAGCCTTACTGACCCAAACTTTGTTGTTCAAGCAAGGGAAATGATAATTTATTTATTATAGTTTCAAAAACTATAACATTTTTTATGAGAAAATATAACCTTTTTTTATCATCGTTTTCCATAAGTAAACTCAAACAAAACCAAGATACCTACCTATACATATTCTGTTTTAGTAAAACAAACAGTATGACAGTGTCTTATTGTATCTTATTATAATAAAACAGATTATTGTTTCTGTTGAAATCTTGATCATTGTAAATATCCTAGAAGTACAATAACTCAAATTACGAAAGGTGAATAAATTGTACTTAGAAATTAAGCTTGTTTTTATTGTTGTTGTTGTTGCATAGTATTAAGTCATTTTGAAATTAAATAAAATTTACTTGGCATTGTTTGGCTTGTATCTTCCCATTGAGGTTTAAGACTGCAGTTGATCAGTCTGTTATTGGCATACGTGCATACTGTGCGTATGCCTCGATATTGCCTTAATTCACTAGCTATTTGTAAGCAATGATGGATAGTGGCTACAATGGAATCCAGGACGCGCGTTTCGTCTTATTTGGGACTCGTCAGCTGGATGCACCTGCATCTCAGAGAGTTGATGTTCACTCTGGGACGAGTCCCAAATAGGACGAAACGCGCGTCCTGGATTCCACTGCTAGCCACTATCCATCATTCTTTAAATAAAGTTTCATTATTATTATTATTATTATTATTAATTAATATTAATCTAAGATAAATATTCTGCATGTTACATTATTACAGGAACATTCAATATAAAAATGATAAACAGACTCTAACACTAAAACTTATTCAAGTCACATGAAATATATTTCATCATTTGAATAATTCATCAAATAGATATAAACGGTTGTATGTATACCCTTCTAGAAATTGATTGTTTTGTTAATACGAAAATGGTAATACACTTTCCAATTAATTTTGTCATTTTATTGAAAGTTGATCGATTTATCCAAGGTCTTTTGCTATTTACTAAAAAAAACTTTTTTTATAGCTAATTTCGAAAACTGATGTGAAATATATTTTTATGACTTTTATAGTAATAAGTTGGTTATGAAGCACTTGAAATGATTTTCTTAATAAAATCATCACTACTTATAAGAATATGTTTATTGTCTTCTTATAAAATGTCCTTTCATCTTGATGTTTAGAGGTAACACAACACGTCTTACTATACATATATACACTGCTGCCTTGAAAACATGTCAAACATTGTCATGATACAATACCAATGGTCATATTAAGAACTTTGTTCTTTATAAAAAATGTGAGTGTAAAAGGTTTGATAGTAATGTTTCATGAGCATCAATTGTAGATGATGAATGCAACTGGGAATTTTTTTTAACTAATACTCAAAAAAAGCTGTTCATTTCCATCAGTTATCACCCAAGTAATAAGAAACCGAAGAACGAAAAAAGCTATTTCAAAGATATCGGATTCGACATCTAGTTGAAGATTCTTTAGTTAAAAACTCAAATCCACTACTAGATCTCATATACGAATATATATATATATATATATATATATATATATATATATATATATATATATATATATATATATATATATATATATATATATATATATATATATATATATATATATATATATATATATATATATAATATAATATAATATGACCATCAACGCTGCCCTCCAGAACAGACACCGGATAAATTTGATAATTTACTTTCACTAAAAATCTAAAAGTAACATAGCAAAACATAAGCTCAGAAAGGTTAGATTTCCAAATTCTTTATGAGTACTGCACAAGTTAAATGCTGATGAATACTTTTATTTAACTTTTCAATCAAGCAGTCCTTTCAATTCTCATTGATATTTTTTGAATACTACGTTTATTTCAAAAACAGGTAGTAGTAGTTCGAATCCTAATGATTCTCAAGAGTTTAGTGAGTTTTAAAGTGAACGTATTTATTCTTCTTATTTGTGGATTGTGTACAGAAATCAGATATCTAATTCTTGTTAGTGTTTTAGTCGTTCTCTCCACCTGTATCTTTTAGCTAAGATGGAAAATACACATCTCAAAATGATTTGTATAAATTATTACATAAATGTAAATTTATTGGCTCAACCTTATAAACATCTCACTCTAAATCTGTAGTCAGGTACCAGGTATTGTCTAATAAAAAAATTGTACCCCGTTGTATCTTTATCTGTGAACGCTATACTAGTCTTAATTTACAGGCTTCGGTCATTACTTATACCTTGTTTTGGAATTTTATTTGGAGATTGTCAGTGAGATACTGCAAGGATACTTTCAAATATGATTGATTTAATCAGTTTTAGTGCAAAAAGCATAGATTACATATTAAGAATAAAAAATGAAGAATAGTAGATTAAGAGCTTTTAATTTGTTATGAACAAATCTCGTAAAATGCTGATTTATGCGGTTTCCTGTAGTTCATTGAGAGCTTGACATTTGTATAAAACTTATATTAAAACTTTTTAATTTATATAGAAGAACCATGATATTACATCCGGTTCGGCACTTACTGCCTATGATGAATTAATTTTAAGTGCAAGCTGTAAGACTAACTTCAAGTGTCCAACTTATTCTAAGCTATACATGTAAAAATGTGTGTGAAAGTACTTTCCTGAGAGGTTTACGATCAAGTTAGATGACTACATATCTTTATCAGCTACATCGTATCCCAAATAAAATTTACTATGCGTTCTGAAATGTATGTAAGAAACAGTATTTTACCAAAATGTTTTTGTGACTGTTTGCTGAGGAAGTAGTCTTAAATTGTAAATGAAGGCTTACACGTAGTTGTATATGAACAATTTTAGAACCAAGTAACTTTTTATGGTTTTCAAGAGCTTCAATAGTTGTATGAATCATGATGAGATTAGTTAATTGTTTGAAGGGAAGAAAAAATGAAAGCTTTTTGGATTTGGAAATCTTTGTGGTTCCATTAAGAAATAGAGTACAGGATAGTAGTTATTGCTGTCTACGTCTTTGGAATGACGTTTTGTAACTTGTATATTTAAAATTTCTTTAGAAATCCACAATACCTTTTAGTTCGATTCAATCACTATTATTTAATATTCATTAAAGTATCTGAGGGGATAATATAGTTGTTGAAAATAATCAGTTCATGATAAGCTGGCTGCAAGTAACCTATCTATAAACGTGCAGTGTACCCAATTGCTAGAATATTTGTGATATATTCATTGGCTCTCAGCAACTGAAAAGGTCTCTAAGTGTAACGACTGTATATTTAGAAACACTTTTGATGTTCTCAGACAGATTACAAAATCTCAATATCTTGGAAAATTTCAATGTAGTTATAGCACTTGAAGCATAAGATATGTGTCAATATCCTTTAGTTTATTCATTATTTATTAATCAGCACATAATCAAACCTATTAAGATATAGCTTCAGTGACTAAGATTAGTCTTTGTGTTAACGTAGAGTACCGAAATTCAGAAGGATTACAAATGGTCCTTCCCCAGTTTTTTGACTTTTGGATGCCACCTATTAAGTTCCTTGGAAGTTCATTCCTACGTTATTACTAAAGTTTTCAACAAACATTTAACTTACACCGTGAAGCGTGTTTAGAAGCTTTGTTTACACACAATAGTACAAGGTGAGAACAATAGATGGATTCTATCTATAATTAGAAACAGGAAATTAGTACCTTCTGCTGTATCAGTCATTGTATTAATAAGCAAAGATCATATATTCTGACTTTATGTGCATATAACTTCAAAACAGCGGCCTGTTAGGAATTATGGGACAATAGCTTAGGGAAAGATTTCTTGTTAACATTTCGGCGATGCCAACATCTGTACTGTTTGAAAACTTTTCAGATATAAACTTCTAAGGGTCAAGTAATCTACCCTTTGCAAATTGGCACGACATTGTTTATGAAATAGCGACAACGGCCCTGTAGGCTTTGATTAATAATTCCTCTTCCAGATCTGAGTCATCATTTGTCTTCTGTTTTTGGGTGACACTAGCTACTGTTAGCTAATCCACAGATTTGATATGAACTAGCAATTCTAGTCACCTATTTCCTTAAAAAATCACAGCACATACTCTGGTTTGGCTTTGATTCTCTGTAAACATTTTTGGAAACACTCACAGCGATGTTCTAGTTTGATATGCTGAACCATTGAGACGAACGCCATATGAATGACCCTAATTCATTCAACTGGAAAGTTAGTTGGAATAACTCAATTTACTTGGGTAAAAATTACGTTAAGTAGCGCAAATCCTAGATTCAGAGATCTCTGTCGACTATTTCCAAGTATAAAACTGTTTACATGCCGATATTCGTTGAGTCCTTCATTCTAAGTTATTAGGAATATTGTTATTTTGAGAAGTATTAAAGATTCCCATTGTGAAAATTAGAACAACACATATAAGTTATCGAGTTATCTATCGTATACCTCCATCATTTCCCGACGGAGTCCGTTCTCGTCTCCTATATATAGCTGAAGCCATTGGAATTCGTACATATAACCCCAATTTATGTGTACAGAAGAAATACGTGACCCCCCTGTCCCTTCCATGGCCAGTTATAACTTAACTAACAATTCTTTTTTATTTATTTATTTTATTATTATCATTATTCATTTTATTTTATTTGTGTTATCATTAACCTTATTTCCACATCCATTATTTGTTTGTAATTTTCCGCCTCTTTGTATTCTTCACTATCTAATTATTTACACATATCTTATTACGTAATGATTTTAATGTTTTGTGATTACTATTCCTAGTCTACTTACCCATGTTTATTTGACCTTCTATTTCCAAAGATTAACTATTGATAAGAGTTTTGTTATTGTATTTTATTATTCTCACTATTATCAGTTCACCTGTCTTCCTACTATCAACTTGTACTTTTACCTATTATGTGTAGTGACTTATTCTATTTCATTGTGATTATTGACTCATATTGCCTTGATTAGTTTAAAATTTTCGTATAAATATTTTGAGAAGTGACAATAAACTCGACCTTTTATTACTTCATAAGTAAAAATAGAAACTTCAAATGAACTAGAAAAAGGTTAGATAACTACATATATTCTCAAGGGATTTTTCGCGTCTGAGAAATTCACGTTTTGAATACTTAAGTGGAGTGATATGAAAAAACGGTAGCACGAAAAAGGGATGGAGTTCAGCCATCACTATCAATTCTTTTCAGAAGAAGCTACATTGTCGTTATTCTTCAGGGGCAAACACTGGCTTATTATTATCTTTACTCATACATAACAACAGTATTTTTGATACTATGAAGTGTTCTGTTTTGTAGATTGCTGTATACGTCATAAAAATTTGAGTGGGCTTCACCATTAGATAAGTGGGACCAAATAACAACCCAAACCGAAAACCACGCTTATGAATAATGTCATATCAAAATGAGCCTCGTAATCAAAGAGTGTTTTATAGTGCTCGATGTCCATATGGTTAAATACCTGTCGTCTTTTCATAATTGTATTTCTGAGTACACATGTTCCACAGACATAAAATGAAGTAAACTGTTTAACAGGATAATTATTTTTTAATAGATTTGTAGGTATCTTGGTTCCAGGTAAAATAAAGTGATTAAGAATAAATCAACATTTTGTATCTATTCCATATCATGGTCAATCACTAAATGTTGGGCTTTAAAATATCTAAAAACAAACGAGGAAATCAATATTTCCACACTGATTCTTGCTTTCGTTGGGAAATTTATATTTTTTTTAGCTTATCACAATGACGGTCAATATTACTGTTGATGTGTGACATGAAAATCTCCACTCTTTTTCTCTTAAAAAAAATCACCCGGATATTAATTTTTAGTGTCAAAGAGATGTTAATAAACTATTCTCTATGTATTAAAAATGAATAGAATTTTCTTAAAATATTCCGCCAATACTTATTTATACAGACGTCTGAATATTTGTTAGAAATTTTATTAATATTAGGTAATTTAATTTCAAAATACCAAATGGCACCATGTCTGGTAACACACAATTTATATAATTAAATAATCTTGGAATATTTATCAGCTGGATTATAAAATACAACACATTTCGAGTCAGTTGATGCCTAGTTTATGTTAGTTGTACTATAATTATTATTATTATTACCGTTACTATTATTATTAATGTCATTAATATTATAAAACACGAATGTCGATTATTTACAATATTATGTCATGCAACCTGATATGAATATGTAACATCATGTAAATTTCCGGTTGATGTTACTTGGTGTGATTTAAATGAATTTCAAATAAACATCACTACTACTGAATACTGAACATCAGGTTAAACAGGTTTCTAATACTTGTGGATATATATACGTATAATAAATGGTCTAGACTTTATCGAACGTTAATTAGTTGAAGTTTACGGGATACTAGTAATTAACAACAGTGATTCAACATATCTCAAAAGAACTAATTTACAACAATAATTTTTTCATATTTTATCAAACGAAACTATGTTATTTAATGGGGACTCGGTCAGCTTCTGTAGGTTGATCAATTATACCAAGTAACGAACAATATGGAAAAATATGACTCAACTTACAGTTTTTGTATTGAGACGAACTGAGAATTCTATTCATCGCCATACTAATTCGTACAAACATTGCAGTGAATATGTTTACTCATTTATATGTTTCATATTGGACATTTTATTAATATGCAACGAATTTTTTGTCACGATCCGAAGGTTATTTATCCTGTAAAATCTACAAACGTTTTCCTACTTTTCATTGAATTATCTTACTGTCTGTTTAGTCATGGACAATAATCTTTTTTCATTTGAAGATTCTTTTGCATAAATTATAAAAAAAGTAATCACATTTATGACGCTCATCAAGAAATTATCCTTTAATCGAAGTACTATCTAACGAAGATATTTGTTTGATACTAAAACTGTAAACACGTCGACTAAGTAATCTAAACGGTGTTAAAAATATGGTGAAATTAATTTGAAATGAGTTCTCTCCTGATTTTCCACCTTACATTTCACTTGGTCAGATCAAAACATTGTACCGCTTACTAAACTTTATTAATACTACACTGTAATAACCATCAACTTTCTCTGATCATCTTGACGTACACGTGCAATACAGGGAAATGTTTGTTGAAATGAATTTATGAAGACCATTTTAGCACTTATCAGTTGATAGATATTTATCTTTGTTCCCCTGCATTGGTCATAGTAACCAGTGATGACTACACCACATCGTAGAATAAATAACAATTTGTTATAGTTTTCTTATGTGTATTTCTGTAACAGAATTAGTGATATAATAGCTAGTAAAAACTATCATCTTATTACTCTTTTTTTTAAAGAAAAAACACTCAGATTTCCTATTCTCAAGATCGCTAAATAATTTGCTGTGTTGTACAAAATAAAATGAGATACAAAGTTTAAACTCAACATTTGACTATATGGTTTAAAAAATTTTCGATTAATATATGGATGGTAAAATATTCACAAATGGTTGATCAGTGAATCTTAATCTTTATCAATAAGTTCAGAGTAATAATGTGGTAGGTTATTTTAGGAAGTCAAAAGTTAGATTAACATGACATCGTGGGGTTTATTTAAATCTATCTTTAAATGATTTTCCATGTAATACAATGTAAATTTATGAAGCGTAACTTCCAAACTAGTACGTTTTCAATCAATAAAAAGTTTATCACTAATTTTAATAATAATAATACTTAAATATGTATTATTTGTATTAACTTATAATCGAATATTTATTTATCCATAAATAGATCAGTTTGAACAACCTAATTATGTGATCTGAATAAAAATGCTGGGAATCAGACAGTGATGTAATTACATTCAAATTGTCAGATTCGTGTTTCAGTGATTGTGAAAAGTGGAATGGTATTTAATAATTAATATGATAAAATCGAACGACCTTGTTGTCAGATAGAAAGTGTAATCATGTTTTTTTTCTTTATTATTTGCTATGAACAGCTATTAAGTGAAATCAAAAGCTCGTATAAGTATTCCTAACCATATAAATCATTCAACTATTCTTTATTTTAATGTATTTATCAAGATTAAATAGTGATATAGGTAGAGTTGAGTAAAGCAAAGATTTTAGCGTTGTGTTGGATCATTTATATTCCATGTAAATGATCGTTATTAAAACTTTAAGACTGACTAGCTTTGAAGCCTGATATTCATTTTAAAGATCAGTTGTCGTGAAGTTGTTTCAATTTAAACAGTGTGCAAAAGAGAGAAAAAACATCAATATAACTTTATTGAAGTAATTGTATCATCAAGATTTTTCATCAACAAATAATTTTTAACTTCGTAGTTAACTTTTTTATGCACGTTAATGTGGCCAAGTATTCGTTTGTAACTAAGATTGTGGTGTGTGCTTCTTATATTGACATAAGTACTAGATGATATTAGTCGTGAACAGAAGATCTGGCAGCAGAGAGACAAGAGGATCGAACAGTAAAGAATGTAAACAGGATGCGATTTGTATGACAATGAAGTCTGAGTCATGATGAAACATATATATATATATATTTCTAGTTGAATTCATGAGTCGATTTAAGCTAGACCACCATTAAAAACGTAGACGCACTGAACGGTCGTTTCGTCCTAGCATGGAACTCCCCAGAACTGCTCATGTACAACTCCGCACGCGAGAATTGAATCCAGTACCTTCGGTCTCGCGAGAGAAAGCTTAACCTTTAGATCGCTGAATTCAACTACTGAAATTACTATAAACTCCGCAAACCCACATTCTGATTATATATATATATATATATATATATATATATATATATATATATATATATATATATATATATATATATATATATATATATATATATATATATATATATATATAGTCAGAGTGTATTTTGTTTAATTTGTTTCATGTAAACTTTAGAAATATGAAAATGAGTTTCTCATACA
Organism: Schistosoma margrebowiei; assembly: GCA_944470205.2. Lineage (NCBI taxonomy): Eukaryota > Metazoa > Platyhelminthes > Trematoda > Strigeidida > Schistosomatidae > Schistosoma > Schistosoma margrebowiei. The sequence continues at coordinate 23,708,860 of OX104024.1, forward strand.
AATATGGATTTTAGTGTAAAAATGATATCTTAATAATGTTGTTCAGCTAATTTCGAATATTACAGATTTCAGGAACCCGTGAAAAATATCTTTAAACTCGTGTTTACTCTGTATGCATGAATTGGAAAATTTAAGCGAAATCCACTCTTGTTTGATCATAAATGTAAATCCAGAAAGCTTGGAATATTTTACGACGATCAAATGATAAATGTAAGATTGAGTGAAAATCTTTATTAAAAATATATATTGCATAATGTAATTAGAAGCTACCATTGATTACCAAATGTGTTACCTTGCATGAAAGTTGCAAAATCAGATGAGAATTAAACCTATTACCTAGAAATGAACCGCCGAAAATGAAATGAATTAGTGAAGTTGTTGATAGTTTATCTAATTTATGTGATTGAACTGGAGCTTTCAATTTATCATGCAGATACTAGTCGCAGAATGTTTTGCATAACTTTTTAGACTGAAGGTAACTCTAGTTTTTTTTAAAATGTAGTGGCAAGAATACAGTTGATAATAATTTTGTTGTACAAACATATTCATTTTTGAAATAGTAGCTTATCAGATAACTGCACTATACAAGTCATGAATCAAAGTTTTGGAGTCAACCACAACATTTAAAATTAATAAATGTCAGATTACGTTTTTTACTGAGCTTTATTTAAACAGAATATATCAACTAGTCCGTCAGTAGAATTGAATGGGAACTTAATATGTATTCCCCACATGAACCCCAAATATAAATGTGTCTGACAAAAATCATCAAGATTAATTATTGCAACTAAACAAACAGAATTATTTCACCTTTGGAAAAAATTAGGAACAAAGGATGATGTTTGCAACTTTTTTATGTAAATCAATTAGAATTGTCAACTCGTATTTGATGTAATTTGATAAATAGACTAGAAGTGTTAAAGAAACTTTCCAGAACTGAGATGCTTACAAAATATTAACTAGGAAATTCAGTGTTTGTCCAAGATAATATTAAAAGTAAACAATCCAGGAGAATTGTGGTTGCTAATTCGAATCATGTGGAAAGTCTAAAGTAGCTGAGCTGGAGTCTTTAAGTTTCTAATTGGAATCAACAGAAATAAGCATGTGTGATATTATGGTTCAAAAGTGACTGAAACGAGTTCGCATTTTATTATTTATTTCATACATTTATAATTCATAATGATCATTTGCATTTCAATCTCATATTACTCGCTACATTGTTTTTGATACCGCAGATAATTATCCATATTCTTCAGGTTAACTAAGCACTTTCTGTTTGATAGACGTTACTGTTTAGATATCGTTAATTTGTATGCTGTTAGGATAAGTTATGTGTTCCAAACAAAAGGCTTTTTAGGTACTGATAGTACGATGATAATTACTTTCGCAAAACTGTATATCCTAATATTTCCAGAGAACTCTTCTATTACCACTAGTTTGAAATTTACTGACAAGCGATACAAGAAAAAAGGATATTAAAGAGCTAAACTTATCACTTAAAGAATGAATGAATCCATCAAAGAAGCTTGTCCATTTTTATTATTTTTGCACATGATGTTCATTATGGGTTGATCTCATTTGTGAGAACTGGATAGATATTCCCTCCTAGTATTGTCGTCTTCAGCAGTGGGTAGTTGTACCAAGGATCGAAGAGAGCACCTTAAGACTTCTCAGAAGATCCTGAAGAGTGAGAGTTGTGGATGTTCACTGATGAGGAGTCACAAAACAAAAAAGATAAACTATCCAGTTCTCCCTGTCTTCCAATGGCATTCCAACTGAGATCAACCCATAAAGAATATGACTTACAGACTAACGTTCAAAGAATCCCTTCAGGCTTACTACTTGTATAGTGATGTATGCTACTTATATCGACGTACATAAGTAGTATGTAGCATCAATCAGAAGTGGAATGCCTGTCAGCAGAAGGTAGAAAAGATAAAATAGAAAACACGAATGAAAAAGAGTAATCGTAATAACAACAGAAATGATGAAATTTGCAAGAAACAAGTGAAGAAAGATATGCAAACGTAGTTTTTAATGTATGATTTTCATATTTTACCAAAGAACTCTGTAATTTTGCATTAAACAATAAGATGTTCCTCCCAACTAAGAGTCTTCGTTTACGACAATATGAATTTCCAAAGTTGATACTTAACTAAGGGGAATTTTGGCAATTGAGAAATGTCGAGTTTTCTCAGCTTACAATTATATCTTCAGATAAAATATAAATAATAAACAACAACTTTAGGAGGGAGATAACATTGGACAAAAATGTTTGCAAATAATGAAATTAGATAAAAAGGAATACGAAAAATTGTTTGTTTCATACAAGTCTATAATAAAAAGAAAGTAAATAAAAATACTTCGAAAAAATGAGAGAAATAATATTATTTGAGCAAAAGAATTCCAGAAGTCAGCAAATTTAATGTCAGTTTATGCCATCATCATCATTGTCTAGAATTATTAGTTATATGAATACCCAACAGAAATAAATAAACAAACAGAACAGAGACCATCATAAAAACCAGAATGCAAGAAAAAATAATGATATAACTGGATATTCTGAAAATAATCACATATCAAAAAGTTATGAAGTTATACAAGAAACATATGATGAATATAATAACGTTCGTGTCAAGTATAACAGCTTTTAATTCTCATCCTATTTATGATTTTCTGTGGCCATAACTTCGTCACATAATCTGTTTATAATTTCAGAATACAGCTTTCTGGCTCTATATCGGGAAATCTTGAATGTTGGAGTGAGCAACCCATTTTCTATTGAGAAAGTTTCATCAGTCAGATGGATATTCTTCAACTAAAATTATGTTTTTTTTCGGCACAAAATGAATATTCGCTTGTAAGATTTGGTAGTAAACTAAGTTAAAAGAATGATCACCTAAAGTTATAATATGATTATGTATTTAGTATAACACACTCTTCAATTTAAGGCCAAAGACATATGTAACTAATAGATATATCTGATTGTTTTTAATGTGTAACTGAGATTCTAACATGATGAGGAAAGTGGAACGACAAAACAACACTAAATTGCTTGAACAGCTCAATTAATATCCATCGGTATAAATTACTATGTGTTTCGTTTGAATGACTGATGTATTTTATAACTACTATGACGTAGACTAAAAGACTATGCGCAATGCTATGTTGATTTTCACTAGCTTCTTCACTGACTTTTCAACTAGGTCGTTTAACTGTTCCGTCTTTCGCCCATTTCTAGTCTAAAGATGAATAAATGTATGTGCCTCTAACATCGTCTTTTTTTTCTAAGGGCATATATTAGCGCTCTTGTTAAACTAAATAAATTCTGTAATTTTTGACACTTTTCCTGACAGCGACTCTATCATCACTTTTAACCCTGACCGTTGTTGTTACCTTGACGTGGTGGTCGGGCTTGCCTATCGTGATGAAGCAACCGAGCTATACTGGCTGGAACAATCGTTCCTCAAGGTCCTACCATGTCAGACAGTTCGGTTGAAGAGCGGTAAGACTAAAAGCAACAAACCCAAGGTCCGAAGTCGTACTGCTGACTGTACAGAGGTGTAACAGCAGTAAGGTGTTTCTTCAGACAACCAGCATAACAGCGATGCTGCCTTGCCACAAGGAGGGGTGGGGTTAGAAAAGGTCGACCCTAAAAATGCACACCTCGCCTTATCCCACGGATATCCGTCTCCGCCGGTAAGGCCCTTTGAAGAACGGAGATAACACAAAACACCCATAAAAAGGTCGCGTGTGACCGACCTCATGCAGTTGTCCCTTGGGCACTGCGGTCACGCTCCCAAGTCACTAAGACCACTTCTAATCCGATTTCCTTTTCAGGTACTTCGAGAAGAACCCTTCCATGGTATGGGCAACCCGGAAGTGATAACCGCCCTCATACCTCTAACAGCACTCAAGACCACTGTATTTATAATCAACCTCCGTCTTCACTTCCTATTCTTCCTCCGACATCTAATTTCACCTCTGAACTTCCTTTTTGGGCTTCCCTCTCAAGTGCCACCATAGCCAACGGTTCTAGTGCTCAAAACACGGTCCCAAGTCTACTGAAACCTCGCTCCAAACTACACATTGGAGCCTTCAACGTACCCACCCTATATCAAATCGGTCAACAGGCTTCCTTGGCTAGAACCCTAGAACCTCGTACGATTGATGTATGCTGTGTTTCTAAAACACACATACAGGATCCCAGTGTGGTCATTCACTTGACTTCACCTCGGCAAAACGGAGAGCCAACGAGACACACCCTCCGTGTATCTGGTAACCCGATGGCCAGCTCTCGTGGATTGGCAGGAGTAAGGATAGCACTAAGCATGAGGGTGGAACAAGCACTGTTAGAGTGAATCCTCGTCAACAGTCGTCTATGTGCTGTTCGGCTAAACGGCTACGTAAGAACTCGGAAGGATAGAGACACACGTCGTTGTCTTTTTGTCGTTTCTGCCTACGCTCCCACCGACTGCAGCTCAGATGAAGTGAAGGATGAATTTTACAGAAAGCTATCTGAACTTCTTCAGAAAGCTAAATGTTCAGACATTGTACTCGTAGCAGGTGACTTTAATGCCCATATAGGTAATTTAAACCGAACAGAAAGGCATTTAGGGGGGTATTTTAGTATTCCGACACAACGAACAGATAATGGTGATCATCTGCTGCAACTATGCTCAGACAATCGTTTATTTTTAGCAAACACAAATTTTAAGCATGAGGAGAGACATCGTTAGTTAGTTGAGTAACGATAAAACCAAAAGTAGGTTCCAGGAACAACTGAGGTCACAATTAGGTAGTTCTGAAAACGAGGCTGATCCAGATGTTGCTTGAAAAGGCATACAATTAGCTGTGGAAACAGCAGTGACATCTATTAGAGACTTGAACCACAGACTTTCAAAGAACCAGTGGATTTCTTCAAGGTCTATCACACTGATGGATTCTCGCAAACTCGTCCCATCAGGTTCTGAACATGATGAAGAGCGACAACAAATCAGATCTAGGTTAAGGAAAAGTCTAAGGAACGACCGTGAGCAGTGGTGGGTAACGAAAGCAAAAGAGATGGAAAAGGCGGCGACTATAGGGAACACAAGACAGCTCTACAGACTAATAAAAGAAACTGGAATTAATAAGTCAAGTGTAAGTGAGATTATTTCGGAAAAAGACGATACTCTCATCTGCTCTCAGTCCAGACGTTTAGAACGATGGGCGGAACATTTTAGAGAACAGTTCAACTGGCCTTCAGCTACTTTACAACTACCTTCCATTACCAGACAGTGTGAATGGAACATTGAAGTAGGTCCCCCAAATCTTGATGAAGTTGAGAAGGCTATAGTTAATCTGAAACGAAGAAGGGCAGTTGGTCCAGATGAATTGGCTCCAGAGGTCGTTAAGGATGGTGGTCCAATTTTAGCGGTTAGGTTGACCAATATTTTAGCTAAGATCTGGGAGTTAGATGTTATTCCATCTGACTGGTCGCAGTCACTTATCGTCCCAATATATAAGAAAGGGTCAAAATCATTCTGTGACAACCACAGAGAGATTAGTTTGACTAATATAGTATCTAAAATACTAGTCTCAATAATAATCAGACGCCTAACTAAGACTCGTGAACTGCACACACGAGAAAACCAAGCTGGCTTCAGACCTGGTCGTGGCTGCATCGACCACATATTCACCATTCGTCAGGTTCTAGAACACAGACATACTTATCGGCGTCCGACGATGGTGGTCTTTCTTGACTTAAAAGCAGCATTTGACTCGGTAGACCGCGAGATTCTGTGGCAGTGTCTGTCATTGAAAGGCGTACCCCAGAAGTACATAAACCTTGTAAAGGCTCTTTACTCGAACACTACTAGTCGAGTGAGAGCTTATGGCGAACTGCCATCTACTTTTGCAACCTCAAGTGGTGTCCGTCAAGGATGTCCACTTTCTCCATTTTTGTTTAACTTCATCATAGACCTATTGATGGAAATAACATTCTCGTCGACTGAATTCTCGGGTATTGATCTCCATCCAGGAGGTCCACTTATCGACTTAGAATACGCAGATGACATAGTCCTGTTTGGTGAAGACGCTGACAGAATGCAGAGTCTTTTGGTAGCACTAAGTAACAATGCCAGAATGTTTGGAATGCGCTTCTCTCTCTCTAAATGCAAGTTCTTGCTTCAGGACTGGCCTGCGCCCTAATGGGTTGGAATCGGACGAAATTTCTGCACGGATTCGAAAAGCTCGTCTGGCTTTTGACAACTTACGTCACCTTTGGCGAAGGCGAGATATCTGTCTATCAATAAAAGGACGAGTATACTGTGCGGCAGTCCGTTCTGTCTTATCTTACGGCAGTGAAACATGGCCTCTAAGAGTAGAAGACACCCGTAAGCTACTAGAATTTGACCACAGATGCCTTAGAAATATTGCTGGCGTCTGCTGGGATCACCGGGTAAGTAATAGTGAGGTTAGATGCAGGGTATTAAGGAATGATGGTAAATCAGTTGATGAGGTTGTGAATCTTCATCGACTGAGATGGTTGGGCCACGTGTTACGTATGCCTGAACACCGATTACCACGACGTGCAATGCTAACCGGTGTAGGGGATGGTTGGAAGAAAGTAAGGGGCATCAGTGCTTGAAGTCACTAACTGCTAGTCCGAGCCATGTTGGTAGATGCAGACTACTTGATTGGGGTGCGCGTGACTATCGTAACCAATGGTTGGAGACTCTTGGTGAAATGGCTCAGAATCGATCACAATGGCGTCGGTGCCTACACTCCCTGTCTTCCCTTAAATTAAGAGATTAAAATCGCTTCATATCTTACTTTCTACTAACTAATTCTTTCTTCCTATACTATATCCTTATTGCAATCTTTCTCTTATATATTACCACCTTTGACCTAACCACTCCCATGAATCCGGTGTTCATCTTGCTGTGCTAACGAGGTATGGCAACCTGGACCGATGCACATATGTGCCTGGTCCTACGTTGTAGCTGACTGACTGACTGACTGACTGACTGACATCACTTTTAACATGCAAAAGTTGATGGGAAAATGAAAAAATCAAAGAAGTTCGCGCGTTCATGTCATATAAATTCCATCTGGTTTTACTGATTACCATGATGCTAGATCTAAGATAACGAACGTTTTCTACTGTATTCAATTTCAGATTTGAGAAATGACCCGTATTCTACGATTATTAATGCTGATCAGAATAACACTTTATATAATCTAATAGAAACAACTTACTTTTTCAAATCCTTTCAGAAATCTTTCGTTGGCGATTTGATCCAAAACATTTAGATATTTTCGATGGATAGATTCATGTTGGCATAAATCATGATCGGATAAATTAACCAATTCATGATCTGTTTTGCTAAGTGATTCACGTAATTCGTTGAAGTTTGGAACGATTATAGCTACAGGATAAATGGATTTAGGATTGGCATCAATAAAAATTTGATTAATTAGACTACAAGTTTGATAAAGTGCCTCCAGTTTTTCTGGAGCTACATATTCACCTTGAGCCAACTTGAAAATACTTTTAACACGATCAACCAACATCAATGAACCTTCCTAGAGTGGATAAAATACCAAACATTACATGAAATTCATAGTGTCTTTAGCAACATAATTTGATTACGATTACAAAAACTGTTAGTGACTACAGTCGAATGTGTCATGAAGCAAACTACATATTTATGTGGTCTAAGTTGTCATTTGACTACACTTTAAACATATGGAAGAACATTTATGAACCAACGAAATGATTTATAGTAAAAAAGTTAATTATAAAATGTTGGCAATGAAAGTTGGTAGACGATTTTATTTATTCATAAGATATGAAAATCCTTAAATGATAAATAAGGTTACGTACATTATTACATAAAATTAACTATACTTCATTATTAACTGGTATATTACATGAATAATCAGAGACTCCAGGTGTAGTTCACTATAAGAGATCAAAGTAATAACCAGCCTAAGATTTTTACCACTGCTTTATTGTAAGATAATAACGTCAAAACAAAGATAAAAAATTATTAAGGAAAACAGATGAGCTTTTGAGACGATGAGGAATTTGAGAAAATATTTCAACTAATTTTTAAGCCAGGTTTATTTAATATCCAAATAAGTAACGAAAACAGTGAAACATCGGTTTATCAACTTTCAGGAGATTCGTATCTCTAAAATTAGATAGAAGTACAATGATTTAATGTGATAAGTTAGGAACTAATGGTGAACAATAAAATATCATTCAGTCAGATTCTACAGTAAAAGTTCTATTCCTATTTCATCATATCATTATTATCCACTATTATTCGATCTGAAATAAACATTTTATTATGTATGTAATAAAATTGTCAGAGATTATTAACTGATTCTAGAACACTCCGTCAGAAGAAATCGCGGTAAGACAATAATTTATGGGCGACCTTTGAGCGACACTAAAGTGACCTTGAGAATGTTCACCTACTTAAAAGGGCTAAATGAAGATTATGAAGCAGTATGAAGAATAAGGATTATGATTTACAAATGATGGTTAGGGTTAGAAATAAGATTTATGGTTTTCATCACTAACTGACATCAGCTATAATGCTAAAACGCTATTTAGACAAATGGGTGAATGAATATCGAGCCAAAATCGAAGATCATCTATCTTAAGTCTGATTGGTTCGTCCGTAAATTATAGTCTCACCGAATTCGCTATAGTTTAGAAATGGAAATTAATTTGATCAATAGTACACCAAAATCACGTAACATCCAAGTACTACTAAAACTATTTTCACAAGTAGTAAAATGCAGAAAATCTTCATTGATGATTGCATTCAGATAAATTTTACATTTACTGTAAAATTGGCTGCTGTAGAATAAGCAACTACTGAACGTAATTCATCACAGTAACCATCACGAAACAACCTCGTGCATATAAACACAACTTCGTGAGACAAACCAGATATATATTGTTATTTATAACTGTTACTTAAACAAACTGATATCTAATAAGATTATATTCATTCATTCCAAAAGTACACTCTGTTAGCCTACAATTTTAAAAAGCTTAAATATTTGTTGCTAAGTATTTCTGGCATTACCATATTAACAATTGATTCCAAGAAAAACAGTATCATATTGTGAACTAATTGACATTTTTCGTAAAGCAACAAATAATGGTGTTGAACCACTGAACTGTAATCCAGTCGTTAGTTAGTTTTCAATGATTTAATCGATTTGTGAGGATCAAACATAAAAGGTAATCGATTTGTCAGCTTTAGTTGTCGAATAACGAATCGGCCGTCCAATTAAATTTTAATGACATGTAGACGTTCAATAGTGGTGAATAAATTGAAATGAAGATGAATACATCTGAATTTTTACTAAATCTGATTTGTCGGAGTGTTAGCGATATATAAATAGGTTATTTCTAACCAATCAGCGCTGGTGGATACTTGCAGAAGATTATAATCTTCTTACGTAAAAATTACAAATATACTAACTTTTGTCTGATTGTGATTCTTACTTCCATTCAACATTTTTATTTGGAATATAATTACGTTCCTGTTCAACCAAGTTCTGATTCGGAGAATTGTCGAGTGAATTGGTGTCCAAGATTACTAAGCAATAAGAGTAGCTGAGTCGCAATAAGAGAAATCATAAAATCAAGTGATCATTTTCATAGATATGCTAAGAAAAAACGTCATACAGAAGTTAAAATGACTACTAGAATAAAAAAATGATATCCTTACTGGGGTCCATTCTCCTATATCTCCAGTATGTAACCAACCGTCTGAGTCAATAAGCAGCGCTGTACTTTGAGGATCTTTGTAGTAACCTTTGGTGCATCGCTTACCTCTCACACATATCTACAAAAAAAAACCTGAATTTTGTTTATATATAAAACACACTGGTAACATTTGTAATCAAAGCTCCAATATGAACACTAATTACACCTATCAACTAAATATCAGTAAATGTTTTTCAGTTAGGGAACAAAGAACAAATGAAAATGATAACTGAAAACTGAGAATGACAGCAAGAGTTTCATACAAAACAACAAACGTTACACTTTAACAGACAATCAAAACACAAAGACAGATGACATGTTGATCAAGGAGATATCATTGCATTTTACAAATAAAGTTCAATTTGGATGTAGTATTTAAATGCCAGAATAACCATATTCTAACAAAATAAAGTTGTAGATCACGTAGGATGAATGTTAACCACAGACACTCAACCAAGAATTTTTATCCTACTGCCTCAAAAGGAAGATTCATGGTGCTGTTTTCCGAAATTAAAGCGGAATGAACGTACAAATTTTATAAATCTCAGTACGTACATTGGTCGGAGTGTCAATACATTTTCAAACTTCATATAATGACCTCATTTCGACAATTCATAATTGAACCACTCAACATAGAGGATATAATTATCCGTTCATAGACTGAATGAAACACTTAGTAAGTTGTAACACTTCTTTGGATTTCATGGAAAATCGTGAAAAACTTCAGCACATACAAAATGACTAAACTATATAAAGATACATTTTTAATGAAAGTTTACTTTATTAAAAAATGTACCACAAAGGAAATTAAGTTATCAACAGACACAAAAGCTCACCTCTCCTCGATTATCTCTTTTGACAACAAGACCTAAATCTAATACGTCGGCCAATTTAACTTCTACACCATAAGCAACCGCACCCAAAGCACCAACACGAAATTCTCCGACTAAAGATACGGTTACAACTCCCATAGTCTCTGTGCAACCAAAGCCTTCGACAACCTAAATATTTTTAAGACCAGTTTTAAAGTAATTAAGAATTAAAAATTAAAACGTATCAAATGAGCTATGACATACTAAATGACAATTCGGTAAATATTTGTTAAATTTAATAAATTTTATTTATGCAACGATCCTTATATATAGTTTCATCTACCATATAAACCTGCTAAAATGAATGCACTGTCACCGTTAAATATTTTTTCGACAATCACGAAAAATCCGTGATATATTCCTTATAACATGCTGGATAAGTCCAAATATGCTATCACTTAAATAATGGACTGATAATGAGAGTTTGTTACCATATTTTTTAATATAAACTCTTAATAACTACAAATATGAGAATTAATCTACTTTACTAGTTCTATTAAAAGATGATAAAATGAGATAAATAATGAGAGTAACTTGAAGTACTAAGATGTTGAAAGGTTTAAAACTGAACGTAATAAAGAAATACACGTTTATACTTAGAAATTTACTTTGGAACTTATAATTGTCGAAGTTTTATCACCTGACGCTCATCATCTATCAGGAAATCTGTTATTAATATTTGATCAAATATTGATGCCTATGAACTGTGACAACACTGAGTTTCGCATATTTCGTAAGCATTTCGCAGCCATTTTCAAGAATTTTTTCGTTTCTCAAAAATGAAACGTGTAATGGAACTTTTACTTGCCGACTCCAGGTGGTACACTAACCAAAATACTGTTTAACATACAACCTTACTGATCTGATGCGATTTCAGAGAATAACAAGCAAGACGATAAAATATCTAGTTTTAAAAAGCAAGGATTGTTTACTAATAATAACCAGTGCTTATCGACTAGATTTATGGTGTTAATAATTTAAGTGAAGTCTATTGGATCCAATTCATTAATCAAACAGATAAATTGGCTATTAAGAAGTTAATTATTTATAGGGACTACATTAAATGATCATCTACAAATTATGCAGAACATCGAAAATAGTTATTGCGACTGCAGTGCGTGTGCAGCTTTGAAAACATATATCTTGCAGAGACTGTCACGACTCGGAATCCATTAATTGTTTCATATGTAAAAATACCAAAACAATACTAGTTTGGACGAATTTACATATACAGTTTTCGGCTTACAAGTCCATTAAATACAGCACGCATAAACTGTGTAATTTCGGGCATCAAAGGAGCACCACCTGTTATTATTCCACAAATACGTCCACCAAGAGATTGATGAAGTTTTTTGAAGCAAAGCGTGTCCAAAATACTTTGATGATTAAATTTCCCCCTAATGAAGAAGAAATTGAATCTTTTAATCTCACTTTTATTCACCAAGATAATAATCAACACAAAAAATTCCACACTGAAGTGCTATTATTAGATAAAAAAAATCAAGGTAGAAATCAGTGTGTTCAAGTTCCTGCACTTTAAAAAGCTATAGAAAATTAGAGAAATTTGTTATGATCTCTTTCTTACAATTATGACCCAGCTATTCCTGTTGCTTAGTATTCTCGGACACCGATTCACTCGACAAGTCCCCAAATCAGAACACGGTTGAACAGGAAAGAGATTATATTCCAAATAACAAGGTTAGATGGAAGTAAGATGCCAGTAGGAAGCACAATAGGGAAAAACGTCAGTATATTTATAGTTCTTTACATGAGAAGATTCTAGAGTATTCTACAACTATCGACTAGTGCTGATTGGTTAAGAATTAGCCAATCAGCGTGCACCAAAGCAATCATGCATTGAGCATGCTTTAATCCATCCTATGTCCCGCTAACAAAATTGAAGAAAATTGTTAATATTGAGCTAGCGATTCTTATACGAAACTGAACCACGGAGACAAATGAAAAATCACTAGCAGATGAGAAAATCAATCGTATTTAACAATTCGACTACAAAGTATTCCGTTGAACACAAGCTTTTAGTTGATTCATCAAACTAATAGAACAAGCTTGCTATTACTAGCACGATACAATGAAAGTATTCATTCCTAAACATTTAAACCAAGAATCGAGACACCTGATATTCACCAGTGGCGATAAACTTGAATATGAGTAATCAGTTGAACCATTGATATTAACGTTAAGGACAATAGTATCTTGTACCGAATGCGATACAAGTATGTGTCTTACATAGGATGGCTTCTTTTGAACCTGAATCTATTCAATAACTATCCACTTTTCATATGACTCCCAAATGTCACTAGCATCTCATGAATTTACTTAGTGCCAACTCCGGGATAAAAAAACTCAAAAGAATAAAAAAAGATTGTAGATTCGACTACAAGGCTTCAAGTCATACTTGTTGAAAGTACAAACCAAAGATGTAAACGAAGAACTTTGAAGCAAGTACATAACAGCACTACCAGAGTACATACTCAAAATATCTCAGTACGTAAGGATATAAATTTTGGGATACAGTTATTAGATATGGATATATTAAGCGTTAGGAATATTTAAACTGTTGTTTCAATTAACAGATAGATCATGTTTCACCAAATACAAAAATCATTAGGATTAGAAGACTTTTGTAAATACATAATGATGAGAAAGTTGGCTTGTGATAGGGTGAAAAATCTACTAACAACTGATATGTACATTACATAGGTTTTGAAACAGAAGTGTCCAAAGTCATACCCATGTTTAACATCAAATGTGCTATTCGACTCAATGCCTGGGTTCAGGTTAGTGACAGCTAATATGCCTTGTATTATCTGAAAGTCGACCATATTAGAATTCGACTAACTTTTGGCATGGGTTTGCATCATAGAAAACGTTTTTCACTATTACAATAATATCGACTATGCAACATAAACTAATATCAACTAATATTTTTTAACCGCTGCACAATTTATGACAAGAGAGTATTTACCGTTTTTGTTCACCAAGCTTTTGCTTTATTACATGATTAACCAAACGAGTCTTTAGAGCTGATCCTTCAATGGCTTCATAATACTTGGTATAAATACGGGATAAAACACGTGGAACAGCAGTTAATACAGTTGGCTTTAGACTTTCACAATCAGCAAATAGTCCATCGACAGTACTTGTCAAGAATCCAATTTTAGCTCCTTCGAGAATGACAACAGACTATAAAACATTAATTAAGCATATAAAAAATGAGTTATACTTTTACACAAACGTGACTACAACAAGATCAATTATGTCAAATATTGTACAACTCATAATTAAACTTAGTATCAACTCTGTGAATATTATTACATGAGTAATCTCCCATGTATTTTTGTTAGTAAATTGTTCAAAACAGGATCCAGCATTAGTATTACAAGCTGAACAGAAGCAATAGATAAACAAGCTACTTTGGAACAAACCTTAAAAACACAATTGTTTTAGCCAAATCCGATATTTAAATAGGCATTTGGAGCAAAATCACCAATAATTATATGCATATGGCTTGTTTTACATCTTTCCTTATAAGCCATATATTTTCGTGGTTTTGATTTCCTTGAGATGCCCAAACTTAAGCAGTTGGTCATCCAAAAAATTTTAATCCCGAGTCTTGACGTCAGATGTTTGCTACCAGGAAAAGGGGAGTCAATTACAGTCCTATGCATGGTTTATTCTATTAGAATCTGAAAGTTTATGTCCAACCGTGTCTATAAATTCTGGGTTTCTCGTTTGTCTAACCCATATCATAGTTGTAAGAACCTACGTGCAGATGAATGCATTCTTTTTCGTACTATACACAGTGTGTAACTTATTATTACCGATTATTATCATTATTGTAATTAATGACGGCAGTTATGTAGTTTTAATTTGTTGCTTTTCGCTATTTCTCCTGTTTCCACGTGTGAAAATGAAAATTTACATTAATGTTCTTTTCGTTCATCCGTCCAGTGTGGAGAATATAAAAGTAGTGGTTAGTAACTACACTCAACTATGTTAACTAAAAAAAGGGTTGGAAACCGATAGTCGAAGAAAAGCAATCCTTGTTTGTATATCGACAGCCAGCCTTTTTAAAAAAATATAATACAGCAAGTTGCTAATTACGCTCATACAATGTGAAGTTGCAGATTTTCTAAACAAATGATTTTAGTCGTTTCTATTCATTGATCTTACCAACTGCTTTCATCAACTTGTATAGTTGATTATTTGTTGTTATAAACCTGAAGAATTAAGTCACATGAACATAGTTTTAAAGAATCGTTTCGCATAAAACAGTAGCTGACACCTACAAATCAGAAGAACTGAATGCAATAAATAAACGGGTTATATATATACATTTAAAAAAGTAAGATGTTCAGTATTTGAATGATGATATTTATCAAAGCCATCGGATAAAAAGCTTAATTATGCAATTATCCGAAAAGAAATTGCTAAATATAGTCATTTCTAAAGACAGTGGCGTTTATTATGATTTTAAGTCTTTCATTAAACTGCATGTTACATCTCCAATTTCCAAGTTGCTCACATTTCTTATATTTATCATAACGATTGTACACTAAAGAGCGATTTGTGCTACTCAAAATTACGTTCAGTTAAATTTTTAGAATGTATTTTTGTTAACATGGCAGTATTATTAAAGGAACGACACAACACTCATGAGACCTTTTAGAATTTTGCTTATTATTAATTAGATTACGATTGTACCTATAAACGTAAAACTGAATCGAGCTCAACGTTTGTATTTGTAGATGTGGAAAGTGATAGTCTAATGTTTATAACAACTCGTTGCTCAATGACATTGAAATTCAATACACTGAAGCAAGCAAAAAATTGGAATGTCTAGCGAGATCACGTATCTTTAAGTTTACACAAGCTAAAGGATACGGTGATATCAAAATTAATTCTATTGGTTTATATTACTAAGTATATAGAAATGTTATACAACAGTGATTTCAGATTCCTAATAAATGCCTATATCGTTTCAAAGAATTAAAATCAGGATAATAATATCAAGTACAAACGATCAGTTTAGGATCAAATGGTTAAAAGGGATCAAAAAGGTACATGTGAATATTGCTCAAGTCTACTACTAGACTCAAAAATACCAAAGTTTCATGGTTATATCAGAACGTTTATAAACACTGATAGCTGATAGCAAAAAATGTATTTTTTCAGAGTTTAGCCAAGATTTCAGAGCAAATATTTGAGGAAGAAAAAGGTAAGTTGTATGATGATTTTGTCAAACAGATGATTATGCAAGTTGGTTTGAACTACAGTGTAATAAAGTGTTTCAGAAACGAAAATATTCGCTATCTTTGGATAACCACTAAAAATGTATGTTAGAGATGACAACTTAATAATAAGTTAATCAAATTATCGTGCTTCTGCTCCAATGTAAGGGGGACAAAATACCTTAAACAGAACGAGAAATAAAGTATACCTATTCTGAGTTCACTGTAGCAGTTGCAAAACATGGGTTAGGAACAAAGATCACTTTGAGAAAACCACGTGTTTACTCAAAAGTAGTGTTCAGCAACAATGGAGTACCCAAATACGAAAAATAAATGTTCAGACCAATAGAGCTCTTAATAAAATTATCAAAGGAAGACCAGGTCAAAACTGCTTAATGCCATGGAAAGTCGAGGTTATAGTATTGCTTTCCGCAGACTATAAAGTACAATTTGAACAGAATTACGCCACTCCTTAAGTCGTTTGAAAAAATTTTAAGGATGTGATAAAATCATTTATAAGTAATAGAACATAATATTTAGAAAATCGGTCAAATACACCATATCCGAAAACTAAACAAAAACAATGACTATTATTCTGAACACCACAATATGTTAGATCTCGTATATTTTTCATCGAATGGTAGAGCTGAATTAATAGGATGGATAGTTGCGTCTCCAATCTGCTGGTAATCATAATAAGATTTGTTATCACTAAGGAGAATGAACTGAAAAAGTAAATACGGTATAGTATACCAAAATCTTATTATCCTAACTGTGAAACAAGACAGATCAGATAATAAAGTTTTACCTGAAAATACTCCAATCTTTAAAAGCCTAAACACAAGTAAATAGATGGCAAGAGTTTACGGAAAACTCGATTCGCACGGACGTAACCCTAAATTACGAAAACAATCCGGAAGCACATGTACTATTCACTGAGATCACACAATACCCCACTTCAGAAACAAAGAATGAAAATTTAGGTCCTACTAGCCACTTCCCCTCCATCATAAATTCTCTATTCAATACCGTTGATACTTCAGAAAAACTAACGAATGTTCATGAAGTCACGGAAATACTTTAAATCTTGTGGAAGCCAGAAACGAAAAATATATAGGAAAAGCATACTCGAAAAAGAAATAAAATTAAATCAAGTAAGAAAGCATAAACTGGATAAATCATAGGCATGAATAAATACGCAGTGATCTATGAATACTATATACTGTACTCGATATTGCTTATAATTGTAAACAGAGACATGACTGGACGTAAAAATCTTTGCTTAAGAAATACATAGATACATAGGAGCATCTTGCACTGCAACTGTCGCGAATTTATCTTGATTGTCTAAGCAACTTTTGATACTTAAATCGGTTTGTGCATAAAAAATAAAGGATACAATAAAATTCATAATGAACATTGATTTGCAAGCATAAGTAAGAACATACAAGTTATGATAAACTCACAGAGTTTACTTGCTCCATGATATGAGCAAATGGCAAATATGAAAGATGGGTTGATAATTTATTGCAGCACTAAAGAAACAAAAATGAAAGTAAATGAAAATACGGTAAATTCCATACAAAAAACATCACTACGATTCAAACGAAAACAGCGCGATTCTGAATAATAATATACCTATTTTTAATTTTTTTAAAGTGACGTAAAAAAACTATTAAAACCTTTCATTACAGTACAGTGACATTTTCTTCATATCAAGTGGGGTGTTATGAAGAGGTTGAAGTTTTGATTACTCACGTCTTATTGACTATAACTAACTTCTGATCTGAGCCATGTTGGTAGATACAGACTACTTGGTTGGGGGCCGCACAACTATCATAACGTGTGGGGACCCTGGATGACATGACTCAGAATCGATCACAATGAAGTAGGTGTATACACTCTTTGTTTCCCCTTAAAGCGTGAGATTATAATTACTTTACACCTTTCTTTCTGCGAACTAATTTTTTATCCTTGTATCATATCCATACATGAAATTTTTTTACTACCACTGAAATAACTGCTTCTATGAATTTGGCGTTCATTTTGTTGTGTTAATGAGATATGATAACTTGGATCAATGCATATATTTTCCTGGTCCTGAGTTGTAGCTGACGGATTGACTGCCCATAACCAGTTGTACAGTAAGCATTCGATATACATCCTGTTAATTCCGGAATATAGCAAACATTGATCGATTTTTCCCAATTAAGACAATCAAAAATCATTATTTTTCACATACAAATTTGGTCTGAATACATATATCTATAACTGACAAATGACTTACACTAAAATTAATACTCATTTAGACAATTTACATTGGCTCCAATAGACAGACTGTTATTTGCGAGGATGATTGAGCTGAAACCCTAATAACAATTAGATTGAATAGTAAACGTTGTTACCGAAAAATAACTCATGTCAATTCGGCGACTTTTTTCTTTTAACTTAAATCTTCACCCCAGTGCCAAAAATGTTTTACACGTAAAGAATGCAAAAATTATCTTGAATGAATGCAGATATAATATACATATAACAAAACAGAATACCGCAAACATATGTATGTATGGCACGACAATATACCTTTTTCATCCACAGATGACTTGAATTAAAAGTTTTGCTCTATAAAACAACCCATACAATCAATAGTATTTGTTCCACTATCAAAAAATTATAAGTGTAGAAGAATGGATTATTCATTGGCAAAAAGCACACAAAACTGGTTAAATCTAGTGAATTTCACGCTGTAACAATAAATCAGTCAGTCATAATCCCTAACATTGATGTGAGTAAAAAGGAGTTATGAGGTCATGTGGTTAGACGTGATTGCCAAGATTTAAGTCAGTCACTGTAAATAATTGTTCTGAGAATAAACAATCGATAACGTAATAGAATAACCGAAAATGTACAATCAATTCACTAACCTTCTCTTCAGTATTTTCAATGATTCCAAAAACTGCATCGACAATTTGTTGTTGTTCGATCATAACACCTTTTGGTAAACCTACACATAATGTATGAGAAATCAGAGATCAGGGGATATTTATCAGACACCAAGAACCAAAGGAACTAACTAACCACAAACTTTACATTCAACATAGTTTGTGAAACAAAATTACTTCATACAGCTCCAGAGTCATCCTATTTTCGGTAAAAGCTAACTGGTCAGAGTCCGTTTATCGGGAGTAATAAAAAAGATAAAGTTCCAACCTATCCTAGCGTTTCAATCACTAGATCGTTGCAAAACGGCTACATAATTTTCGATTATCTCGAGCAAACAAGAATGGAAGTCAGTATTTTGTTTCAAGAACGATTTTCATAGATGAACAGGAAATTGTCTGTCCATAAAAACTACAAGAAACTTAATAAATCATAACGAAATGAAATAAAACGAGAAAGTAACTATGAAACTACCTGTGCTTCCACTGGTAAAGCAAATCATATATAAATCATCTGGTTTAGGATCCTAAACAAAGTTAAAAATTAAAAAGTTAATTTACACTTGACATATAACAATCGTATAGAATAACATTTATTAACTGTCTGTTTGTCTATTATTAAATGCTGTAATATATTGCACGCGACCAACGCCATATTAAGATTAAAGGTGTATTCTAATGTCATTTATCAACTAATTATCTATAAAAGTGACTGTAACTCAGGTTACTCTAACTAATAACTGATCATTTGCAAAAGTGACACATTCGAGCTAAATGTTTTTGGATGGTTAAATTGACGTGTCTCAGAAATGTAGACAGTCCACCTTAGCATTTTTATATTTCATCAGTTTAGCTCATACATTTTTTGTTAACACTACTCTTGTTATTTGTTTTTAAGACTATACAGTGGCCAGATATCGATGGAATCACGTTTGAATTATCAAAAAATGTATATTCATAATAAATGAATTCCGATGTTTCTTAAATTATTATTGAAGTATAAAAGACTTTTATTCATTGATTTGTAATTTGATGAAGTGGATGGTGTTTTAAGACTGTATAATGACATATTCAAAAGAAAACATTAATTCCGATTTATGCAACAAGTAGTTTTAGGAAAAACCTAACTGAACTCTATTAAAGGAAGGTAGTAGGCAAAGTAAAATTGCAAGTTCTCATATTCGACTCTTTATGGATTGAAAAAGCAGCATAACCGTGAATTTTCAACAATCGAGAAAAACCTCTTTACAGACCTCAAACTTCTACTCACCCAACAAGAGATTTTGATTTTATTAAATTTTCAAATTCGTCAAAATTAAGTAATTTCAGTCACTCAGTCAGCTACAACGTAGGACCAGGCACATATATGCATCGGTCCAGGTTGCCATACCTCGTTAGCACAGCAAGATGAACACCGGATTCATGGGAGTGGTTAGGTTAAAGGTGGTAATATATAGGAGAAAGATTGCATATAAGGATACAGTACCGGAATATATAATTAGTTAGTAGAAAGTAAGATATGAAGCGATTTTAATCTCTTAATTTAAGGGAAGACAGGGAGTGTATGCACCGACGCCATTATGATCGATTCTGAGCCATATCACCAAGAGTCTCCAACCATCGGTTACGAAAGTCACGCGGACCCCAACCAAGTAGTCTGCATCTACCAGCGTGGCTCAGACTAGAGGTTAGTGTCTTCAAGCACTGATGCCACGTTTTGGTTTGGCCGCCCCTAATTCTCTTCCAACCATCTCTAACACCCGTTAATTAAGTAATTTACTTTCATATAATAATGATACACAAAATGCAGGGTTTCAGGAAAAACCTGAAACTTACAGTTTTTTGAATATGATATTTAATTCCAATAGCCTGAAAGATAAAGAAAAAACAGGTGGTATAACAAATGCAAATTATCATGCTTATCTTACCTTTCTCAGAAATTGAGTATCACTTTAAGTGCTAAATAACATAGGTTATGCAACGATTTGGACAGGTAGTTATGTTAACAACATTTTTGCGCATTAATATCAATGCTGGAAACATAGAGATCTGGAGTAGTGGTCATATTGTTGAACTTAATAGACGGACGATAAGCATTTAACACTACTAAATTTGACCTCAATAATAATATTTGGCAAACTAAACGTGTTATTATTTTCCCAACATAACCAATATTAAAACTTTATTATTCCGTTTAGTAAACTGATACTAAATATAAGCATCAAGTTTATACTGCCAATAAGAGAAAAGTTCAAAGTCTCACGTTGCTTGTTAGATATTTTTTAAATTGTCTTAATAAGCAACTTCTTAATACACTGTCGGGAAAATTGTTCTATTTAAAGCAAAGAACACTAATAACCAGGCTTAAAACAACATGTTTACATATAAATTATGAAGATCAACTGTGACTAAGTAACATTAAGGCTTTAAAAATCATTGAATAAATAGTTTACTCCTTTCGGAAATAACGTAGTAACTTAATGGTAGCATCAGATGATGGCCGAGATGTCTTAAAATGACTGAAATAGAGAATGTCTGTGGCATTTGAACTTTATGGCCTAAATATACAGTAAAATCTATGAAATTCTTATCGTGGGAACGTGAGTGTGCACTGTCGAAAAAGTTTTGAACAGGAGTGAAATAGTTTTATGATCCTCCGTAAGGTTTCGTTGATGTAAGCGTTCAGTCCAAGAGTTTCTAATGCGCTTGATGTTTTTGTGTGTTCACTAACCCGATGAAGTATATAAATACAGGAGCGATATATATTAGATGTTTATTCTATTTTAAATAGTGTTCAATAATTTGGTGAAGTTTGGAAAGCAGAGTATTCGACAAATTTTGGGATCGTATTTCAGTTTTCAGGCAAGTGAAAAAGCTGGGGGGTTTTCCGGAAGAAAACAGGTAAAGATACTAGTTACAATTTGAACTTGAAGATAAAATACAGAATATAAAACAACATAACGTAGAGAACATTGCCCTCTGAATAAATAAAAAGTAAAAATGTTACCAAGAACCAACGGAAGAATTCAATAGCACATTCATTTAAAATGAATGTAGTTATAAACAGAAAAAGGAGATTGAATTTACAGAATAAATTTTCATCAATGAAAATTATGTTAAAGGGTAACCATTACAGACAAATCAAACTTTAAGATTAGAGTTATAATGATAAATGTATCAATATTTATTGGAGATATAGTTATGAAAAATTGTATTCAAATAGAAATTTAAATCGATTACCTACATTCATCAGGTTATTTGAGCCAATCTTTAGGAAGGAATAAATAAAGGAGTCTAAGAGCACTTACAATTATGCAAAAATTAGCGACAGGTTTTATCGAGATAAATTCTAATCTAACAAGTGCTTTCCAGAAATTTTATTGGTTCTTTTCCACTAAATCTATGCGAAATATCATGGTATTGGTCAACTGAAATTCATAGCATAAAATCAAGTTTTTTCTGTGATGAAATTTTCATATGATAGAAATTCATAGAAACACTTACTAAAAATTCATCAAATAAATAGATTTTCACATTTGATGAAAACCGAACCTTGGCTTCTGCGACTTTAGGACCATCGTTTACTACAATTACTAAATTGATGAAGGACAATGATTGTTCTAAGACACGGCATACTTCTTCACCCGAGTCACACACAACAACACGTAGTTCAGCTGTAAAGAATTCATAAGAAAAATGAGTGAAAAACGGATGTTGAGATTAATATTTATTAGTAACGGAATATTTTAATCAACAAAAACATCTCTATTTCAAGTAACAACATTGAAAAATGCGTTGAGTTAAAATCTTATACCGATAAACAATAAAGAATGAGATACAAGTAGGTTCAAAATATCTTCATAATACTAAAACCGAGATATGACATTAATTCTAGAAACAATTGATTTTTGACTGAAGTTAAGAAGAGAAATGTAAGAATTCACCCCATGGTGAGATTGGGAAACCATTCCACCTAATATCGTACTGGAAAAATGGAGACAGATGGTTATTGTTCACACTCTGCCTGAAGTGTACTCGTACATAGCCTTGAGTGTGAATAAATTTCTCATTCACATCGTACTTGAAGAGTCTTAAAGTACAATCGTGTCAAACAAATCAAAAGTAACGATAATTGAACTGGAATAAATGTGACGTCGCTCTAACACTTATTCGATGGTGGAGACGTCAATTAGTCTACGACCACAAAGAAAAATAGCTTGATCCTCGCAATTCATTCCTACGTGAGCTTACCACAATCTGAAAAGTATGAGGGAAGGTGGTAAATCAGTAGCAGTCTGAAGTAGAGTTACCGGCTGATATTTGTAGCATAACATACTTAGGTCTTTTAAAAAAAATAGATATGACGATCGCTTAATCCAAAGGTGATGGAGCACTCAATTCCTCAAAATCTTCAAAACAACTTAATCAGTTCTCTGACCAGAAATTCGTTAACATTCATAAAAAGACATGAGAGTATATCACCAAGACCAGCAGCCATTAGGTCAGGAGCACAGGACAGTTCGACCGAAACTTTTGTAGCAACAAACTAACTGAACTGTCCCACGGAGTCCTCCATACAGTGCTCGAAGCACTTTTAGAGACTACTAAATGGTGTGTCATCAATTTGAGAGATTATTTCACTGACATCAGATCCCTTGCTGCCAGTGGCTTGGCTGAGTTGAAATAGCTTTTGGTGGTTACCAGATGCATCTGATTTCAACTCATTAGCAAACTCCAACTAACAGGTCTCTTGGTTCTTATCTAAACTTTCTTAAAAACCAATGTGCAGGCTGGTGTGCCTCAAAGAAATAAAAGGATTCTTCAGAGCTCGTTCTATTCCATTGAATTATAAAAAATACATTCCAAAACGTAGTTTGTTAATGAAAGTTTGCAGAAAGTTGACATATCGAAGTCTAAAAGTGATTACCAAGAATGAATGCGATTATCTTCAACGTGCTATTTGGTTAACGATGAAAAGCAATCTAACAAGGATATATTTTAAAACTGCGTACGTATACAACATAAATATCAAAA
Source organism: Schistosoma margrebowiei (assembly GCA_944470205.2). NCBI lineage: Eukaryota > Metazoa > Platyhelminthes > Trematoda > Strigeidida > Schistosomatidae > Schistosoma > Schistosoma margrebowiei. The sequence goes on from OX104024.1 coordinate 23,732,735, forward strand.
ATCTCATGCTAAAAGTTTTATTAATAAAGTTAAAAGTCAGCTTACTGCGAACATTAGGGACGATTATCTGTGATTTCAAAAATCGTAATATCACTTCTGAGGCTCTTATCCAAGTTGCTCAATTGATAAATAGAAGTTAAAAATGAACTTCATGAATAAAAACCCAGTTGTCTTAAAGTCAATCTAAAATACTCCCAGCGCAATTTTCATGTTGTAGACCAAGTGGTACCCGTCTGATAATCGACATAATCGTTTGTTTAGTAGTCGAATTCAACTGACTAATGTAATTCACAAGTACTATTTACATACAAATTATACAGTTAGGAACGGTATAAATACGAACTGAAAGTTTACAACTCACATATTTTTGATACGTAAGAACTAAGGCGCATACTAAACTTATTACTCATTTCAATAAAAAGAAAGATATTTAATTTCATACAGGCTTATACATTATGTAGGTGAATGAAATAATGGGATTGTGTTCTTGATATTGTGATATTTTAAACACAATTCATTAACGATAATAAATTTCGTATTTTGAAATAGTTTTTGATACTCCCAGAAGGATGTTAGTATATCCGATTAGTAGAGAGAATAAAAGTAATATAAAATAGCTGACAGATGTCTTACTTAGCTTAAGGATATGTTGCATGGCTTCATCACCTAAAGTTGCATAGATAGGAACTATTGGGAACCCATAAGCTGCACAGGCGTGCTGCGCAATAAACCACTGTAAAAATAAGATAAAATTCAAACTAAATACTACATAAAGTATATTTTATTGGAAGGTTTTTGATAAATAGTCATTCCAAAAAACTCATGATTGGTGTCAAAATAAATGACTGAAGTTGAAACAATTTAACAGGTGAAATAAATATAAAATTTGCTATTAACACGTTGTGAAAAGGCTTATAGTTGTAACAGATTTATATTTGTCTTAATATAAATTACTAAAATAACTAGAAAAATATTGTATTAAAACTATTGTGATGGCTTACATAGAATCCAGTGTTAACAATAAGGTCATACTTCAACTGCTTATAGACATATAACTCGAAATACTACAAAAATTCTGTATGAAATTAAAACAAATATAATATTTCAATTTACTTTTTGAATTGAGAAGAGCAATGAAACCTTTCAAGGTACCTACCTAAGATGTGACTATGAAGAGAATGTCTTTGAGATGTTGTGAATAGAGAATTAGTCATTAAAAAAGTATTCTGAAATGTGTGGTGTGTTACCAGTGTCCATCAATCCGTTACTCAACAGGTGCGTACTCAAAGCTGGGTTGTGTGAAAATACTCCACACCATGTCGCAATTTATAAATATCGGTGGTTAAGTTAAGCGTTTGATCTACTATAGGAGACTCAGCAAACACTCTACTTCAAAACCTTATTTAAATACTCGCTATTAAATTATGTAGACATATATACACGAAAGTGTAAAAAGTGAAAAATATCAACTTGCCTCGGGTGAATTCCGACCAAAAATACCAACACAATTATCACTCCATGGAATATGAGAAGCAACTTTCACTAAAGCTGATCCAAATGCCTGTATTTTATCATCTACCTATGCCGACAAAATATTAGCTTTTTTAGTATATCTTACTTCTATATACGTTAACCAAGTATATTTTTCATTTGGACTAGAACGTCGTCCCAAACAGGGTTGAAAGCCTATTTAAAATAATGGAGGAATGAAATCAGACGTATATAAAAACTGGAGTGCTAAGCGCAGCAAATAAAAAAAAAGATTTTGACGACGAAATCTAACTACATATCACAAGGAGAAACCTCATTCATTGTTCAGCAAAAATGATCAAGTGGCCGGCAGCATCAAGGTATATGAAACAATATTACATTTCCGATAAATCATTTTGTATCACATTCCAAGTGAAAAATTATCGAATTGAAAAATCATAGGAAGCTTTCACAATGGGTCTACTGCTTCTACCAATTACTTGCTAGCAGTTAAATATTACATTTAATTTATTAGGCTAAATATTCGGGTAACAAAATGTTTTCTAATGCAGATTATGTGAAGCTGTTATTGAAACCAGAAAAATATCTGTTTCACAATGTTTCACATACTCTGGATTGGGAGTATGGCGAAAAGAGACATTTGTGAGATGGGAATTCGACATACATGCACATCAACTCAGGCAACTGAATTCGAAAAGGGGGACTTATGTTTCAAGATGGTGGAGTGATAGGCTGGGTGAATTCTCACAAATCACATGCCTGTGTTCAAATGCCACCTTTATGCCAAAAGCTAGGTGACAGATAGGGCATGCTATTGAATGGAGCCTATAATGTATATTTTCAAGGTCTGAGCTTATATGTTATTGTCTAGGTCTAGGAGATATATATACCAAAGATTTGTGTACACCTGTTTTTGTTTCCCAATTACAGCTTTTCAGTCGTTTCTAGTCTTCTCACTTAGCTGTTCAGGAAACGTTTATGAACAGTTTGTTTTCGTATAAGATAACTAAAGAAAATAAAAGAGATCATAAATATTGATTGCATATAAAACAAACAAAATATTTTGAAAATATTGAGTTTTTGGTAGATTGTTAATAAACCTCGTTTCCAATAAAAAACTTACGTGAAGTCTCCAAACCTTTTTCAAACAAATTCTTCATAGTGCGTACGTCAGAAAACTTTAGAGTAAGCCGAGTTGTGAAAGGGGATTTACGAGCCCCTGTCTAGAAAATAATAGATCGAACACTCATTAATTCTTTTTGATGTAAGGAAATTTCCACCATATATTTTTTGATTCATTAAATCAAAAGCAGTTAGATCATCAATATGCATTGATCATGTAAACGCGAAGGTGTTAGCTTTATTTACAATCAACCGAGTTTCAGCTTGAAAGTTCCCAATAGGAACACTCGAAAACTCAATAAATCTTATATCCTATCGGAAATTTGATTCAATATAACCCAGAATCACAATTACAGACGATATAATGAGACCATTCAGACAAAAAGGATGTGAAAATAAAACTTTTAAAACGTCGAATAACAAGTGTTTCACCCAATACAGATCGATAGGCTAGTTACAGTAGACAGGCCCAACCAGTATATCAATGGTATAGCCATGAACCAAATAAAATTTACACACGAACTTTATTCTTTTGCCCTCCATCACAGGAATAGGACTCATACCATCCTACTAGATTAAAAATTGTGTTGAACGAATGAATCTACCTCCCTACAAAACAAGTTAATGGATAGATAATTTTCATAGCCCTATACTTAGAAAATGATATTTTATCCCATTTTAATAAGCATAACAAATGTCTGACGAAAATAATCTGTCCGGAAATTGCTAGTTCAATTAATTAAATTTTTAGATTCCTATTTATGTATCAAAACGAATAATCCCATTTATGAATGTCTATTGTTTCTTAAAAGACAAACAAGATCCCACTTTTAATGAAAGAAATGGAAATGCATAAAACCGTCTGCCAATAAATTTATATTATTAGACTGTTCCTCAGTGTAGAACCGTAACTACCAGGTCCTCATCACCAATTCAAATTTGCCAAATAAATTTCCAGAGGAACCTCTTCGGAAGTCAGCAGAAATTCTGCACTGAATCCTGAACAGTTATTATGCAGGGAATCATAAACAACGCAGGACTTGGAAAAGATATCCATAAGACCATGTCTCCATTCTTCATAATGATACAGAAAGAAACCAAGCAGAAGAAATTAGACACAATAATTTCAATGGTAGAGTCCATAATCAATGGTTAAGATTATCTCGAGGTGATTACCTAGGAAGTTTGTTCCTTTCAACACCTATTAATCCAATGACAAATGACTCTATGCATTATTGTTATCCTCGTTTTTACCCTGCCTATTTCTATTCTACTATTATCCCAGGTGGAAAAGTAATTCAGGGTCGGTGATGGTCGGGTATGCTGAAGATGAATTCTAACAACTTAGATTATTGAGGGTTTACAGGTTGATCAACCAACTGAATTTTCCAATCTACCACCCTACCCTAAACCATGATTGATATTATTCACAATACATAGCCAACGCTGTGATTAAGTCCCAAAACTCTAAGCGAACCATTAAGCCTCAAATATCACAATCTACTGATATGAAGTAAAACATATTGAGCTGTTGTACACTTTACTCGCTCTTCGATATGTAGACAGATATTATGACTACAACATTGATGGCACAGACTAACAAAGGTTGAGTAAATTTTTAAATCTGTGATAACATTTCGTCGACCACTATTGACCTTCAACCCAAGGTCGCGCCATTAACTGTAAATATCTTGTGAACCACAAATATGAAGTATGTCGCTTGCAACATTCCACCTTGTGATTGAAGTAAGCGTGGAGTTCTTGAACTAAAAAAGTCATAAATTTCTGTCTTATTCCAAAGCTATCCTTAGTCTAGTATCAGAATTGTCGTTGTAAAAAATACAAAGATAAGTTTCTACATATTGTTGCTTGTGACTTACAGATACTTCTTGCAATTTCGACTGATAATGGAGTGAATCCGGTTGTCATAATACATTTTAATTACAACTGTATAACAGTACTGAAGTGAGGAAACTAACAATGTTGTGGTAGAATTTAACTTTAGCAAGCTGATGGCTACTGAACAATGTTGCGGCACTGATCACAGGTTAACTGTTAATAAGTCTAGTTAAACAAAGAAAATGACAACTAATAGTTTGGTTGTGACTAGTAAATATTTAGACCAGCAGTGGTCTCTGACTTTCAATAAGTGACCTATAACTCAGAGTGTAATCTATTCATTTTGAATTTGTTCATTTGGAGACATGAATGATACACTACTTCTGTTCCTATAAATGAAATGCAAGGTATTTGACTACCTCTTAAAATCAAGAGAAAAAACCGTTGCTTTTCTCAACAATATTAAACACTAATGTGACCAATAATATGGCCAACGAAGCAGACGATGAGTGCCACTAGCACTCACACGGAGTGACTCAAGGTAAAGCAAATAAACCTATACTTGATGAATTAAAGCTAGATCATATCAGACATCAATCACGTTCAGACACAAAAAATATTGCTCAAAAAATCATATTTAATTTATTGACATTCCATGTTGTGGACAAAGACAAACCTTGGAATCAATTATGATTGACTGTCTGTTTACATGTGGAGATACATATGGTTCTGAAACGTTTGGTTTGTGTACTTTGCAGTAAAGATGAGGATAATCTGATTGAACACCTAAAATTCAATAACAAATTCTAATAAGAGTTCAAATAACTGTTCCGTAATATTACATCTAAAGAAGTTATGGAACAATATACTCATAACTAATCATCTGCTTTCTCCACAAATTCGAGAATAGTTTATCACGGTATACAAGATTGTTGAAATAGGACAGAATTTATTATTTTCTACATATATGAGGGCTCAGGGAAAATACGCTTGGTTATTAAAAACTCATCATGGATTTAAAAGAACCACTGTTGGAGGAAGTAATTCAGTAAATATCATCTAAGAATATTACCATAATAAAATCAATTTGAATTAAATTAGAACTCCTCTGCAATCGTTTAATGAAAATAACCCAAAAAGATGAAAAGTGGAAGACAAAATTTATTGCATAAATAAAACGGCAGTTTTCTGCAGACTATTACTGCTCAATTAGTCAAACTTTGGCCCAACAGACATGTAGTATTAAGACCCTGAGGCAGTGTACACAGTTTGTTTGCACCACCACTGATAGTCTTTAGAGCTTCCTCGCAATGGCGAATTAAATACTCTGCAGTATTTAAAAAAGCAATTATTATGAATATTACTATTGTTGCTAAGCTACATGTCCAATCATAAACGCATCTTAGTGTGGTTCATAAAACTTAATACAATATATTTCCGAATTTCCATAAGTATCACACTCAAATAGTTGCGAATTCGTAACTACGAATATGTTCTGTTTACAGACTGTGATCAAATATCAATAGACAAACTTCATTGAAAAGGGTCGACACAGTTTAACTTTAGCTACAGTATTCTGTTTTCAGATTGCATTTTTCAAATCACTCTCACATATTTAGCTTTAAACAAGCATTGTTTGCAATTTTATTCTTATGTTAAGACGCATTATTGTGTACATAGGAAAGTGTGAAAAAAGATTAGTCATTTACTATTAGTTGCTTAAAATGTGATAAATTGGAGGCCAAGTAATCTGTACATGCAGTAATTTCCAAGGTACTTCAACAGATAATGATGTTGAAAAATCATAATAAACTACAACCGCTGTAAGAGCATAAGGATTTTGACAAACTATATAAACCCTCATTAACCACATCCATACTATAAACATTTGGAAAATAAATTCACATTTAAAATGACCCAACTACTCCTGGATAAGAGTTGTGGTACAATGGAATAATTTCTCAACCGTCGACTTGCAGGTTCGAACTCACATCTACGTACTTGAGTCCCACCGATCGGACGGTATCACTCGTTGAAATACATAAAGCATGTCTCAAAGTTTGATGAGAAATGATTTATGGTAAATAAATTTTGTTGCGTAAGCAGTTCGTATGTAGAAATAGCTCTCATTGAACGTTAAGGTTAAATACAAAGGAATGTCTTAAATGTTATTTTAAGTCATTTATCAGGGAAGCAAATTGTCCTCATACAAAATTTCGGTGGGCAGAACCTTATCAGCCAACATTACGAATACAACTAGGGCCTTGTTATTGTGTTCATTGAAAAATAAAATGAGTTTTGAGCAAACATTAGACGTTTAATTCCTCCAACATCACTAAGTTTTGTTAAATATGGGAAAATATATGCAACGTTTTACCCCCAGTCTTTAAATGATTTTCACTTGTTAACTAGATAAAAGCATTAGCCGAAAACATACTATTCTTACTATAGTTAGTATAACCATAATTCGGCTTCTCTTAAAACTATGAATCCAAAAAAGTTATTCAACATTTTGCTAATTAACATTGAACGTTGTGGATTACCTTGATTCATAGAACGTCAGCAATCAGTGATGTCTCAATTAAAATAGGAAGCTTTACCGTCACATTTCAAAAGAAAAATGTCTGTAAACAATATATAGGATTAGACGCTCAAAGTGTACTGAAAATTATCAACTTCAGTAATATTCTTTTTTAGTTGCTTTTTATTTTAGGCGAATCAGATAACTCGTCTGGGGTTATTATCAAAGAACTTTACCACAAATGATTTTTGTTACCGATAATACAGTATGGAAATGGTGAGTCAAATCGCTTGTCGTTTAACAACGCAACCTATTTAGAAACAATTTATTTCCGAAAACATCTTAGAACTCCTAAAAGATCACTTAATCCAAAGTTTAATGATACTTTTAGATCCCTATATGAAGACATTTTTATCTTAAGCACGCGGATGACATTACTTTACTGTAAGATGAAAACCAGGTTATTGAAATCCTTCCCACCCATTTAATAATTAGTGTCCGCGGGAATAATATGCTTTTCACACATACGAAATACAAAATGCTCCTGCAAAAATGCCAGGATGCTGTTTTTACGCCGACTGTGTAGTAAACCAACTGAAGCATTTGGTAAAGGTGTCACATGGATGGTTGCGTGACTCAAACTAGAAGCCAATATGGATCCTGATGTAGCTTTTGTCGAAGTAATTTGCTCGTATTAAAGTGAGTTTTCCTTGGCCTTATTAATTGCTAAAGTGTATTGCTTACCACATATTATTGTTGTCCACTTATTTATCGACTGTACTACCCTTTTCTTCTTTATTCCTCAACAAATTATCATTTCATATGTGTGGTAAATATTTTTTGGCATCAATAAAACAGTTGTATTTCTTTAAATATAGGTAAATTACAGCTAACTAACTCTTAAGTGAACTTAGTCAAAGCTGCGCATAAGATCTGAGGAGGTATACCACAAGAAGAAGCCAATCAATTATGATATCAGAATATTTTAGCATGATGTTTCGACTAGTCAAGTTAATTTGGAGAACACAGTGAATTACAAAATGAAAATAAAGTTTAATCGTCCAATCTGTTGACCTTCTTCATATGATGGTTGTAACACATAGCTAATTAAACTTCCGATTCAAACCTGAGAGAGATAAGAATACTGAGCTTGTTGAATAGGTATTTCATTTTAACAATTTTGTCTACGAATCGTCTGTATTGTCATGTATGCCACATATCCCAAAGGTAATCATATTGTCATCTGACGGGGTCTTACCGAGATAAAAAGAATTCTATCAGATGTGAACAAATATACGATGAAACATACACTAAATAAGTTACTAAACAAGCTAGTTGACGGTATGAGTTTTCATATTTCAAACCTGTGCTCTTTGGAACGCCACGCTCCCCGACTAAAGTAGCCACATAACTCTCGGAGCATTGCTTCAAGAAAGTTACACAATTACGTGCATATACATAGACTACTCTTCTTCAACTGGAACAATGAATAAGTGAATAGGACTACATGGAATTATCCCCACAGGTTTTCTCGTCCCTATGCTAATGCCACTTTTCCTCTTCTTATTTTTTTATTTACATTTTCATTATCATTTAAATTCAGACTATCCTATATCTTTAGCTATTTTCCTCATTTCCTCCACCCTTACTGTGAGCAGTGTGGAGGACAAAATGACTTGGTATCATAGTTGTAGCTGTTTCTAGATATTTTATTATCCTGAAACATCTTTTTAAAATATACCAACAAACAACTACTAATCGAATTCAACTGAACGAACAGAAGTAAATGCAGACACCTCACAGCAATACGATCGTCCAGTTGCTCAACAGGATATCACTAACTCGAGCTAAAAGATGTTGCACATCATTTCAAAATACACAAAACAACACGCCCTGTACCTCAATAATGTTACGTATAAAATAACCTTGTTCGCAAAAGTTTCACATTAAACACTCAAAACGGAGACTTTTAGGAATAGATTTAATTTTTTCTGTTACAGCTCTAGTTGAAATGAGTAAACTCTGATAACATACTAGTAAGATGCGACATAAACTCCTCTAAGTATAGAGTAAGTGTAAAGGATTTATGACATATTCCCACTTCACACCGACTGACAAAAATGGCAACTATGAATGTTTGGTGTCTAGCGTATCTGTAAAAAGCTGAAGTAAACCAATTGCCCCTTTATGACAGCGTTTGTATGTGAAGGTATAGATTCAGATCTTTAGTGACAACCAGCGAAGGATCTAAACACTCGATTGCATTACTCTTGTTGAATGCAAACGTGACTTGAGGGCTGATAGACTTTGAATGTAAGCAAGTGCACTTACTTTGATGTAGAGGGGTTGTTGGGACTAGCGGCTATTATGTCCTCATGCAAAGGATTGGATAGTTGTAATCTAAAAAACGCACGACTGTAGCATATAGCAAGTAGATGACAAGAGTTCGATGCAAACAAGCTATTTAAACCAGATAGATGAATACATGAAACAACAAACAAACAAAGATTAAATAAGATGAATTAGAGTGTGGCAGGTTACTTATAAGAAATATTGATATCACACAACAGTGCATCTAAGAATTACCGACAAAGAAACACCTATTCCCGATGATGTAGGCAGTTGGCCGTTATTCCAGGCAAAAACAGTAATTCATAATTGGATATATGACTGTAAACTCAAGGGCTGTGAATCACCGAATGCTAACACTTATTCCCATAAACAGTCAGATCTCGTTATTTCCAAAGTGTGGCAATTTCAACAACTTGTTATAAAAACCAGATAACTTATACACAAAGTAACTCACATAATTTACACTGCATTTTCCAGGACAAACGTATTGCACTTAAATGCTATGGTATTTAAAACCGTGTGAAAGTGCAATCCCAAATTATGACCTAGCAAGAAAACAAATTAAAACAAAACATGACAGTCTCAAATGAAAAAAATTATAATAAAGGTTCCTTCGGTAGACCATCGAACATTTTTTAATGTCGCTGAACTCGTTCTCAAGTATTGCCATAGATGAGCTAGCACAGAAAAATCAATCGGTCTACACTAGGTTACCACAACGATGTTGGCTGGGAGTTACTTTGTTCCTCTGTATTCCTGAGTTTGCAAAATAAAACGTATCGTCATGTCAAAATGTGCTGACATCAAAATTGATTTTCTTCTTCTGGTCGTCTACCTGTAGAATTATGGTAGACGTTGGTATTAGTAGATTTATTTTTGTAATTATAATGATAGACATGATCTCAAAATCATGGATTTGCTATTATGTGACCACGTTACGTGGATGACACATCATAATGTATGTTAAGTCGTCCTACAATGACAATCATCGATATGATATTTGGTTCTTTTGAAGAATATGTTTTCGGCTGAGGATGAAATAATGTATTTTAATTGTAAAGGCTTGAGTTACACAGAATCATCACATCTGCAAGACTACGCCATGACATTTCGACCAATTTTCTTACGTTCATCATTTTTGATCCTCTCTAAGTGATCCATGTTGGATGTGAATATTTGGTGTGATCTTATGTTCAGCTTTGAGGACCGTGTGGTTGGGAATAAGCAACATTACATAGATTTCACAGATTCGAATCATGAGTCAGTTGAAGCTAGACCACCATTGAAAACCTGGAAGCACTGGACGGCCGTTTCGTCCTAGTATGGGACTCCTCAGCAGTGCGCATCCACGACCCCGCACCTCCCGGGGCTCGAACCCAGGACCTACTGGCTTCGTGCGCGAGCACTTAATGTCTAACTTCAAACAATCCACGAAGTTGCGCTACCGTACACCATTGTTCCTATCTCACAACAGACCTGGTTGAACTCCACTGATAACGACTTCTCACTAGAAGTCCAGAAGTGTCTCCTGAAGTCAGTCACTAGTGAGCAGGTGATTATTATTATCAGAATGGGTTTTAGAAATTTCACAGATTGAAATCATTACATAGATTTCCTACCACGATCAACATCACGTTTTTTCGACCACAAGTCAGTTGAGATTGTTGCGCGCCGGAGGTTAAGAAACAATAATGAGGATCTTCCAAGTATTAATAAATTGAAACAAAAATCAAAAAGATGGCGGCATCATCTGATCGGGAAATACGTGTAATAATTCCAAAATGTTTGGTTTAATCCTGAATACGCACAAAATGGAAATATACGTGAATATAAATTAAGGGTTAGAAAATGTGAGATTTCAATGATGAGGAAAGATTTAGTATATAGATAATTTACTACTAAGTCATAATAAGATGAATAGCTGTAACCTCTGGCTAATAGCTTAGCTTTAGAGCAGTATAGGTATTAGGTGCATAGGAAAAGAAAAAGATCAGTATTGTATAAATTTTGATCGTGGTATTACCTCTCCTTTAACTTAGAACATCAGTTAACTTTTATGTTGGCAGGCTGTCCGTATGAGTTGATTTTCGGCTTCATTTTTCACATTAGCAGGTTAGCTAAAGAAACAACAGTATGACCGCAGAAAGGAAGACTTCTAACTAATATTCCAGTTGTTTTGTTAAGTTTAATACAATTTATTTAGATACAGGAGGATTTTGTCGACATTGTTATTGTATTTAGTAATAAAACTAGTGTGAACTGTTATCAACCGTTTACTTTATACGTAAAAGTAATGTTAATTATGTGAATTTCGGACATAAAACTGGCGGTAGTTCGTTGAAAATAAGTGTAATCGCAAGAGACATGCTCTGGACTCAATGTTCAAATGTGCAACAATATCGACTTTTGAAATTCATGCATATTGGTTAATGGTGCGCATACGTCAGTTGGAAGTTTCAAGTTTGAGACCGCATAAAAATTGATTTGTATGAATTTGAGTGATTATGAGGTGTTGAAATCAACTGAGCTTATGTGACACAAATGTAGGTGATATGGTGTTGTACGATGCTTTCTTTCCAATTTTTACAAGGTGATAAACAGGTGGTGCTGCTTATGTGATTATCAGCAACAGCACACGTGATAACCGAAGAGATTACAACTCCCAACTCATGTCTATGGTAAGGGCTTGAACCTCTGTTCGTGATTGGGTATATTTGATAGCGATATTTTAGGTTTTCAGGAGATTCACTTGACCCCTTACACCGATGATCTGCATGCATGGTTATGTCAACAAACCTCCATTAAACTGACAATTTTATAAGATGTTCACTAAATGAGCACCTGATAAAGAAACACACTGAAGTCATCTATTATAGATAAACATAAGCACGAGAAAACAACACTAGTTCATTATAATTACGAGTCAGTTTATTGACCAAGTTGGTAAATATATTCATCAATTTCATGAATTAGGTTATGTATAGCAACAGGGACTACGATATTTTTACTGTTAAATGTTAAATGCAGTTGTAGACACTTGGTTGAAACTTAACATATCGAACTGTCATATCACAAACGTCCTGCCTCATACGACACAAACCACCCACACCCTCTACGGTAATCTTCTGCAGACTATCTCCCAGGGATGTGATCTCGGACTTTTAACCACGAAGAGCTTAGACAACAGTTCAAACTATATAGGCGACGCAGTCATATCAAACGCAACTCTCCAATTCATACGTAGATAACATGACACAACCACCTCATATTTGATCCTAACACTTTGAGACGCACGCATGACCCCACCTTGAAGTCCAAAATGTCGTTGCACCAACCGTTTACGAAAGGGATATTAATCATCTAGACTAGGTACATAGATAACTAAGTGGACGATAAGTTTGAAACATAATTTCGACAACGACATGCTCCAACACTTGAGATTATTCTCACTGATCTACAGCAGAACAAAAGGTGATATGACATATAACATAATAAGTACGCCAGTTCATCACAACACAACCACTCCACCAGAAAATAACTACTACGCGCTTCAAGCTAACCCCCAAACAGTCGCATATAAAAGAGAAAAAATTAGATACACTCCCACTTTTTCTGATCAAGAGTTGTCCTCAATTCGAATACACTTCCAGTCGGAGACCACCGTCTCCTTAGTAAATTTCCCTGAAAGGAGACTCGATAAACACCTAGTCAACCATGGTTTGTCATTCTCCGTTTGGTCCGGCAGTGCATGATGCACATCTCATGACTTACCTATTCTTATCATCACTGAATGTCAGTAACTACATCCTAATTCACTTACTATCATCCGTGTTTCTCCTTTTAACCTTACAATTCGATCTTCTCACACTGATTTCATAACCAATCGATTAATTTATATATTTACATTTTGAAGCAACAGAGTTATTTAAGCATTCGAATTATCGCCTTAGTTACTAATTTTTCGATAAGCTATATCTGGTGCTGAAACTTGTCTTTATGCACATGTCCGTTACATTTATTAAATTGCCTGTATGCGGTGTTATTACCATTTCGAAGAAGAAAGTGTGGTTTTTGATGACCGTAGGTTGCTTGTATATTCTCGCGCTTTTGGTGCAAGAGAATGCTAGTAGTTTTGAAAGCTTTAGGAACGTCAGTGGTACGTCTAAGGTCACATGAATGCCGAGCTATTGTACTGTTGAGAGGCCTTGTCGCTCACAGTTTTAATTTCTTTGGAACATGCTTGTAATGCGAACATATAATATTTTCACGGTTTTTCCAATGTACATACTTTGGCAGAAACTGTTGCAATTGAGATAAACTCCAATTCATGTATTTTTGCTATGGATGTGTCTTTGTAATGTTACGTTTGATGTTCGTCTGATTCCGAAATCTTAGAAGTGGAGTATAACTCATACTTCGATGTTCCATGTTAGAATCATTTACCTCGTGTGTTTTGTTAAGCAGATTGTATATGTTCATTGAATGCTCAGGATTGCGATAGACGAGAAACTTGTCATTAATATATCTGCTGTTAAATGTAGTTCCATCAATTACGTGCTTGAGCTCTCTCTGTTCCAGGTATCCCATAAATATATCGGTCAGAATTAGAACCAAATTGCTACTCATGGTTACCGCATAGATTCGGCGGTAAAACATATTGATAAATTAAAATTGTATGTTTTCGGTACACAGAAACAGCAGCTTTTTAAATTCGTGGATTGGCAAAGACAGACGTTCAGAATATTTACATATGACATCTGCCGTTTCTTCCGTAGGGATACTTATGAAGAGTGATGAGACATCAAACGAGACCATGAATTTATCGGAAGCACTAAGGCTGTCATGCTTTTTACAAATTTAAAACTGCCCTTCAAACTATAGGCTGCTAGATTTTACGGCCTGGTTCAAACCACCTTGTAAGCCAGCGCTCGAGTTTATGAATATCACGTTACCAGTGCACTCATCTCTGTTTAGGATGACTCCACCGTAACTCATGTATATAAGAAATACCGATATTGATTTGCTTTTCATAATAGTTTCTCAATGCTTGCGATTGACCTTTAATTTAACAGCTTAGAATGTGGGACTGATGTCGTAACATACAGATTTGTATTGTCCACATATTTCAATTTCAAGGTACTTTGTTTTTCGACTCTCATGGGTTTTGGGTCTGACAACTGTTGATATAAATACTCAGACAGTGTTTCGATGTTAATTGTTCCCCACTATATCTTAATCTAAAGTCAAATTTAACATAAATTTGGTTGTAAGCAGCTGGTGAGAAACCATGAAATATGATGAATACATAATATCCTGCATCTACGTTTCTTTCTGGAATTATTTAACTGCACAAGAATCCAATTCGACTTCAGTGGTGAGTGGACAACAAGGTGCTTCCTTCCAACACTTCAAATTGTAAATTAGTCCATCCGAAACATGTTGCAGACTGCGAATACAACTTAAGTGACTCCCCTCTAGAGGTATCCCAAGTTGAAAAAGATCCAGAAGAGTTGATACTCTACGACCTGATGTCTTGCGCTGAGAGGAAAATGCATTCCAAGCAAACATTGCACTGGTAAAATTGAAATGCACTTATGGACCGTTCACCGAAAGAACTTTCTACATAATCTTCAACAGGTTTACTTAACCTCATTTGGAGTACGGAAACACAAAGTTTACATTCTCACTCCAAAAGGATTAGGACACACTGAAACTTAACTAACCGCGAGCTAGAAAATTCGTTCAGGGACTCAAATTCAGGTTTGATGAAGAACTCTTCCAATCACTAAGCACTTACTCATTCGAAAACATGCGTCTTGAAGGTTACTTTCTAATGGCTTATAGTATCCTTAACACTTCTGGACATCCCCTTAAACACCTACATCAACTTAGTCCCAATACATACCTAAGGGGTAACATTCAGAAATTAGAGATACAGCACAGCAGAACGGACTGTAGACATAAATTCTACTCCTCTAAAGTTGTCAAATGCTGGAATTCGCTGCCGTCTGAACTAGTTCAAGCGATTCCCTTTGAGAGGAAACTTGACATATTCTTAAGGGCTAAGGATAGAATCTCGCTTCAATTTACTATTTTTCTACTTTATCGTTTAATATGGCTATATTCCAAACTGGAGGCACCGGTGATCCACTGCTTCCATGTACTGAAGCCCGTTAAACGAAAGCTTCTTCTGTTTAGTCTAGAATCATTTGAACGTGGTGCGGTCATTGAACATTGGAATTCGGTGACGCATATGATATAAATATAGTCAGGGTACGAGTTTTGAGGGACAGTTATTCTTTAGTTCAGTCGGTGGTGTTTAATTGTTTGTTGCTAGTTAACTTTTTATCAAGCTAAAACAATATCCTCATCTCATGAAGGAATTAGTCCCAATATGGATTCCAAGCATTTGATGAAGTTGCAAAATTGAATATCGCCGTATTATAAATTTATTAATACTCTTATGTGTGATCAGTGTATTGATATGCAAATCCTTTTATCACTACAGTGTGCACTAACGAAAAGTTGTAGTCAGGTCATCCGAATCATCTTTTGCACTGGGTTTTAGAATTGTGATGCGCTTCGAAATGTTTGAATACGTAATTGACTGTTGAGTAAATTAATTCATTGGTAGATTCATGTTCCAAGTATCCTTTCACACACTTTCCTGGGGACTGTCGGTTATGCGCGTTTGTGTTTTTTACGGCTCATTTCGCACCGTGCACTGCAGTTGAAGCAGTATCAAAGCACTACATTTCCTCTTAAAGTTGTTTTTTTTTCCTGCTAAGATACTATTTGATCTGTAAAATTTAAGTGATACAAAAACACTGTGTGATCACTATATATTTATTTGACTATTTGTTAACAAGGTTGCATTTCCGTCTATTACTACACACTTCTCAACTATACGTATCTCTTAAAAATGTCCATTAAACAATTGTCATATTACCACCAACTTAGTAAGATTATACAGGTTGTACATAGTGTTGGACACTAACGGTTTAGTAGATGGTTTAGTAAGTTCCTTCAATATATGGAGAATTCCTCACATGCTGAGTTATTCAAGGAAACAAAATAACCAAAAGCCTGTATATTAACCAATACAAGTATTATGCTGGTGTCCTTTTGTTCCTTTTTGTTAAAATGATTTAGGTAAAGTGTTACAGCCAACCCCCTCACTTTTTAGGACAACCTAGAAAGTTAATTGGTACTAACCACCATTCGGGTCTCACACTAGTGATGTACACATTACTGCGGGGTTTGTGGCAATATATATCACAAAGGGATGAGTTTTCTGTTCTCATACTAGGTTTGGATGGCGCTGGAAAAACAGTAGTTTTGGTTACATATGATTGACAAGTCTAGACTTATTTAGAACAGGCTAAAATAAATTTTGTTCCGAATTATAAATCTATCCCAATTCAGAAAATCACTACTACTGTTGGTCTGAATAGTAAGTTTCCCGTTTTTCCATAATTTTAAGTTGGATACATTGAGGTTGATGGGATCCGGCTTAAATTTTGGGATCTCGGCGGTCAAGAAGAGCTTCAATCCTTGTGGGATAAAGTTAGCTTAATATGCATTTCTCAGTTTTATTTAGTACTATGCTGAATCAAACGGTGTTATTTATGTCATTGATTCTGCAGATAGCGATCGTTTTGACGAATCTAAAGATGCATTTGGTAAGTGCCTCTTGTAATTATTAGTGTTAGATAAGATGATAAGAAACCCTTTACTGGAAGGTGTGCCGTTACTGGTTCTAGCTAACAAGCAAGATATGCAGGTAAGAAAATTAACTATGTTATTCTACTTTTGTGACGGATTCAACTCATGTACCGATTCGTACCTCCACAACTTTGACAAAACTGATCCTTTGTAACGCATCTGTGTCAATGTATGCATGCACGGATCTCTCCACTATACACCATAGTTGGAGTTGTTGAATATCACAGAACCTGTCGTAAAAAATTTAATATAAATATACTTATTTAGTTACCCTAATATCATGTCGAAAAGACTGATGCCTAGGGCAGTAACGTGGTTGGTATTTTAAGCAAAACGCAGTGAAGGCCTGGAACGATTGTATATTAGCCCTTCGCGACATCACTTATCAGTAGATTAAGAGACATTAACAAAACGATAGATGACTACCCAATTGTCTTTGAAGTTTTCTTGTTCAGTTCGTTTAGATCTAATATAAACACAGGGTAATACAAAAGATTAGTCTAATTTCCTCCTGCATTGACACAATCATAGATGGATAGATGATTGGTTTTGGAAATTGTTATATACTAAGTATTCGCAATTAATTTAGATTTCCTTAAAAGGTTAAGAATTTTTAAATGGCGAATACACATATAAGAAAACTAATGAAGGGTCGTAACATTTTGAATAGTCAGGAAGTCTTTCAAAGTAACCACCATGGCTCCTCAATCTTACGAGCGAACATCAAGGTATCTCTAGACAAGTCCTTAATTGTCTACCTCTCGTATGAACAGTTGCAGAAACGTTGGTTTGAGGACTGCTTCATAATGAAGTTTCCAACTCATTTCTGATGCTGAAGCTCTTGTCAGGGCTTCCTGTCACTTTTCCTTTCAGTTGTTTAATGAACTCAAGTGTGTAGCGGTAATATGGATTTCCGTTGTGATTTTCTACAAGTCATAATCTCGTAATCTTCTACAAAGCTCTCTATTTTACGTCTCATCGTTCTCACAGTGGTCAGTGAATACTGAGCTGTCATGGTGTAGTCGAAGTCCTCAACGAATCGCACTACTACATGTTACCTCTGACAATATTTTGGTGACTACCGTTGTATTTTAGTTAAACCTGCCACTTTCTGACCCACATATTTGTTCTCAAAAACATAGGGAATTGTGACCGAAGATAGAAATAATAAAGTCCGGAATTGTATCAAATGTATCGAAACGAGCCTACAATTCAGTTGACAAGCACCTACACTATGTTCTTGTGCCTAATTCACATTTTTTTAGAGTGCGTTCCATTTGTCTGAAATAAACAAAGTTTTCTACGACAGTCTACATCTTGTTGGGCAACGTCAATGCACATTTCATGGTGTCAGTGCACTTAACGGGTAAATTAATCGTTAACATGTTGATGATTTCTAGATATAAACATTTCAGTCGACCTAGTGTTATTTCTCAGGTTGGTTAATGTTTTATAACATATGGGTATGTTGTGCACTGTCAAGAGGAAACATCTTGAGCGCATTTGACCTTTAAACTTGTTTTGTTCGATAAAACGCACAACACATATAGTGTCTCAATAACGAGCATGCAAAGATATACTTCAGAGAAAAAGATTCTTCCATAACACTACTAGTAACTTCTTCACTTTTAAGTGTTGAATATATTATGAGGATGATAAAGCATATCTAAATACCAATGCCAAGGTTGGACTTAATGGTTTCTAGCAAATTGAGCACTTTATTGGAAATTAATAGTGGGAACTTTTCGTTTACTCGGAAAGTGGCTTACATTAAGTTGTGAAATGTCAGAAGTACAATTTCCTATTCATTGGGATATCACGAGAAATATATTGATCAGTGTATCGAAATACATTTTTCACCTCCAATTACTAATTAAATGGATGTTGAAGCACTGCTTTCAAAGTCAGTGACCATTTACATACCCCCCAAATTCCATTAAAGATAAGAAGTATACTTACCCTTTTGTTAGTAAAGCCGGTTGATGAAAATGCAGATCATCAACTGAAGTGACTCGGATATCTGCTCTGTATGCTTACCTCGAAGCACAGTGGTAGAAATTAGCTGAGTATATGAAGAGATTGAACCAAGATATGGGGTCTGTTCATGAACTTATTGACTGTTAAACTAAGTTGTGTTGATAAATTCAGACTATCTAGCTAAGGAAAGTGTAGACAAAAGCCGAAGACAGATGGCTTCGCTCAGAATTAGATTGTTTTCTAGTGCAGTCACCTGTTTTTATTCATTAGTTGTTTCGAAATGTAGTGTTCAAGGGGTTTAATGCTGTTGATAATATCCAATATTGTTTTCGAGTTCTAAGTAGGAACAGTTGATGGTTTCCTGGCCCAAAAACTAAAAGGTTAGGTCTCCTAGCATCATCAGTGAGTAGAATGATAAGCAACTTTTAGTAAGGCATAATATGTTGAGACGGTGCAATTTATCTCGGCATTTTGAAGTGCATACAGTAACACCCCGTAAAAAAGTACTAGTGGGAACCATGTTCTCTTTTAAGAATCGATGAAAATTTGAGGAATGACATTGTAATTGCATAGAGCTAGAGATCGATGATTTTAGCCTTAGAAACCAGGAAAAGTATATTAGCAATCTAAGAGGTTAGAGAGAAAACGACGAAAAATAGAGTGCTCTGGTATTCCATGCTTGAAACTTCCTGGATATCTACATCAAGCGCTACTTTAACTAACCAAAGAAAGTAACTAGACTGATGAACGCCAGTCTATTAGCGTGGTCTTGTTATGTGTCGTCCAAAATAATAAAAGCAATCATTTCTTGTTACCAAGTTTCTACCAATCGACCAATTAGTTGTATGACGTCTTTTAACATATTAACGCTGTCTCTACATTTTGATGTTTACACTTTCATAGGGAGGGAATAAACAGCAGTATCAAGTGGATTGCTGATAAGGTTAAAGGTAACGCTAAACAAAGGCCACCAAAACAACTTGAAATCCCATAACGTGTCTTCGTAAAACTACTTTTCTGTTCGTATAGTACTCAAAGGATTCTGCGGTACTACATATTTTTATTTAACATCTTTTGGCAGTTTTAAAACTAAATGCATGTAAATCTGTATCATAAAAAATATAATGAAAATGTACATTAACTTAGGTTTTCTTTCATTGTACAACAAGATGCTTTCAGTAGTTGTAATCTTTCCTTTGATTTATTGTCGAGGGATAAGGTTCTAAAAGACAACAATAGATATTAATATTGATAACAATTGAATTAAACTATAAGTAATAAATAGTACCAATCGTACACGTAGTTCTAACTATTTTGAGTTTCGAGGACTTAATTTAAGTTATTCTGTTTAAATGTTTGTCCTTGGTCTCTTCAACGTAGTCCCAACCAGCTTTATCATCAATAAGAAAAATGTACTAATTGTGATCGTGAAACATGAACTCCAATTCAAGTCCAAAATCAACTTGGTTGTACCTCTGGGGTTTTTACCTTTGGCAACTTTAGCTGTTGTACAGTATTCCAGCCCTCACACAAATCGAATATATTTAGTGCATCTTTGTGTTACGCATGCACAAAGTGAATGATCCGATGTTTTTAGCGGAGAGCAACGACAAATGTCGGTGTACAGAATCCATTTCTACAAGTTGATTCTGGTAGTCTTGTTAGACTTTAATTTTACTAATTATTCTGATAGGAATATGGTTTTATCGTTGTATATATACAGCTTACAAGTTGTTGTAAGACAAAGAGTGGGTGGATCTGCGGCATTACAAACGATTTTGAGACGTCATTTGAAGTCTTTAATCACCGGTTGCTATAATCACACGGACCATCCTGGTAGTTTATACTTGATATCATGACTCAGTTAAATCTTCGATGGCTTCATGGACTGGTACCGATTGGCCATCCTTAACTGATACTTGACTCCTAACCCCAAACATTGCTTACCCGGTAATACCAAGATAAATGAGCAATGCTTCGAAGGCACCTACGATCGAATACTAGTAACCTACGACTTCCCTTTAATCTTAATGACTTGCACACCCTTGAAGTAGAACGAAACGAATTGCTGCACAGTAAGCTCGTGGTTTGGTTGGCAGATAGATATCTGCTCTACGCCACAAGTGATGGGATTTCGCAAAATCCAAGCAGGCTTTCTTAATTTGTAACGAGACTTCATGAGTGAATTAGTCGACACACTCGACTATTCCACTCCTTATTAATGGTTCAGGTGCTGATGAGGGCCGATGAGCGTTATCTCTTAACGAATATCTATGACAAAGACAAATAAACATGGAAAATCGGGTAACCCTGACAAACACCACTTGAAGTTATTAATTTCAATAACAGGTCGCTTCATTAATGTAAAATTTATCAATGCATAAGTTTGCTATTTTATATAAATCGATCAGCAAAATAGTCTGTTTACTTTTATGCATAAGGAGGGAGCGATTTCATAATAAAATAGTGTAACTTACGCAAAACAGCCGTCATATTGACTTAGACAGTTTGTTAGAGCCCAACAAAACGTTGCATAAACACGCCACGGTAGACTGGCATCGGATGCAAAACGATAATACGTTAATTTACATAAATCATTTGAAAGGAATGAATTGCCTGAATGTTGCTTCGAACTTCTTAATGGAGTTTGAAGATGTCCAGCGGATGACATCGTACTTGTATATGAGCTGTCAGGAACTGAACAGTTTACTGACTGTTTGTACTGAGTGGAGAGCAAACCAACAGACCTCAAATGCTTTTCAACTGCCTTAAAAAACGGAACAATGCAGTATGAAGAAGTGGTTAAGATGATTACCAAGTAACAAATGTGTTTAAGCCATCCACGTGTTTTGAGAAAGTATTAAAACACCTAAAATTAATTCTCATGGGTACCGTTTTACAGGACATCAGCTTGAACTCTTCATAAGGCGAATTTCGGTTAACAAGGTAGTATTATTTCCCATCATATGATACATTTGATTCACACAACAGTACAAAGACCATTAATTACGTATTGAGCTGGATTACGATTGCTTAGCAATAAGATTAACGTCAGTTTCTTGATTAACGAGATTTTTATGACAAAAGCTTTTCCTTGATAATAGCTGTGAGATAGGCGTTATTCCTATAGTACTAAATGTATATACGTTTTGGTAACTAATTACAAAGTATATAATCAACAAATGTCATCCTTTAGGGGGTGGAGAAGAAACCATCACTTTTGATGTCGGACCAAAGTATTTTTTCTGCGCTCTAAATTTTAACGTTGTTCCTAGCAAACCGATTCGAGCGAATTCAGAGAGATAATAAGTCGAAATATTTCTTTAGTGAAGCTTGAATTAGTCTGCCGTGCAAAAAGTTGAAGCTATTCTAATCTCAATTACTGAGATGATTTTGAATATAATTTTTACATCATGTCTTCAATGAGTATTTTGCATCCAATTTGGATCAAACCATTCGTTCTTATCAATTTTTTTAAGGCGACAATCAGTTCGATTTATGCAACTGAATTTAGGAAGCGGTTAGAATTATCAAAGGCCACAAAATTACCTCTAATCCATCCGCAAAAAGCAGTAAGATCCGCCCAAGAGACTGCTGAACCGATCCAAATTGGTCTTCATTGTAAGCAGCCAGTGTCAAACAGGCTAAGATTTCTGTTGCCCAGATAATAACTTGACCACTTGTTCGTGCTAGCGGTTTATTGATGTCCAAGTCGTCTGCATGTTCAATATCTGTAGCAGTTGAGAAAAGGTGTGCTGTCGAAGCATAGGGTATTTCTGAAGATAAAATACTGAACAGTTGTGTTCGAGACAATCGTGTGTATAACTTGAAAAGAATAAAAATAAGATATATCATAGTTAATAGACAACAGGATACGTATATGTAAAATAAGGCGACGCAATGGAATAAACAAGCTAGAAGGCACTGTTTTTATTAGATTAGAGCGGACTTCTACTACATCCAACTGAAAACGTCTTGTAATCAGTTAGGCTTTCCTACAATTACTGCTCATGATCTAGCTAAATTCATAGAAGACTATGAAACCAGTTGAAATCTGAGAAAAAGAAATAAGCTTTCTTGATACTGACTTACAGAATATTCTAGGTAAATATTAGACCACAATGATGGAAGACTTTTAAAACTACAAATGATCTATAACTGTAATCGCTTGATGTTTAATACGTAGACAAAACGGTGTAACGTTACTTCAGCCACGTATATTGAACTTTGGCACCAACACTTAAGATTTGACGAAATAAAGTTTTAGACTTGTGTTCTGATCACTGCTCTATTTAAGTTTCTTACTTTATATCTAAGCAGCTGTAGTGCACATCAGTTGTTAACCATCTCCATAAATATTTCACTTATTTCCGAACAAGCCTGGTTTTTGTCAGGGCAATTCAGATCAACTCCGTCTTCTCATTGTTCTATCGAAATTTATAAAAGGGACTAATTGCTTTAAAGTCTGGTTTTGTCTAATTGTCAACAAAATCCAATATTTTTGTTAAATGAAAATTTTAGTCGTCTATTTTTTACCAGCGTACCTTAGAAAACATAGTGCGACCAGCATCTATTAAATTTCGAGCAATTATGGACCCGGAAGGTTGAATATCAGATACATTTCCATTAGTAGCAGACAATCGTTTTACTTTAACGCTGTTGCGTTGACGCAGATTTGATTCAAATGATGAGGGTAGATACTGTCTATATTTAAAGTCAATATTTTTAGGCCAAAGAGCTGAAAATAAGCGAAAAAATCTGAATTATGGGGCATTGGCGTATAGATGTTACAAACGTGGGATCATGAGAATTGACAAGCACAAATGGTTTCAGTATACATTAGAAATGACTATCGAAAAAAGAGAAGTAGATGGGACTAGCGTTATTACATACAACTCGTCTGGTATCTGAAAATATTCCACCTGGACAAACAATGAAAATACAGAACTTATGTGATGCGAATCGAGATCATTTTTTTGACTTAGTGTGGTCCCAGTGAACAGGATCAAAGTATAGAATAGCTGATCAACAGGGAGAGTCCTGTTAAACAATAAAATTACAGAATAATCAATAAGTAAGCACGACTAAATACCACTCAAAACAAAAATAAGCATAGATCGTTTACTAGTTTATGGAATTAGGACGTTAATTTTAAGATTATTTCGCCACACCATATACTTTTACATTCCACTGAAAAGATCATCCTAGTTTTTTGAATAACTAATGAGGGGTCTTTTTCTTAGATATTCTTTAAATGACGTGAATACAACAGTATGAATCTCTAGA
The DNA here is from genome assembly GCA_944470205.2 of Schistosoma margrebowiei. NCBI lineage: Eukaryota > Metazoa > Platyhelminthes > Trematoda > Strigeidida > Schistosomatidae > Schistosoma > Schistosoma margrebowiei. Next base: position 23,757,048 of record OX104024.1, read on the forward strand.
TTAAGTAGGACAGCTGAACCTACTGACTAGTTGTTAATCTTCGAAATATTACTAGCTCTGATGGGTCCGCAAAGCAACGAAATGGCTATAAATTGGGTAGTTTTACATTTGGAGACCAATTTGACTGATGGCACGAAAATACCCATACGCATATACGAGGTTGTTCATTTCATCTGATTTACATTACATTTAAGGGAAGAGGATACAGTTGATTTGTACACAATAACTAATGAACTAATATTGGAGACACTGTACAATACATATCTACATAAACATGGGTGGATGAGGAAATTGAGAGATACTAAGTCATCTTCGAAAATGAATGAAATGTTTTAAATCAAACCATTTGACAGCAGTGATGTTTAGCTAAGATATCCATCAAGGAAAAAATTTTTAACCACTCAAAATAAGTTCCTCAGCTTTAGTCAAGGTTTAAGGCGTAAGCTACTGGAAACGATAAGGATGACTGATTGTATTTAAGAATGATAGTTGAAAATCTCTATAAAACTATTAATAAAAGTCGCACTTCAGTAACTGGCTTTACCTGTATTGATTTGAGTAGTCAACTAGTAATATAACGATGTTGATAAACTAGATATACTGAAAACTGTACATACGACCACCGGATGATTGACCGTACGTTTACTGCTAACGCGGAAACACTATACGAATCCAGAGTATTGACTAAATATCTTATATATACTTTGAAACGCTGATTCATTAAGTCATATGTTAGTCATACTTATCTATTTTTGAGGAGTGAGATATACCACAGCAAAGTTTTGATGGAATGAAACAAGTGTAGGGGGTTTTGAAAGCCGGTAGCTAAATAATTGAGGCGAACTGGTAGATTTCACAGCAAGATCATTACTTAAAATTGCTGACAACCAGGTGCTCATCATGAATGCACATCCGCGTTATATTTGTTTAGTGATCAGATGCTGTAAGAATGCCGTTCATAATAAATTTTTAGGAATCGATTTCTTACTAAGACATCATTTGATTGACTCATGTTAACTGAACAAGGCATTCCTTGCTCCAAAGCAAACTGATAAGGTTAATGTTATTTGTTGGGATATTTAAAAGGAGTACTAACAAGGTTAACAAATATGAAGCTAAAGCTACTAACTGGAGCTGTACATGATTACTGAGTTGAGGTTTTATTTATAAGAATATTGATTTTTACCAGCTATCACATACAGATATATTTTGATATGTACTAAGAAGGACTTGACACATGACATTGTTCACTACCCAGCGACCAGTCGCTTTTAAATATATCTGAGCACTACAAGATTTCAGTTGCGATCCGTATAGCTGTGGTAACGTCTCTAATTGTGGAGCTGGATGACGAGGAAGCGAATCCGTCAGGGAGCATCAGTTCGCTCAAGATTACAGGTACACATTGCTGATAGATGCAAAATAGCACGAAACCCAGATCTAAAATCACATCACACTTAGATGATCATGTTGCTCATAAATATTCACTTTGCGCCACCATATTTTTTGTGATGATACAGATCTATTCTAGTGTTATTTAAGGATCAAATAGACTTGACAGTTCGGAAGAAATGTTGAATAGGATCAAAGCTGCCGCAGACTTGAGTGTAAAGTATTCAGTCTATATATGAGTGTTGACGATCGATCATAAGATGTCCAAGTAGGAACCACAAGACCAGATATTAATTATACTCATTTACGACTGTTTTAAACTCCAATAACAAGAGCAACTGAGGATGTGACGAAAATTTGACGCTGTGTCCCGAAAAGTCGATTGATACTGGAATCTGTAGAGGTTGTAGAACGGTGTCCGGTTTAAATCTTAAGAAGGAATTTGAATAATAGATAATGGGCATATATATTACCATGCTGTAGAATCCTAGTGTTAGTTATTTTGAAATTTTTAACGCTAAACTATTACGCTATTGGTATAAGCTGATATGAATTACGAAGATTTTGAGTATTTGCACGCACTACATAGTATGGTGTGAAATATTTCAGAGCTCCATGAACCTGAACCTCGTTGAGTGATACCTGACTGGGTAAAATAGTATCAAACTTTTATGACAATAACTACGTTTACAAACAATCTGACTTACGTGTACTTAACAGGTTTGTTCCACGAGTATTTGATTCATGAGCACTTGACACAAACTGCTCAATTAACTGGAAACATAAGTTACTTATTTGCCTCCATAATACAGGCCTACCACCTTTCAAAGAAAAATAAAGTTATTGTACGCAAAAATTGTTTTTTCGAACTGACACTTGTATTAAAACAACAGGCGTCAAATGATTGTAACTGATTGACCTAGCTCATATGTTGGTGTTTTGACAACAAACCTTTGAACATATTCTGAACAAGTCATATTGTCTACTCTTGACTATTGTATTAGATATAGATCAAGAAAGGGTGCAGCATGACCAACTACTGATAGACATTTAAGGGTTGAAGAGTACCCAAACAGCATTCGCTATTAGCACATTTCTTAAGTATGTTATCCAGATTACACAACTTTCGATACATCTGAATACGTCCCGGTCAAAAGACTATTAATTCCAGAATCTTAAACTTTTGTAAACAAAATAACCCCGTACACGGACTACTTAATGAATCTTATACAGATGTTTAGCCCCCAAATGCCCTGGTATGGCCGAGAGTAGGATGGGCCCGCCCTCCATCTCGAAATGCCCTCACACGGCCACGCGTCTACAGCCTCTGCCAGGAAAGTCCTACTCACTGCCTTCTCGTGACGGGGGTGTTGTTTACGAAAATGAGAGGACGAAAAGCGAATGTCCGGTGCTTTAATCGGATCCCAAACCTATGGTTCACATGGGCTCCAGGATCCTGAGGGAACAAATGACGTATGAACCAATCTTTGATCACCGGCTACCATGGGACTGCATCTAATCACGATGCTTCACTGCCTTGTGGGTTAGACCTTTAGGTCAAAGGCTAGGTGGTTCCCTAAGAAAACTACCTGCTTCGGTTTGGGCAGTATCACAGCCCACAGACAAATATGATGAACTGTCGATATTTATGGAAAATACTTTTCTTGTTTTAACTAACAATCAAACGATTCACATTATTATCATTGCTATTATTTACTACGTCATTTATTCCCACTGTGTATCCTTATTTTTCGACTTATACAGCAGCTCGCCTATGATGGAAATCCGGCTCTATCTAAACGTTTTCGAGTAGAGACGTTATAACATATGGCTCAGAATAGAAGCAAGTGGAGATCCTGCGGTAACCTTTTTTTATAAAAATTGGTTGCTTTTTCCTTAACTGAAGGATCTCTTCTGATAGTACGTCTCTGTTTCCCCCATTATTGTTATCATTACACTACCTTACACTAATCTGTTCGTTATCGTTCTTTTTTACGCGCCTTACCGTTTTTCTCATTGTTTTGTGTGGCGCATATATATTTCGTACCCTCTTGTACCAATATTTATGTGTTCAAATAAATAAATAAATAGCGAATAAGACTTTTCTACCAACAAAATGAACTGTCGATTGTACACTTTGGTTAACAGAATCTATAATAGATATGCATTGTTTAATTGTCAAAAGTGCGACGTCTAAAGATATGTTTATGGTAAAGTTCGATACATATCTAACTAGGGAGCTCGGCACACAAAGCGGCATCTTATCATAACATTTGATCTAGGAAGTAATTGAATGTACACCATTCACGAATGAAACGTATTTGTTTGGTACTCTTCCTCGCTATAGGACAGGTCAAATTATTTTTCACGTCAGAGACTACAGTTTCAGTATGATTATCCTAAACGCCATACTATCTCAAGAGTAAACATGTAGTCGATATTATTAGTTTGGTCATCCATATCCGGCTATTCTGGTTATCGGTTTGAAGGTTACAAGCTCTGATTTTATTTATTTACACTCACTTAATCTTTTCAATTGCGGTAATTTTCCTAAAAAATCCAAGTCATGCTGTAAATTGTAGCCAATTAGGAAGTTGAGCCTTGCAAAATTCGTTCATTTTTATATAACCATGAGCATACGCTATGTGATTGTGCTTAGTGACTCGTCAAAAGTCTAGCAACTTCAAAGGAACACTACTTCAGAACACCAAATTTAGTTAACAATAAACGTACCCAAGTGACTGAGCGAAAATATGGAAGACCTCACATTTTGATTGGTAGCCACTAAATCAGCCAATCTTTCCAAAGCCAAATGCTAAAAGATGGTCATCAAGATGCCAACTTACTTGTCCTAAAGGATTAGCACAAGCACCTAGAACTCCTTGGACTGAATTGGAAGGGTCAACTTCAGAGCATAACGGGATTTCGATAGGCTATATTCGTTAAGTTAAAAGAATCAGAGGGATTACTTTCTGAAACTGCGACTTTAGGACATCAATTGCACAACTCCATGAAAACTGGAGGTGAAAGGTTGTGATCAGAATCAAAAGAATTAACCGAATATCCAAAATAAGCCAAATAAAGGAGAGCCTTAAGTGTGAACTATTCTTGTAATTGAAATTACCATTGGGGATTCCAGAATGGATTAGGACATACTGCATAGAGCGGCAAAAAATATAATACTCTTCCGACGGTTGTGAGAAGACGAGTAAACATATGCTCCTTTGTTATCACAAATATGTTGCCCTAAAATGTGAGGTATAGTGAAGGACTTACAACTGGATATGAGTAGTTAAGCGTCAGTTTATTCATGACGAGCACTGTAATACAAAACAGTAAACCCATAAAAGCTCCACAAGTTGTAAGTATAAGCGCTCTTTGGTTCACGGAAGGACTAAACAGGATATTATGTTAGTTGAACGACATTACAAATGATCGTAGTCAAATAAAGACCCGTATTTCTCAGTTGCTAGGAGTTTGGCTACTACCAGACTATTTATTGCACCCAGTATCATGCTAGAAAAAAGGATTTTACAATCGCCCCAGATGAAGAAAGCCCCACATATCTGAAGCGTATTACGGAAAACACGGTCCGTCACTAAACTATTATTGAAATTTCATACTTTACCTGACAGTCTAGCCCGAAAAATGAGCGTTGTCAAACTAATAACTATAATATTTAGTAGTAACAAGAAGATTTTTGATGTGAAAAAAAGGTTAAGAAACGTATCTATATCGTTAGTACACAGGGTTATCACAGTACCTGTTATCCAAAACCAAGGAGCACAAAAGCCTGTGTGTTGAAAAAACACCATAAGCACTAACAACAAAGTGCTAATTCCACACGACAGAAAACAAGAGTAGACAGACCTGAACCGGAGTTCCTAGATTCGTTAGATGAAAGAAGTTATGACTAACAAGTATCAGTGACATGTCTCCGCCGTAAAAATTCTAAGTGAAATGTTCTTCACAGTTTCAACAATCAAAAGGTTGTACAAGATGATGTGGACAAAGAAAATGCCAGCACGGTAGAAAGCTAAATCACTTTCAAACTTCCGCGCGTTTTCTTTACCACAACCCTTTAGGCTGGATTAACGAATGGTACATTGTACCTAAAGTTTTCAAGGTCACTTGTATGCATGTAGGTTAGCGTTCTCCTAAGGTTTTTGTATACTTACGTAGTCTGGTTGATGCTTGAAAGTCCTTTTTTAGTAAAACCTTGGCTTCGTTGATGCTGAGCAGCATTTTCTAAAAAGCGTAGTTTTATTAGTTTATTTAGATAGTTTGGTACAGCAGGGTGGGAAAAATATAAGTAACCGTTAATTATTTCAGAGATTGGTCATCAGTGTAACTCATCACTCTGCTCAGAGATATAGAGAAAACACCTGACAGTAGATAAATTTGGAACTGGTTTCATCTCTCATTAATACAAACACTACCTTCTTGACCGTAGTCAGTGAAGATTTTCCCTTATACCCATACATATTTTTGCATTATACCAACGCTATAACGTTCCTCGTGATTCTTTCGACGGGATTACGTCGATTTACTTAAATGATGTTGTAACGGTAAGTGAATTTCTAAAATAAACGGTTATATGAGTCTCCAACATCGAAGCTCACCGCATTAGATTTACTAAACACATTCTATCTGAAAGCGCTCTGTAACAAATCCACATCAGATCAGTTATGAAAACGCCGTGCTACGTATACATTTCGACCTCTAGCCAGCTTGAGCCTAAAGTTATTTCGACATCCCTAGTAGAATTATAGATTTTCTCGAGATTATTCAAAAGCCCGAACACCAGTTATAGAAATAGCTTATTGTTAAAGATTGGTAAAGTCCGCAAGCGTACAGGAAGCAAGCACACAGAAAAAACAGGAGTGTGTGTTAGTGTTAAAAATCCATATATATTTATGAGTGTTAATCAAGTAGGGATAAGTTATTGATTGTCTGTGTATTACAACCAATAGGAGAATAATTAAAAATTGATGTCCAGACATGTGCTCAATCATACTCACACAGAAATTTACATAGTGTATTAGAAGTCTAAATTACAGTGAGTAGATAAATAATACAGTGAATGAATGGGCATACTACATAAGCTCCCATCCAGAACATTGATGTTTTTTCCAAAAAAGTTTGATTAACATCTATGTTCAACAAAAGAGGTAAGAGAAAATTGGTTTTTTTTTAAAATAAATGTGCAGCTTGAAGTGATAAGTAAACGTTTAGTTGTAATGATGACTTGTATGTGTTAAAACGTTTTATATCATATATGTATTACATAAAGTTATAAGGTAAGCATAATGAAGATCCGTGGGGCCAATAATAAATTGCAAAGAAAATAGAGATTTTTGTGTTATAAGAGCAATATCAAGATTTGATCCAGATAAATATGGTGGTTACTTCATATCTATCTGTCCAGTGTACTCTTCTTCCTGAACTTATTTTAGTTTCTGTTGCTGGCGTACTCCGGAGTGAAGTACTGTTTGTTGTGGACAGTCTACATGATGCGTGCTCTGCTGTGGGTGTAGACGGTTTTATCGTTGTTTGTTTTTCAATGTACTCTGAAAACACAGGTTTTACTCTGTCGATGCTAACAGCCTCGAGCTTCTGACGGTTTGCTATGTCCTGATAGTTTATACCAGGGATTGATAAGGTATTGATATTTAATCTTAATAGTGCATCCGCTGAATCGGAAGAGTTTTACTTGCGTACCATACGGAACGTTGATGCACAAGGACTATCGGAGAGGCGTATGATACCCAACTCTATCATTCTAGTGAATTTGTTCTTTGCGAGAGCTAGACAAGAGGGGTCAATGCGTCTTGGACGTGCGAACACTTCAGAACTCTCTGTTCATGTGATTGTTTGGGACGTTAGATCCCCAGAACTCCCTTGGGAAAGAACCCAACTTTGTAATTTTAATCAGAAAATTTGAATTTCTTTGTTTTCACGCCAAAGACGCTCTTATCACCTTCATGTCGTATTTCCCATTGGGAAATATCTTAAATGCTATTTGTCCGTTGCGTCTTTTAATATGCTATTCGGTAACTACCCCGAAGAACGGTTTTGTACTGTATATATACATACGTTTTGAATTGTGTTTTTTGTTATCGCTCGTTTCTGGTTGTTTGAAGAATATACTTCCCAATTCCAAGCTTGGACTTCTCCCTCCAGTTAGCGGGGCTGGGACGCATCAATAGCTACCTTGCTGATCTTTGGTCACCGAGTATTGTTTCTCGTTCGCAGATTAATTAACTCGTGATAGCTTCAACCATAGCAGTGATGTACGACGGTGTGCGTCGGTTTGTCACGTTTGACATTCGATCGTAATAAGCTTGGGAACTGATTAAGTAAATGGATGTATTTGTCATTCTCCTGATGAGGTTTGACTAATAAATGTTTGGACGTCTTATTAGATATAATTCCTCTAACTTCACTGCTGTGATCGTCAAGGGCAAGTTCCCGGTTTCTAACGTCTATCAGTATTTCTGGAATTGCAGAAATCCAATGCCTATTATAGGAACGAGGACGTCAGGTACGATGAAGCTCAATGAAAAATTGGATTTGGACACGAAATGTAATTGTAACTGCCTTTTACCATACGTCTTGATCTCATATATATTCGCGGCTTGCAGTTTTAGCTTAGGATCAGGTGTGTTTTTCTCAAGTGTATTTGGTGATACTACACTAACCTCTGCCCCGGTATCGACCAAGAATTGTGTCCCGGTTATTTTGTCTGTGACATATAACAAATAACTGTCTTGAGAGTTATGGCCAGCGACCACAGTCGTCACTAACGGACGTTCCCTTTGCTGTGTTCTAGCGAAGTTACAGAGAGGAGTACACTTTTTAGCTTGTTTACAGTTTGTCCTATGGTACCAACAAATGTTATGTCTGGTAGTGCTTGGACTACGACGTCTACGACTTCTAAATCTTCGTCTACACTTGCAGTGGGAAGTATTCAAAAATTGGTTCTGAGCTATCTGTATGGTGAGGACGTTGACCGTTCGTCGTAACTCATCGATCTCGTCAGTTGAGCTTGATTGTATGTGTGATACGACATGAGCACTAGTCGGCTCATAAATTCTATCGGCTATGTTTGCTAGCTTATCAAAATCAACATCTTCGTCTCCAATCGCTAGTATCTGTTGGATGTTTTGGGGGAGACGTCTGAGCCACAATTGATATAATAGACGCTTATCTACTATACAATTCCCCGGTAAATTCCTCATGTAGCGTTTTAATTGAGATGGAATACTGTCATCTATCTCTACATTTACTAAAATTCGATCAATTGTCTTCTGGTCGGTGAGAGTTGTACCACGAATGACCTCTGTTTTTAGGCAATCTCATGGTGAGTCTGGATCCTACTTATAAATGACTTCAGGCACTTGTTAAATAACGTCATCTGGCAGCTCTGAGATTGCGTAACTAAATTTCGTGCCGTGACTTGTGATTCTGTTTGCAACAAAAAAGCTTTCTAAGCGTGCAAACCAGAGTTCGGCCTTTCAAGGATTAAAGACAGGTAAAGGTTCAGAGATAGCACTCACGGAAATAGACTTCGATGAAACGCTTGGTGAATTATCAAGTGACATGTTACGAAAAAATAGCAACATTAGCAATAATAATAAGCTGAGGATTGAAATATACTATATGAGGAAACCAAAAACAACAACATCAAATACATATGAGGCTCATCGAAAAAAATGTAACTTTGAGTCTAAATATGCGAATATACATCATTAATTCCAATGGAACGTTATGAATGAATTTATTATCACTGTCAATGAATTGTTCATAATTGTAGTAGTGATTCCAATATGAAGTTTCTCATAATATGATTGGAGAATATGCAGCAGACTTTGTAGCAAAATGCGTGCTCTAATTGCGAATCAACAACTTTTTGGAGGATATTTTCCCCCATATCTGACTCCAATAAATACTATCCTGTTAACTGAGTATTTAATTAACTCTGAATCTCCTAATAGAACTATAGATTTTCTCGAGATTATTCAAAAGCCCGAACACCAGTTATAGAAATAGCTTATTGTTAAAGATTGGTAAAGTCCGCAAGCGTACAGGAAGCAAGCACACAGAAAAAACAGGAGTGTGTGTTAGTGTTAAAAATCCATATATATTTATGAGTGTTAATCAAGTAGGGATAAGTTATTGATTGTCTGTGTATTACAACCAATAGGAGAATAATTAAAAATTGATGTCCAGACATGTGCTCAATCATACTCACACAGAAATTTACATAGTGTATTAGAAGTCTAAATTACAGTGAGTAGATAAATAATACAGTAGTTGTATTGGCTTACTACAATTTTTTTCATAGAACCTGAATTCGTGTCCTTAAACGAACTTTATATCTCGTGGTTAGTTAAGTTTCAGTTTGTCCTAATCCTTTTGAAGTGAGGATGGAAACTCTGTGTTTCCATACTCCATATGGAGTTAAATAAAACTGTTGAAGATTATGTTGAAAGTTCTTTCGTTGAACCGTCCATAAGTGCATTTCAATTTTACCAGTGCAATGTTTGCTTGGAATGCATTTTCCTCTCAGCGCAAGACATCAGGTCGTAGAGTATCAACTCTTCTGGATCTTTTTCAACTTGGGATACCTCTAGAGGGGAGTCACTTAAGTTGTATTCGCAGTCTGCAACATGTTTCGGATGGACTAATTTACAATTTGAAGTGTTGGAAGGAAGCACCTTGTTGTCCACTCACCACTGAAGTCGAACCGGATTCTCTTGATTTGCCGGTTTATCCTCTTGGTCGTAATCGTCTATTATGAGTTCCTCATCACCAACGAAAAGTTTTAAGTCTGACGATACTCGATGTGGTAGATCGTTCATATAGATTGTTGAAAGAAGAGTTTCTTGCACTGAACCTTGGGAGACCCCATCAGCACTTTCTGTAGCCTGAGAAAAAATAAAGGTCACCTTGAAATTAAAATTATTTAGATATGAAGTAACCCGAACAAATCATTATGAGTTGACAACTAACTGTTTCAGCGAACTGACAAGACGTATACGATTAGCCCATTCAAACGCTTCTAAGAAGTCAATGTGTAAAACGTCAACCTTCCCCTTTAAGATCAGGGATCGTTATCCGTCTGTTCACCGCGGTCAGTGTGTGGTTTATTCAATAATGACCTTTTCTGAAACTGTGATGTTGAGGCGAAAACAAGTATATGGATAATAAGCAGTCACGTAGGCCATCGTATATCATGAACTTCATAATTTCTTAGGGCATTGAGATAAGTACTACTGGACTGTAGCTTGAAGGTTTTACTACGTCGATCTCCTTTGAAAATCGTTGTGGTGCTAGCCAGTTTCTAATTTTCTGGTACGTGCACCTGCTTGGCAAATGTGAGAACATCACGCTAAGCGGTGTTGTCAAGATTGAAGCTGCTTCTCCCAGTTATATATTTTATCATGTAGATGATTGCTGGACCCCAGATAAGGATTGCGAAATCTCATCGCCTGGACCCTGTTTACGAATGACTCAAAAATCATTCCATTACTAAATGCACCGGAAAATGTCAGGTTAAAACCAACTTTTTGGACTTTCACAGGGACACTGTTAACAGTCAGGATATTCGACCTCTACAAAACAATTAGGCGGCCTTTCTGGATTACCAGAGCTGACCACAGTTTAGCTAGTGCACATGTCCAGCGGTCTAAGGAATTTTTACCAGCGCTTCATACCAATGCGTGCGTATCTTAGGAGACCCTTGACGGACCAACTACATGGAAACGCAATAATAATCGATTCGGAGGACAGAGTGAAATAGCTTATTCTGTAATTGAGGAGGACATCAGAGAATCAATTGGTATCACCATAGATGTATCCGACTCGGAAATTCGATTCTTGCGGCATTGCGTGTCTAGCAATTTTCGACTTTGGGGATTCTCTTCCAGACAGTTGCAAGACATTGGATCTAGGTGTACAGATTTTGGCTGTATATTGTGTTGTACGGCAAGTTCAATGCTCTGTTGGAGGCTGAGAATTTACTCTGATCACTGACCACGAAGTTTACGCCATGTCCCTAAGCCCGTTCTCAAACAAGTAGGGTCTTCCAGGGTCTGGACAGGTAGATTACGTCCCTCTAATTACTTCAAATGAACAACACACTTAAGGGGAAGACAATGTAGTTGCAGATCTTTGTCTTATATATTTCCCTTTTAGAGTTTCCAAAGAATCGACCGTCCTAAATTCGCCTAGATTCAGTAAGAAGATAGCGATACTTAATATCCAGTAAAACATGAATCAAGCAGATGGGAAGAGGTAAGGAAAATTTAGTGTGCAACTCATCAACACGTTAGCGTTCGTCCAACCATGCCAAAATATTGTTGACAGTCAGGATGAAGCCCATGAACAGATTATGCATCAGTGACGTCGGCTATCACATAGCGTAGGTATTTGAACCCCAATACGATATTTGGAGTGTCCAGACTGCCCCGTTTGTTAAACCTCACTGCTTGTAAGTCGCTCCATCTGATAGCTATGAACCTAAAAAACCAAGAAGACCTAATTGATGCTCTTCAGGATCGGCACAGTTAAAAGAATGACCTCTAAACTCACATTAGGTGTTGTGAAAGTCTACCAAGATCGGTAAAGATACTGTAGAAAAGCCCAATAAAACACCCTTTGATGTCAGTTGACCCTAATTAGTGATCCATGGTGTAGAACACAGAGACTGCAGTCCCGCTAACCATATATGCCATACAGACGAAAAACTAACAGCGACCACTTCACATGGAACTGGCCAACGCATTACAGACAACAATTGTTTAAAAACCAAGTGACAGATGCTGCAATGGGAGCGCACCAAGGAATCACACAAACCTCTATGTGCCTCCACAGCAATGCAAGAGGATTGATGAGTAAACTGGAACCAATCCGCAAAAAACTAGCAGCCTACAATTTGAAAAACAGCTTTGAATTTATACAAAAGCTTGATAACCTTAATGTCTCTGATAAATTCATGGTTTCATTTGATGTCTCTTCGCTTTTCGCAAATATCCCCTTGGAAGAAACGGCAGAGATCGTATGTGAATGTCAAGAACTCCTGCCTTTACCACCACAGGAATTTAAACAGCTTCTGTTTTTGTGTACAAAAAACATACAATTTAAATTTAATAATGTACTGTACCGACAGATTGATGGAATAGTAATAAGCAGCCCTGTAGGCTCAATTCTTGCCGACATATTTATGGGACATCTGGAACAAAAGAAACTGAAGCACGCAATCGACAGTACCATACTCTACTGCAGATATATGGATGACACGTTCCTTGTCTGCAAAAATCACCAACACTCCATGTACCTACTTAGTCTGTTCAGTAAAGTACACAAAGATATAGAATTTACCATGGAACATGAAGTTGATGATAAATTCCATTTCCTAGATATTGGAATTAGGCGAACATCAGATGGTACACTTCAAAGACACATTCACCGCAAAAATACTTGGAGTGGGGTTTATCTCAATTTTAACAGCTTCTGTCCAATGAGTTATAAAATGGGTATTGTGCGAAACCTTTTTAACCGCGCACGAAAAATCTGATCAAAAGAATGCCTCGAAGAAGAAATTACTACAATCACCAAATGCCTACGTGAAAATGCATATCTGGATATAATCATCCAAAAATATGCTAATACAAACCCTCCGATTAAGCATGATACAGTTGAAAAGAAAACCTGCTTCCTATCCTTGCGCTTCAAAGGAGATGAAGTCGCTGGAATTATCAATCACAGAATTAGTTCCGCTTTAAAAGTGACCTACTCGGCAGCCAAACTGACTACGTTATAGAAAACATACTGCTCACTGAAACAAACGAAGATCGACAAGTCCTCTCCCCTCAGTTGCTCCAACTGCATTTACCAATTCACATGTACGTGCCGTAGCACATACATTAGAAGAATTGAGAGAAAAGTACAGGTTCGCAATTCTGAGCATATTCCGATGAACTTGACGCTGCGAGGGATTACAGCTTTTAACAGTGCAATAGCTCGGCATCTACTTGACACCGGGCATACCGTCGATATTTTGCGCGTTTAAAATTATCAATAGACAAAGAACTACTACCACTCTCCGCTTTGCTGAAGCCATTGCAATTAAGAAACTGAAACCGGACTTATGCATCCAAAAAGAGACTTAAATAAATTTATCACTACCCTGGTAATCTTTTTGTTTCTGTCTGTTTTGTGTTTTGGTTATCTTATGCATTTACTTATTCTAAGATATATTATGCTCCCTCCTATTACCCAATTCTTAAAATAATTTTTATTCACACATTTCCATCACCTGATCGTCTAAAATTATCTTAACTTTCCAAATCCTATTTATTTATTATTACGTAATCTACCTTATCATTATTTAATCCCATTAATCTCTACAATTATCACAAAATTTATGAACTTCAATAAATTATTACACCACCCACGCTGGATTAACCCTCCTCTTTTGAACTCTGACCTGTTTCTAGATAATTTACTACTAAGTCATAATAAAATGAATAGCTGTAACCTCTGGCTAATAGCTTAGCTTTAGGGCAGTATAGGTATTAGGTGCATAGGAAAAGAAAAAGATCAGTATTGTATAAATTTTGATCGTGGTATTACCTCTCCTTTAACTTAGAACATCAGTTAACTTTTATGTTGGCAGGCTGTCCGTATGAGTTGATTTTCGGCTTCATTTTTCCCATTAGCAGGTTAGCTAAAGAAACAACAGTATGACCGCAGAAAGGAAGACTTCTAACTAATATTCCAGTTGTTTTGTTAAGTTTAATACAATTTATTTAGATACAGGAGGATTTTGTCGACATTGTTATTGTATTTAGTAATAAAACTAGTGTGAACTGTTATCAACCGTTTACTTTATACGTAAAAGTAATGTTAATTATGTGAATTTCGGACATAAAACTGGCGGTAGTTCGTTGAAAATAAGTGTAATCGCAAGAGACATGCTCTGGACTCAATGTTCAAATGTGCAACAATATCGACTTTTGAAATTCATGCATATTGGTTAATGGTGCGCATACGTCAGTTGGAAGTTTCAAGTTTGAGACCGCATAAAAATTGATTTGTATGAATTTGAGTGATTATGAGGTGTTGAAATCAACTGAGCTTATGTGACACAAATGTAGGTGATATGGTGTTGTACGATGCTTTCTTTCCAATTTTTACAAGGTGATAAACAGGTGGTGCTGCTTATGTGATTATCAGCAACAGCACACGTGATAACCGAGGAGATTACAACTCCCAACTCATGTCTATGGTAAGGGCTTGAACCTCTGTTCGTGATTGGGTATATTTGATAGCGATATTTTAGGTTTTCAGGAGATTCACTTGACCCCTTACACCGATGATCTGCATGCATGGTTATGTCAACAAACCTCCATTAAACTGACAATTTTATAAGATGTTCACTAAATGAGCACCTGATAAAGAAACACACTGAAGTCATCTATTATAGATAAACATAAGCACGAGAAAACAACACTAGTTCATTATAATTACGAGTCAGTTTATTGACCAAGTTGGTAAATATATTCATCAATTTCATGAATTAGGTTATGTATAGCAACAGGGACTACGATATTTTTACTGTTAAATGTTAAATGCAGTTGTAGACACTTGGTTGAAACTTAACATATCGAACTGTCATATCACAAACGTCCTGCCTCATACGACACAAACCACCCACACCCTCTACGGTAATCTTCTGCAGACTATCTCCCAGGGATGTGATCTCGGACTTTTAACCACGAAGAGCTTAGACAACAGTTCAAACTATATAGGCGACGCAGTCATATCAAACGCAACTCTCCAATTCATACGTAGATAACATGACACAACCACCTCATATTTGATCCTAACACTTTGAGACGCACGCATGACCCCACCTTGAAGTCCAAAATGTCGTTGCACCAACCGTTTACGAAAGGGATATTAATCATCTAGACTAGGTACATAGATAACTAAGTGGACGATAAGTTTGAAACATAATTTCGACAACGACATGCTCCAACACTTGAGATTATTCTCACTGATCTACAGCAGAACAAAAGGTGATATGACATATAACATAATAAGTACGCCAGTTCATCACAACACAACCACTCCACCAGAAAATAACTACTACGCGCTTCAAGCTAACCCCCAAACAGTCGCATATAAAAGAGAAAAAATTAGATACACTCCCACTTTTTCTGATCAAGAGTTGTCCTCAATTCGAATACACTTCCAGTCGGAGACCACCGTCTCCTTAGTAAATTTCCCTGAAAGGAGACTCGATAAACACCTAGTCAACCATGGTTTGTCATTCTCCGTTTGGTCCGGCAGTGCATGATGCACATCTCATGACTTACCTATTCTTATCATCACTGAATGTCAGTAACTACATCCTAATTCACTTACTATCATCCGTGTTTCTCCTTTTAACCTTACAATTCGATCTTCTCACACTGATTTCATAACCAATCGATTAAGTTATATATGTACATTTTGAAGCAACATCTTATTTGAGCATTAGTGTTATCGCTTTATTTTTTTCATGTTGCAATTAACCAATTTCCTGATTGCTAGTGTGAAAGCATCAGATGTACAAAAAACCTACTGACCTGAGACAGATAAATTCAGTCAAATTATAAAACATTTGTATTCAAAAACAGCTACCAAACTGACTATAATTAGTGCAGTCTATTGGGTAGAGTATCACCTTTCGGACATTACCGAAATACCTGGAAGCCTACTGACGCAAGAATAAGTGAGCCCAAAAAATTCAATCGGTTATCTGTAACACATTTGAAGCCATACACTTTCGAATGAGGGTTTTGATTATCATATTGTTCTAATTTCATGCACATATTATCTCTGATTTTTGTCAATCGCTTTGGCTTTAAATGTGCGTACATACTATGTGTTTAATAGGTTATCAGATAACTTTACTAAATGTTCCAAACATTGATCCAACACACAAGGTGCATTAAAACTAGACGCAAACCTACGAATTGCTGAGCATTATATATACAAAATGGTGACAAAATTATTGGATATTGAATGTGTATAGTTCTTTGTTTAACGATTTCATTTTTGTAAATATACATTTCGGCAAATTTATGAAGGCCGTAGATGTACTGTCTTTTCGGATTATTTTTTGTTCCTATAGTTTTGAGCTCTACAATTTCTATTTCATGGCAGAATCATCACTCACAAGCAGATATTGAGCGCATAATCAAAAGAGTTATAGAGAAATGCCCTGATATTTCTTATGCTTATTATTTAACAACTGGTCTTATCACCACAACACCGAATGGAAACAGACTGTTTGTGATAGCTTTTGGGAAGTATGCCAACACGTCTGTGAAAGGTAATGTTCGCATTTAAGTCATCAGTGACATAGGTATACCGGAGTTCAAGTATATTGCCAACATGCATGGAGATGAAGTTGTTGGAAGAGAACTTTTAATACGTTTGGCCGTCTACCTGTGTGATGAATTCATCTCACAAAACACATTCGTTCACAGACTTCTTAGCCGAACGAGAATCCATATTTTGCCCTCAATGAACCCAGATGGTTGGGAAGTCGCCGCATCTAACGTAACAATGCTATTGAATTATATATTTTCTTAATTTAGAAAAAATTTCGTGAATTAGGAAGGTGCAATTCTAAGAAAGTGGATCTCAACAGGGACTTTCCTGACTTGACAAAAAAGTTTTATATGAACCTGCGTAATGGGGGACCTTTGGACCATTTACAACCTGATGAAATCGATGTGGAGAAGGTAAACTCAAATGATGTAAAAAATAAAATTCTCATGTGTTCGGAATTTCAAATATCGTCCAAAGGTCTAACATAAGGCTTTGTGCTACGTAAGAACATAATGACTGTATTAAATGTTAACATTATTCGAGTCGCGTGTTCCCACTCAGACAGTCAAATGTAATTTCCACCTTAAACGCGCCAAATTGTTGTATGATCTAGCCAAATGGTTTACTAGTATTATGCAATTTTTAGAAGATTGCTTTAATCTCAGACAAAAACAGTTTTCGAATTTCTTATAAATGTTATTTCAGAAGGCACTGTTATCGATTATTGATGCTTACGCTTCCACCTGACGACTTATTGTAAACTTTCTTTAACTAATAGTTGATTCACATAATATACTATATTTTCACTGTCGCTATAATTTAACTGTTCCAAAAACAAAACATTAAGCCCATTTCAAACCTCGAAAATTCCTAATAATGTTGAGAATACCGTCTGAGATTCGTCAAAGTGATACTAGAAATAGGTTTATTTTAGATAGTTTGTTGTCACTCAAGAAATAAAACTGCAGGCATCGTATTGGAATTTTTAAGGGATCGTATTGGTTTTTCACACAGAATCAAGTTGATTGTATTCAATTATTCATTTTAAAGTTGGGAATTTTGTTGACATTTTTGTAAATATCTTAGTTTCTAGGTTGCTGTACGAATCATAGCACTGAATTCAAAGGTCTTCACCTCCATGTTGCTAGGGGAATCTGTGAACTCAAAAGTTCAACTAAACTTAACAGTATTTTCATTAAAGAACGGATGTTTTATCTAGGCTTCCATCAATCATAGCCAGTGGTTCAACGAAAGTCAGTTTTTTGATGCACATTATTCATTTGAACGGTTGTTGCTTCTCCGAAAATGTTTAAGTAATTAGCAAACGTTAGATATTATCAAGTCGAGGATTCTTTTACAATGTAATTGAGATTCACCAACCTTTCTTTCAGGAGCATTAATGATATTTCAACCACTCCCTAACCACTAAGTGGAACACATACTGTAATTTAAGATCTTACAATAAAAGCATGTTTACATTCGACAAATATAAATAGGTTTTCTAGTAACATTTTTTATTTATAAATCACTAACTTTGTGGAATATTTTCAACGTCATTCATAATTTAATAATATATCTGGTGACTTAGTTTTTTAGGTGATTACTATTTCCATGTTTATAAATCTGGCTGCTAAGACGTTTGGCAATATTGATACACATAATAATTAGTCAACTTCATCTTATAAATAGTCAAATAACGAGGTATGCCACTTGGGTAATCTTGTTTTAAGACGTGGATGAATTTGAAAACCATTTACTAATGGTTTTTTTAAATTAGAAAATTTCGCATCTAGAAGGTTCTGCTAAAAGCGTTTGGGAATAAATAATAATTGCTTAATCAATAAATATGGAATTAATGCTCCTTAAGTTTACATCGTTCAATAGCTTAAGTAATTGCATGTTATTAGAATTCTCCAAATCTATTTATCATTTGATTATTACAAAGCATAGGATTCAAGCAGTTATATGAGTGTTTTAATCTACAATTTTAGAGTGCTAAGTAGTCTTTAGGCAATCACTTAGATTTTTTTTGAAATGTATTGTTAATTAAAGTTGATTTAAAGAACCTAATCTTGTTCTCTTTGGCGTAATATGAACGTGATTTTATGACGATTTTTGTATTTCAAATTTATTAGCGATAATCGAAATAGATCATCTATATTATGGGTCTTGTAGCGAGGAATCCACTGGTTTGTTATATTAAACCGATTTTCACTGTTTGAAATCTCTTACCTTAAAACAGCGAAAATGGATCCTTTTGTGTGAAACTTGATAATATATGGATACCATAAGATTCTACATATTATGTTTACTTTTCAAGGTGGTCAGTAATTCACACAAACGAAGAGCCCTAATTTTCTGTGAAATATTTAGCTGACGCGTTCAGTGTTATTTGTTTTTCTGCAACTAATATCTCGTAGCAGGATCTGGTTTTAAATAACTTGGAATTAAACAACTGTTTGTATATCAACAATATTCAATGATATTTTGAAATTTCGGTAATGTAGATAATTTCAAAAGCCATTTTTGATTAGCAGTATGTTAATATTCAAAATATCACTATTAACATTTGATTGAAATTTGAACGTGGTTCTTTAAAATATTTGAAACATGAAATGAGTGTCTTGATCAATCTTTGACAACATAGGTTAGAGATATAATTTTCTTGTCCGAAGTTTTTATGAACTTGATAATAGACAAATTAACTACAGCGTCTATAAATTTTATCAAAAATGAGTGTTGATGGGTGTAATTATTGAATTCTGCTCATTTAACGTCATCAAAAAAATTAGATAAGAAACCAATCCCATTTTTACTCACTGTTCTTTAAACCTGTTAGTTTGCTCATATAAGTTCAGTACTTTGTTGAGTTACCACTAAAATTCAGGGAGCCGATCATGCATGTTGATTTTAATTAAATTAATGAGTTAATTAAAGCTATACCATCATGGAAAACTTGGAAGTGCTGGACGGCCGTTTCATCCTATTCTATTTGATTTATTCAGAAAACATTATTTATAATAATTTGTTTGGGTAATTTTGTGGGATAACGTATTTCAAAAATATTTTTGGAAAGCACAAACAAATGGTTTTACATATGAGAAACTTAAAACTGCTTGTCTAAAGCTATAAACTGTTTGACTGTAGTTTAACTTGTAAAATTGATGCTTTAAATTTTATTTGTGTAGAATATCTAACAAGAAAGTCTATTTTATGTTTCCCAACATATGGGACACGTGGGCTAAATGTATATTTGTATATACGGAAACTTAGACCCTGTTTTGACTTTCACTGCGAATTATTATTAAAATATATTCAGCACATAAATGCAAGCATCATGAAGGCGTATGTACAATTAGCGGATTTTCAACAAAAATCAGTCAATTCAATCATGGTTTCTAATTTTTAATGAGAACTAATCATACTAGACCTATAGTTTTAGGCTCTGAGTATCATAAAGTTCAAAGAAGGGCACTGAAAATAGAGATCTACATCTACAAATTGGTTTGGGTCATTAATCTTGTTATGACCTTGATGTATGGCTTTTTCTATCACGCGACTTACCGACCAATCAGAATACGACTTATACGATTTCGCACTATGCCAAACCAATGACGTTCAACCGGTATGAGCAGTTTAGCGTCCTTATCAGTCCTATGTCCTCCTATCCCTTCCACTTGAGTCCAGAACACAATACCAGCTTCTGTGATATGAATCGAATCGTTTATTTCAGAAATACTCGGTTTGTATATCAATCAGACAGACCACAACCTACCATAAAATAGAAAATAACATGTGTACACAAATAAGCCAAAAAGTGGCTGTGAACGAGTTGGACAGTAATTAATAGACTGAGCATAGCTTAAGAACCGTAAATCGTACAATAATAAATTATAGATCAAAATAAAGCTTATAATAAGAGGAATATAAATATACATAATCTAATTATTCAATAGTTTTACAATAAGAATATTTATAGAATATTAGTCCATTAATAGTCCTCGGAAGTTACCTGTAATTTAATCTTCATCGGGTTATAACAAATCTGTTATCTTAATCAACTGTTTTATACTAAATATTGTGATTCTAAGTATCAACATAGTATGTGGTAGAAGTTAGGTGACCAAAAAACTGGGTTGTCTACTAATTTGAAATCGATGTGTATTTCAGATTGTTTTCCGATAAATGCGGAAAAAATTAGAATCTGTACTCACATGTTTTAGTTGTTATTCAACTGATTAAACGTCTTCATAATCCCATAAACTTTCCTACGCTTACCTTAAAATTTAGCGTGACCTGTATTATTTCCTTTCAAAGATGTAGATTTTATATAGCATTTTGACTTAGAGAATTTAAGAACCGTCACTTGCTTTTATTTACAAATAATTACATACCTTTGTATGAATAGAATATTACAGTTGAACTAGGAACTGAGAATTGATACTATCCTGGTTATTTTACGAAGCATTTTAGTGTCCCTGTGGATTACTTTGTATAAATATACAGTATTTAGAACTAATTTAACCGAGAAACCAGATAACGGTACAATACTGCTGCAAAAATAACTATGATATTAACTTCAAGATTTAATTCAGAATGTTCTCCAGCTCATTATTACAGTTATTAATCTTTATTTTTAATTTTTATCATATTCCTAATCAATATTCAAGCACTTGAATACATTTTAAGTCTCATAATAAGAACATTATATTTCGTGCTATTTTCTCACCCTCCTTATGTTTGTAAAATAATTGTTATTATTACTAAATAAATGAAAGATTATCACCATAAAATGAATATACAATTACTACTCTACTGTTTTAGAAATGAATTATGAGAAGAGAAAATTCTTTCCTGAACCACTCATTCTTGTTTTAAGTCTCAAAAATACTTTCTGTTTGTTTGAAAACACTTTGATTTTACGTCCTGATAAGTACTATGAACTGTTTTTAACAGTTTAAGTGTTTGATTTTGAGAGTTCAATACAATCGAAAGCTCTCGCACAACTAATGATTTCCAACTTAGAAACTTGTTTTTTGAACATAATTTCGCATTCAACATAAAAACAACAACAACAATATTTTATCAGTTCTTATTTGAAATATGTTGTATAAAGCCTACACTATTAGAAACCGATGCATTTCAGAAGTAGAGGCGTCTTTCTTCGACGTGTTTACTTTTGTAAATGAAAATGTTTTTAATTCATACTCGATTTTAATTATTTATCTACACAGTCTTCATAACGCATGATACAAATATTAGGAATGCTCAACAGTTGTTGTAACGCTGGAAATAGCAAGTAAAGTTGACATTATGACGATTTTTTTATTATCGTATCTTAATGCGTAGCTGAATATTTTAATCATCGAGAATATTGAGTTTTATTTATTCTGTAAAATTTCGCGTAATTATGTGATTAATTAATCTTAATTTACAATTATCTTTTCATTTATCAGTTTTTTGTTACTGGGCGCTTTTCAATTTCTATTTTTTCATTTAAACGAACTGACTGATTAAGGCTCAAGTAGAGACAAGAATGGTAATGGGATGGTTAGAAAAAATCAATTTTGTGCTGGGTGCTAATATACACGGTGGTGATTTGGTTGCAAATTATCCCTTTGATAAGTCAATAACAGGAAATTCTGCTGAATCTATTACACCAGATAACCCTACTTTTGTGTAAGTTAAATCACGGATTTTACTGGATATATATATATATATATATATATATATATATATATATATATATGACATAAGACCTGTCATTTATTTTCTAGGATCGCGTATGAAATACTGAACTGAATTATGATCACTTTTTTAGGACATCGCGTCTTGTTGTCCTATTTAGGCATGGATTTTCAAAGCTGAAGTTAAACATGCATCTTATCGCCCGTCCTTGTGTAAAAATAATGTATTGTGTCGAATCTTATCTTTGAAAATGAGATCATGTATATTTCGAAAACGAATTTTCAGTAGCATATTACTTTTTGAAGTTCCGGTTGATGAGGTTGCCTAGCCACTCAATAAAAGCTTTATGATTAAACTAGCTTATTCAGTTAACTCATCACTGTCGACACCTCATTCATGATAAAAAAATCTTTTCCTCTATTTGAAAACCGTACTAAGTAAGGAACCCGGTTTGTCCATCTATGGAGAAAATAAAACACCTTCTAGCTTCAACTAGTTTAATTCCATCAATATCAAACTTTGAGTTAAGATTTCATACTTTCCCAACTGGACTTGTACCTTATCTCTTGGTGCGTAGAATTCAGTCAACAATGTGAATTTGGATAATACTACGGGTGACGTCAAACGACCAGCCAATGTATACATTTTACTTTCAAAAATATAGTTTCCGATTCAAAACCATTTTTAGGTATCATTCTTTGTTAAAACGGGATAATACGAGTTTTTACGCTGGAAAAAGATCATTTTCAACAGTCCAAGTTTCAGCTTTAAGCAAAGATAGAAAGTGACTAGGAGTGAAACCTAGGCCTCTTGTCTTCTGCTAGGGACTCATCAGCTCCCATTGTTGATATTCAAATAGGACGAAATGGGCTTTCTGAAATCCACTGCTTGTCACTACTCGTCCTTATTTATATACTTATGACTGAATAGAAATATCGAAGTCGTCTACCCGAGGTGCACATATCCCAAGATAGATTAATCGAAATTCAATCCTTGACGTCAGCAACGGGAATATCTAAACACAGTTTATCTATATCACTGAACTTTGATCTGCCACAACAATTAAAGGTCTTTTATGCACAAAGCCATTTCATGTAAAGTAGTTAATGTTTTCATCAACCAGCATTCAGTGTATTGCTGAATGACAATAACGTATTATGATAACAAATAAGCTGAACTTTAAAAATTGATCACTTAATAAATTTTCAAAAAATCCAAATTTTAGTGAGCTAGCAGAATCCTATGCTGATCATCATCCACGAATGAAAAAAGGGATTAAAAAGTGCTATGACTCTGATAACAACTTCAATGATGGCATTACAAATGGTGCAAGATGGTATTCGTTAAATGGAGGTGAGAATATAATATATTTGACAAGATGACTTCGTTATTTTAACTATTTATTTCATTTGTATAATTCTGTTTTAGGTTTGTTCGCATTTGAAATCATTAGTCTGAAGTAGGTGCACTTTGAGCCCAATGGTGCTTAGAATAGTTAAAAAGTAAGATAAAGTAAAAGGTTTTCACTAATGGACATGCATGTACCATATCCCACTGTCTTTATAGTTTTCCTTCTAAGGGAAACCATTTGCTGATGATAACAAAAATATGAATACTAGCAGACGTTGAATTCTGTGAAATTTAAGACATAAGACTCAATGCTTTTATGTTGGCTGTTTGTCTAAGAATTTGTTCAGGAAAGCAATAATGCGTGATGAGAAATCAATTTACAAATGTTTGCTAAATAAATGTCTAGTCGAAGTTTGTGATGAAGTGTTCGATATTAACCCTGCGTTCGAGCTTTTGTAAATGAACCTTATGCTTTTGGTGTTTTATTGTTTCACTTTAATTGAACCTACACTTTCTTGTATCGGTTAGCATCAGCTATACAGATTAGATTAATTAACTGGCTATTTCAAGTAATTTCATAATAATTTAGACATTTCGAAGTGTAAAAACTGTTCTATGAAAAATACATTTTTTTCCATCTCACTCATTCTCATGTGTAACAGAGTTTTCTCAACAAAATTCTACAAAATGTTGTTTTCCCTGAATAAGGTTATTGTTTGGAAACTGACAGCTGTTTATTCTTAAGCTCATAACGCACACTGATAGTTAGCACAAAACCCCAATTATCCAAAATGGATTATTCATTTTGGTTTGATAAAAAGAAATTTATTTCAGTAGTCTCGTACAACCTTATAAACCGGAATGTATTTTTCACTATCTACACAAAGCTGATTACTGCTTTTAGCGTTCATATTTATATTTATTAAAGATAACAAGACTTGCATAGCAAAAAATGAGAGTTAATTTCATGAATCCCAATATTGTAGCTGATCCAGAACGCATAACCTCAGATGTTGATAGTCAATTCTTTCCAGTTATTGGAATGTTAAACAACGCTAAAAAAATTTAAATAAAATTTCAATAGTCTACCGTCGACAATGTACAAATCTAAATTGGGGTAAAGATAGTCATTGCAAGCAAGCTTTTAATGTCCAAATTCTATGGTTCAGATATTCTGAATATGTTACGCGGCCATGGAGAAGGACTAATATTCGATATTTGTCGTCGTTCATCAGCTAACATCATTTCATAATGAGAGTCTAGTTTACAATATCTTTATTCTGTCTTGTTAATTTCTTTATTAAGGAGAATAGTTTAGTGGTGTAAAAATTCTAAAACCGTTCATTTCACCAACTTCTTTCCAACAAAGACCATCAGACATTGTATTTTTATGCTTACTAGTTCACACGTTTAAATTATCCCAAGAACTCTAGGGTTTTTATTAGTGACATATTAACAAAGACTGAAGAAACTGTATGTAGTAACAAAATAAAAAGTTCAGGGGAATTTTTACTTATTTTAAGGGTGTTATATAAACCCAGTATTCTGTAAACGCGCTATGTGTTATGCTTTTTTTTCTTCAAATAAAATTGTTCCTAAAAAACGTGAGGTGTCCAATAGGACTGGGAATTAATAAATGTTTGTGATATTTTCGATCTATATTTTTACTGATGTGGTGGGACAAAAAGACGGCATTCATTATGAATTTCGACTACTGTGACAGGTGCGAATTTCATTCACTGTAATATTTTGAGATCACTATTTTCCATTATTAATTCAGTATAAACTTTGTTCTATATGATAAGTGTGACAATTTTATTCTTCGTATTCATTCATGTGAACTATACTTATTGTGTATTTTTACAGTAACTGTGTATTTCTTCACTATATGGCATTATTGTGTGGAATTTGGTATATAAAAGATTGTGTCGTGTTCTAGGATTGATATGATTTGGAGACTTATTTGGAGATGTATTTTTGAAGAGTCAATAAATCTTCACTGGACTGGTGTGCTTGTAATGCTTAAGGTTTAAAGTAATATCGATGTAATCCGCACAGAATGCATATATGCCAATTAGAGACCGATCAATTTCAGTTCCAAAACATCAGCGGGAAAATTCAGACAACCAATGCAAAAACGAAAAAAAAACTTTTTTACTGAATACGTCAGATAAAACAAGCTTACTATTTATTTACTTTTTTGTTGATCATAAGTTCACTACTTGTATTGAGGGAGTATTTCCATGATAAAAATGGAATACAAATGTTGTTAAACCCATAATTAACATTGAATCAGCTTATTAATTATGATAAATCAATTAGAAACTCCAGTATATCTAAATACTGACAATAAAAGTTTAATGGTAGATGATTATATCTTTTCCAAATATTATTTGTTTCACCGTTTTCAGTTGACCACTTAAGCAGACAAAGTATGTTTTAATATGCTTGAGTACATGCGTATTTGTTTTCTATAATCTTATAATACTTAAATAGCCTTTAAGAAGTTCAATATAAGTATTAATTTTTGTTTAAAATCTGTAAGTTTATAAAACTAGGCTCCATGTTCTCTTTTTTATTTTAGTTTTACGTTGTACATCATGTTGAGAATTTTATGGTGTATTTAAATTCATTAAGTTTATTATGATATTAATCACAACAATTCATCACAAAGCTGTCTGATTCTGATTTCACCCAGTAGTCCTTATTGTTTGTTTGGTAATATTAATCCATAAACCACTCTTAATACATAGATTGGAAAATTAATACTGTTTTTTTATTCGTCACTTAGTCAGGTTCATGATACGACTTACGATGATGGAAACCTCATTAATTACGTACTGAACCGAGACAAGTTGAAAAATAATTTCATAATAGGGTAGTTTCTCCTGTTGAGACTAAACAAGCAGGATTGCTGAATGAAAATTTCATCAGGTCACAAGAGTTCCTGTGACCAATTAACTACTGATCGTTAACCTGATTTACAATTTTAACTTAAAGGAAAAATGTATTTAGAAAATTCAGGTGGAATAGAACAACTTACTATAAGTGTTAATTAGTTCACAATAAAAAATAATTTGCTCTTTCGAACAAATGTTTTTTTACGTTTTAATGTATTTTCTCCATGATTCTGGATTTTATTCTCATAGTGCTCTCATATATATAGATTTGAATGCATTTATTATTGTGTCGTAAACGAAGTTTTAATGCTTCACTTTTTATTAATAAGTACTATCGAAATGCGTATTACATAAGCGATATTAAAATAGTTTTGTTAATAGGAATAGTTATTCCTTACCTAATACGTGTATTATCCCCCGTGAAGGATCATAGGACGCCCACCAACATTCTGCATCGAACTCTGTTCTGGGCAATCCTTTCCAGTTGTTCCGAATCGCTAATCATTCTTTTGACATCTGACCCCAACTGTCAATGCAGTGTGTTTTTTGGTCTTCTTTTTTCCTTTTACCTTCAGGATTCCAAGTTGGGGCCTGCTTTGTGATGCAGTTCGATGATTTTCGCAATGTATGTCCTACCCACCGCCAGCATCTATCTTAATTTCCTTTACAAATCGAAGCTGGTTTGTTCTATGTCATTATTGGTTGTTGATGATGGTATACGGCGAATGGATCTGAAGTGTCTTGCGTAGACAACTGTTCATTAAAATCTGTCAAACGCTTTCTCATAGTCAAGGAAGTTGATGTGTAGTGACGAGTTCCATTTAATTGGTTGTTCAACGACGATTCGTGCTGTCGCGATTTGGTCTATATACGACCGATACTTACGGAATCCGACCTGTCGATCTCGAAGCTGGACGTCTACTGAATCTTTCGTCCGGTTCAGCAACACTCTGTTCAAAACATTTCTTGGTACCGATTGTAGTGTGATGTCTCCGAAGTTCTCGCACGTATTCAGATCTCCTTTCTTTGTATCTTGGTGAGGTATCCTTCTTTCCAGTCTGTCAGTGGCACTTGTTCTTCCTCGCAAGTCTTCCTGAATAGAACGTGGAGCATGTCTGCAGTTACTCCTGAGTCTAACTTCAGTTCTTCGGTTAGTATATTGTCAGGTCTCGCTGCTTTCCCACTCTTGATTTGTCTGATGGTCATGCTGACTTCTTCGATCATCGGTGGAGTGAAATTCATAGGAAGGTCTGTGTGTGCTGCTTTGATGTTCGGTGGATTCAGTGGAGCTGGTCGATTCACGAATTCCTCAAAGTGTTCTACCCATCTGTTTCTCTGTTGTTGAATCTCAATGATTTGCTTGCCTTCTTTGTCATTTACTGGTGTCTCTGGTTTACTATATTTTCCCTCCAGTTTCTTGGTTGTGTCATATAGTTGTTTTATGCCTCCTTCTCTTGTAGCTTTTTTCCTCTGTCATTGCTAGGTCTTCCGTGTGTTTCTGCATGTCAGCTCTGACGCTCTTCCTGATTTTATTGTTTGCTTCTATGTATTCAGCTTCTTCCTTAACTTCCTCTGTTCTTGTTCGGCTGATATTGATTGCTGTCTTCTTATTCCTTCTTTATTGAATCCAGTTTATCGACAATAATCTATTCCTTGTGGTAATGCTTGTTGTGGCCCAGAACCTCATGACATGTTGTAGTGATTGCCTTCTTGAATTGCCTGGATCCTTTTGCCGAGGGCTATCTTGAATTCCTTGAGTATGTCAGTATCCCGAAGAAAAGTCTTACTAAACTTTAGTGATGTTGCCGGCCCCGTTGTCCAGTGCTTCTTAAGTTTTATTTTCATCTTGTCGACCAGCAATTGTTGATCTGAAACTATATTACCTCTCTTTGTTCTCACGTCCTCCATCGTCCTTCTGAACGTTTTATTGATGCAGATATGCTCGATTTGGTTATGTGTAGTGTGATCCGGTGAAATCTATCTGGCTTTGTGTATGCGTTTATGTGGGAATATGGTGCCGCCTATGACCAGTTTATTGAAAGCACGTAGATTTGCAAATGTCACTAATTTCGTTCCTTTCTTTCAGTCTATGTCGTCCAACGACGTCTTCATATCCGGTGTTGTCCATTCCATCTTTGGAGTTTGAAGACTAGTCAATATCTATTATTGAATGCTTAAGCGTGAAGAACAATCAATGTTTTACCATATTCATAGTAGAACAATTGATGCTGTACCATAAATATAGTAAATCATTTATTGTTCTTCACACTTAAACATAGACACCATTATAATTACAAGTGTAAGCCACTTCTTCAGAGCAAATAAAAAAGTGGCTTACATTATGGTACGAAACGTCGGAAATACAATTTTTCTACTCATTGGGATATTATATATAATAATTGTAGGATAGTTACATTAAAACCATTGGATTCAGCTTCAAAATAATTCACTTTATTTTTTTGCATGTGAATGGGTTTTATTCTTTTTGTGATGTTATGTTTTTTAAGATTAATTGTTTGACTGGGAAGCTTTACTTGGGTAACAGTACCAAAAAGACCTCCACTTGAGCTTGCAAAATTCTTTTTCCGTTTCAAATGATAAATCGAAAGTCTAACACTGTAAACCAGATGAACTTAATCAATATTATTTATATGCTAGGTAGAAGTGTAAGTTTCAAGAAAGATCCTTCTTAAAATATGAATAATTAATTAAAGTACATATTAAATTCCATATGACTAGAAGTTTAAACGACTTAATAATAAATTATTAAAGTGTAGAAATTAGTTATTCCTTTAAAACATGACTTCAGTATTTAATACGTGAGTAGTACTTCTGAAATTAAACCAAGGGACTATGTCTCTAAGCAGATTGTAAATGTTGCGTGGATTTTATTTGTCACATAGTTGTAACACCAAGAAGTCAGTAAACAGTAACTGCGGATATACAGACAGTTAACAGATATAAAATCCGTGATACATCAATACTTCTCAATAAAGCGAATGACTGACTTATTTAAAATAATCAACGAAAGTGCTATTCTATCGAATTTATTTCCCAGGGATGAGCAATTCAACAAAGCTATATGTTTTGATATCTAAAATACATACATAAAACTTTTCCTAATACAAAAGGATGCATACCGCGGCTAACAATTTCATCTGTTGATAAAAAGAAAGGAATCAGCTGTCACATTAAAGCTAAACCGAAAATTTCCGATTAATTTCTCAGACCGTATACTTTTCAGTACACTAAGTCTTCAAGATAAAGTTCTTTTTTCATGAAACGCTCCTCAATGATGGAAAAATTTTCATCTATATCTTAATATTTACCACGCTTGTAAATAGAGTAAAGAACTGATTTATAAAAACTAACTGTGAGAATGTTTAAACCGAGGAAATAAAAAGACTTTCCACTTGAGTTCATAATATATATGTTTGTCATTCAAATGGTTAAGCCCACGAAATATCCCGATAAAAAAGCCATCATAAAACGAATAGCATGTAAAAAGTTAATGGTAAATATAACTTCAATCTATGTAATGATAAGTTAATGTAAGTAAAACTTGTCTTAACGTCTTAATAATCAATTAGTAGAGAAAATTTTGATTTTTACAAAGACGGATGCCTAAACCCTTTCGAAGGATCTCAACTTTCATATAACTGATTTGGAAAGAGACGAGTTTTTTTATTATCGCATGAATTAATAATAATAAATTATTGACTGTTCTCAAAATTAAATATCATAAATACCATAAACTGTATGCAAGTTTGAGTGAAAATAAACAGAACTAATTATTCTGAATAAGATGAAATGCACCATACTATAGTTGCTTTGTGAATAAATATGGTAAAGCATTTATTGTTCTTCACACTTAAACATAGACACTATTATAATCAAAAAAGGTTTTGTGGAGATTTTAGTAATTTCATTAGTTGAAATCATGAGTCGGTGACGGTGGCGCAACTTCGTGGATTGGTTGAAGTTAGACGCACTGCTGAGGAGTCCCGTACTAGGACGAAACGGTCGTCCATTGCTTCCAGGTTTTCCATGGTGGTCTAGCTTCAATTGACTCATGACACTATTATAATGACAAGAAGACCAGTCAATATTTATTAATGAATCAAATAAAATATTATGAAATTATAGGTTATGACCTCATTGGGATGTAACAAAAATATATTTATCATTAACTCTCTACCCAAACCTCAATTTGTTTGAAAATATCAAGTCCAACCTTGGTATTGATACTTATAAACTCATTAATTAGTTAGTCATTTATTTTTTGACAAATATTACTCAATCGAAACTCAACTATCACGAATAGAAGCCTCCCTCATTTTGATTAATACAGTAATTGGTTTGTAAAAATAGACAAAGCACTTTAACTTTCCTTTTATTTGATTGTTTCAGTAAAATATATACTTAAAACGAAACTGAACTGAAGAACCTATTTATTTAATTCTCTTAATCGAACATCGATTTTACTTAAGCTTGAGAGAGAACTTGCTATTGATTTAGAAACATTAAAGTTTGAGATTTTATGTGTTTCTGATGCTAGTTTTTTTTTAGTAGTCAAACTGCATCATACATTTTGAATGATTTTTCCTATACCCCACAAAATAAAATTTATAGGTAAGATTTGGTCAGTAATCAGAGCTTACACATCATACTCCTTACTATCTGGAAAAAAAAGCTTAATAAACGGGTCATTCTCACAAGCATCTCTTCAAATAAGAATGTGTATTAACTCATTCTAAGGTACTCAAATAGTTGAAAATTGAACTTTAATATGTGAAGTGTATGAGACAATAAGTTCTCCAAACGTATTTTTGTTATTTAATCTCCGAAAGAATCAAATTTAAAAATCTGTAGTCGTTTTTATTTATTCTCTTATCATAACGTGTATCGTGAGCATCTATTTTTAGTATGTCTTTGTAGAGAAATATCCCAACGTGTCACTATTAGCCTTTCGAGTGAGTTGTTTTTTTCGACACCCACTCATTTACAGCTTAGTCTCTATCACTAACTACTCACAGACCATTAAATCCCTTTATATTAAAATGATAATAAGCGGATTACCATTGGTTGATACAGCTTCGTTCAGACCAACAAATCAATATTGAGGGATAGCCATTAAAATATTTATAGAAAGAAAACAGAACTGATGTAGATATTGGAAGCAGGGTAGAGAATTATTGATTACTCTTGAGAAAAATGTTTACTTATCTGTAAAAAAAATTACCTACAGGTAATTAATGATATTTAGTTAAGAAAATAAAAATATGACTGAATGTACCTTAACAAATAAATTCTCAATAACAATCTGATATACAATTGTCTACCATTTCGTAATCATTTTCTGAAATTATTATTATTACTGTTATCATTATTATTAGCCCAACCACACTAATAGAGAAAATAACAATAGATATATAGAGAAAGACAAAATCATTTCAAAAGTTACTGATATTTTGCAAAGGTTTGCCTATGGAGTTCGAAGTGCATATACTTAATTCCCTCAGTAAAATGAATAAAGAATATTATAAAGTCTATTGAATATAGAAAACTAACTTAATCAAACAACTCCTGTACCTAAATTGATTTGATACCATAATAACCAAATGAAATTATAAGATGGTTTTTCTAACTTTTCGTCGAACCTAAGTGTTAAAAGGTCAATTCGTTGAATGTTCTGAAGTTGGTCACGGTATTTTTTTCTCATACAAATCCTTAAATGTATAGCATCAGTCATTGAATTACATCAAAATCTGTAAACTTGTTTCGTTACCAATAACAACATTCATTGAACAAAACAAAATATAATAAATCGGTGAATAAGCCATACTGTAGTGGGACCTGTTACATTTTTGGCCCAAAAAGTCCCGTCAAAATCACCTTACCGTTCAGAGGTGAGTCAAATAAACATTTATTGAAACATAGGCTTGAATCAGTTATTACAGAGACGTACTACGCAGTAAAGGCCATCATCATAGAAAAAACAAGGTCTATATTTCACCAAAAACCTAAAATGCATGAAAATGATAACATCACATCCCAGTGTGTTTACCAATTTAAATATTTGCGAGTGGCCACATACATAGGGAGCAGTACCCGTGATCTACAAATTAGTGTGTTTGAACATGTACCAAAATGGTTACAAAAACGAATTAAACCAAATGACTATTATCAGATGATCAGAATAATCCGATGAATAAAAATAAAGAGAGCTCAGTAAAAAAGGTTTCTTTCATACAAAATCATCTACTTAAGCTGTGCAATTGTACCTATGGTAGTTTGGTAAATATGTCTATGAAAAGATAGGAGTGATTATATCATACAGTGATTCGAGATTTTAAATATCAAATGAGGTTGCGTATTATCTTTCATAATTCTGAACCGTGAATTAGTTCCATCCTCCTACTCTTCTTTGACATTTGAAGTCTCGAATCACTTTATGATCCGACCCTTTCTATCCTTGTAGAGACATTTACCATACAACGATAAATACGAATGTATAGCTTAAGCAAATAGTTTCGTATATATACATATATATCGTTCTTTGACATTATCACCGTTCTAAGTATCGAATTTGTTCTCTTTCCATATACGATCTTTTTGTTTCTGATCTCCATTTTATCAGGAATGCAAGATTACAATTATCTGCACACAAATAGTTTTGAAATAACTTTGGAATTGGGTTGTGAGAAGTATCCCAATGCTTCCGAATTACCAAGATATTGGAATGAAAATAAAATGTCTCTGCTCAACTATATTTTGCAAGTAAGCTTGTGCAACGAATGGATTTTTCAATAAAAGTCAAAACTTTTTGAGTTAATATTTTTTGTAGCTATCAGTACTAAGGTTTGGCTTGATAATTTTAAATAAACCGAGCATTGAGTTGAAGGTTAATAACTGAACAGTCATATATTTTTGTTATACCAATGCGTAGAAATTTGGATCCCTGATGTTTCGTGACTTAACGTATGCCACTTCTTCAGAGAAAATGAGTAAATAGCAGAATTAAATTAACAAGAGAGAATATTTACTTCAATTAAAGCCAAATATGTCTGATTATGCCAATGCTATGTGAATTGTCTGGTCAAGGTGATTCTGTAGGAAACATCACTATGTGTATTTGTGTGTATGAAGTATGTGTGATTTGTAACATGGAGTTGAGTGTGTTAACTGTGGTTCATAAAACTACTTCCACACTTCAACAATCTCCATTTTATTGTATCAACTTTCTTTTCAGGTTACGCAGGCCAATATCCTAACCTATCAATTACTAGGATTTCATCCAGAAAATCAGATTTATTATCCAGAAATGTTGTTTCTAGCATTTTCTATGAGATCAGATGTGATTTTTGTTAAGCTACCAAACCCATTATTGTTAAATGAAGTTAATTATTTAATAATAATCGTCAAGATTCTCAATCTCGTATATTTTGTCCTCCTACCTACTTAAGTAAATCATGATGTATTAAGTCTATTTTAATAAGAATAGCGGCAACTAAAATCCAAAATCACCAAACTTCTTCAGCTGATACCATTCAGTTTTTACAAAGACAGAGAAAATAAAGGAAAACTTTGAAACTCATCAGCTTGTACATCGCCTATAATAAGCAGAAAAACGTCATAGTGCTTACTTTGTAAATCCGTTTCATTTAGCATCCTTTAAAAGCTTATACCCAAATGTAAATGGATTTAAATTATTTGATTTTTCATTTAGTACAAATGTGTGAATGCAATTTAAGTAACTTATTTATAGTCATACAGTAGTACACAAATGAAGAAAAGAAATATTTATTATCAATGAGCTTTTCATCAAGATTCTGTATTGTTATAAATGTACTGCCACTGCATAAATCATACTTTTATCGTAATACAAAGTAGAGAAAAAAAGATTGTTTGCATAACATGTTTGACATTATTTATCCATCCGTTATTTTCACTTTAGAGGAAAAATGAAATGATACTATTTTCCTTTTAGATGTCCCATTAAGAAGACTGAATGGTTCGTTAGACAACATCTATACAGAAAATCATCAAATGGATAATATGTAGAGCCAGTTACATAGGAATTACAGTTAGGCAAATCCATCATTATGCTTCCAAGCACCGTGCCTTCTAGTTAGGTAATGAGTATTTACGGACGATTTAGAGCTGTATTTTAGCTCACTTGATTGATGAAAGCCGTCTTGTGGGCTCAAACAAATCTTTCCGACCTATCTATCAATTTACGCCACATTCATTGCATGGCTTATGTATTCTTTCTTTTCGATCCTTGGAAAGCTATTGGGATGCATATCCGAAAAATAAACCTGCGGGTTTAAACGAAATTTGCACAACTTACCTCTATATATGGTTTATAGAACAGAGTATCTAAATAGACTTGTTATTTCTCCCCTTTCTCTGATTTTCGTTTTGTTCCTTAAGTTCTTGGACAACTATAATACTCATCTCTTTACTCCTATGTGACTGTCATTAATATTCGACGTTTTAAGCATTATGTTACGCTGATTCTCTTCTTAAACATTATGTAACCTACCAACCCTTTTTGTTACATATTTAACTTCATTAACAATATCACTGAGGTCGCGAACCCACCTAAGTTAGACAACTACTAGACAATGAAGCACTGGAGAGCTGTTTTGTCATGGTGTGGAGCTCTTTAAAAGCACATATTCACGACCTCACTAGGAACCGAATCAAGGACCTCCGGGTCTCGTAGCAAGAGCTTAGTCTTGAGGCCACTGACCGCTGTCTATTGGTTTACAAGTCTGTTTCCAACCACTTTCCATTGGCTTCGGTCAGTAACTACCTCATTTACAATAATTACCTTGAATATTATAATTACCACATTATTATTAGCTGATTAATAATTCATTATTATTTTCACTATCAATTACGAAGTTGCGACTGTCCAGCACAACCACTTTATTTCTATTGTAAATCATGTACATAAGTATAGAGGCGTGGTGCAAAAACTGAATTAAAAGAAGTACGTTTTTACCATATTTGCTCTATACTAAATGTCTGAATGTAAATTTTTACTGTCACTTTATATAGTCTCGTTTTCATGCTTAGAACTGTAAAGTTCTTCACTGGTGTACTCAGTTAACACCGTTATAATATAACAATTCCTGAGTTCGTCCAAGTATGATAACATTGATAGAAAACAGTTCGAATTCTATTAAGTTTTTGGATTTATCTCTTTTTTTCAATAGTTCTGGTTCATATCTACTATACAGTCGTCGGTGTGTACTCATGAAGATTTCCGAACTACTGTTGGACATTTTCCCTTCGTCTTTAATGGTTTATTAGCTGATGTCATTTATTGGTTTCTTTAGATACTTATCCAGATATATAATAACTTCTCACTTGACTAACCAGTTTTTGTAGTTACTTCTAAAACAACTGTCGAGACACTGTGTATATTTATACTTGTTAAGACTGAAATAAACCCTGTAGATCAAAATCATTTTGAAATGTCTTTCAAATTAGCAGACAAGACTAGAAATTTTGCAAGATCAAAAAAAACCAAAGATCGTAATGCTAAACATGGGCGACTCAACAATAAGACGAATATTGTTCTGGATGACCAAATAAGCTCAGAAAAATTAGATGTACGTAAAGGCTTTACAGAGAGGGTGGATCGTCAACTGAATATGGCACTAAAAAAGCAGGCATTCTAGTTTTTAACTTATGATGTACTTGAACCCTCTAGAAGACACTTCATGATTTTAGAACTTGCTGAGGACTCACATATCAGAGGTACCATTAGCTCACTGCTTAACAACAAAATAGTTAGTGATAGTATTGAAATCACTGCATCTGTATTCGTTGAAATGCACTGAAAAAAGTGAGTTTTAATTCGAAGACTTGATGTAAGTTATGAATCTAAGGAATATTATGCTGACCAAAATGATGTTAAAAATTGCTATGAAGAAAAGATAATTATCTCGATGCCAGTAGTGGGAATGAAAGTGGTTCTACTAAAACTCAAAGGATATCGACACGTTAAACATTAATACTAGTGCAACGATCGTGTGTGACAAAAAGGTCAATTAGTTTTAATCTATGGACACACACGTCTAATAATCCGTCTCCAGCAATCAAATTCATACGAGAATAACGTGATAATATAATAGACGTAGTCTTGGTTAGGGTAAAATGATTTATTGTATTATGAAAGAGTATACAATGTATTTGTTAAATATCGTAACAATACATTGAATACTTCATTTGGACACCTTCCTTGGATTGCCTCTTAGAAGTTCCATCGTCGTTTCACCCTTGTTGTTACTATAACCGCTTGTGCTTTTCTTTCTCTTCTTGTCATATTTATCTTTTGTCAGTAAGAATCTTGCTTTCAAATCCCGATATATACTACTTATCTATGTACGTATAAATAGCACAAACCACAATAATAGCATAGGATTTATCGATATCTACCTCTTTAAAAGGTTAGATGATTTCATAAACAGGACAACACCTAGGGTAGAAACTTGGACTGGCCAGTATTCACTTTCAAAGCTTTACTCCTTTTTAGCGACAAATAAATAAGTGCATCAGTTACGGACTCGGCACTAGATATTTTGAACAGTTTGCAAGCAGTAGAAAATCAAACTTTACTATAATGATTGTCCTATTAACTTGAAAATCTATGTCTCCGAAAATTAAAATAATATTAACAATTTAGCATGATTAATTAAGTTACCTTCTGAAAAGTAATATATTGCTGCCTTTTTCGTTGCTATATACTTCATGTCAAGGTCCATAGAGGTATTAAAGGCACTGTATATGGATATATGGAAAATACACACATTCCGATAGAATACGCAACCATCAAGGTAACAAATATAACTGATCCAACTAGTCGCACTCCTATACTTCACAACGTAAATACAGGTAAACTTCCTTTTGTATATGTCTATATTTATGCCCATTAACTATGACAGTTGCGTTTTTGATGTTTATACACTGATTTATTTAGCTGTTGAACACGACGACGTTTAACTTTCCAGTGATGGTGAAAACTTACAACTCAAGTGGATGCTCTATGTTGATTTTTCTCAGCAGTATACACATGTAATAACCAGCATTGTGCTTAGTATATGTGATTAAAGTAAACAATTGAGAAGTGAAGAGAAACCTTACTTTTTTCAATTT
The DNA here is from genome assembly GCA_944470205.2 of Schistosoma margrebowiei. Classification (NCBI taxonomy): domain Eukaryota; kingdom Metazoa; phylum Platyhelminthes; class Trematoda; order Strigeidida; family Schistosomatidae; genus Schistosoma; species Schistosoma margrebowiei. The sequence goes on from OX104024.1 coordinate 23,794,940, forward strand.
TATTGACTGAAAATAGATAAACTAACTAGTTCCGACTATAAATTTAGTACTTTTCAGAACATTCTAGATGGTGACACATGTAAATAACATCTAGTTGAAATGTAACAACTAAATATATTCTAAATCGTATATAGTGGAACTTGACGATTAGACTACTGATAATTACAAAGGAAATGAAACACTGCATGAATGTATATTGGTTACTTTTTAAGTAGACATAATATTGCCAACCGACGACTGCTCAGTTATTACGGTAATATAGTCAGTATTTGGTCTAAGTAGACGGGGGAGTTAAATTTTGGTACTAATTCAATCCCGAACTATATAAAAAACAAATTTAATTGATTTTGGGTACATTTAATCAACTCCAAAATCATATCTTGGATGAATGAGTATCTTAGTTGTCAAGTCATTATGTAATTCTATGTTTGATCACTGAAACTTTAAATGTTCAGTTTCTACTGAATAATGTTTAGTCTCATAAATCTACATTACTCACAATAGTAAAACAGGGCAAACTAAATTTAATGGTTTTTAATGATAGACAATAGTGTAAGAATTTTTCTACATTTCTTAAATTTACTATTCTGGAACACCTCCAAGATGCATTAACAAGCACAATCTGATGTTTCCTTAGTTGGTGAATTCCACTTTTTTGAACCATTATATTAACATGGATTACTGCTTAAGGATATTTTTGTTCTTAGTATTAACAATGTTTCTCACAGAATAAATAAGTACACTATAAATGACCGAAAACGCATTCAAATAAAACAACCTACTAAATATTTAAGTCTCGATAAGACATAGGTGTTAGTGAAGTCAACCAGGGGATCTACACTTTTGCACAAAAGTCAAACCAACTGTCATTGTCCTCATAGCTAGAGCTGTATCCACGTCTGACAGCAGTTCGTTGCTTCTATCTTATGTTTATTTCATCTTACATCATTCAGCGCTGCAAACGTTATACTACACTTGAGTAAATAAACCACATATTTCACTGTGCTCGATAAAAATTAATAATTTTACTTGTGTTATCAAGACCTGTGTCTAACTTTAATCTCGTTCTTCTCGAAGTCTCGCTGTAGACGAATAATATCTAGACACTGCTGATGGAATTCTTGTCGCGTTTAGCAGTCCTATCTTGTAGCTCTACATTGGTCCCAGTTGCATTACTACATAGTGTATCTATTCTTTGATGAAGCATCCATAGTATCATAAATTTTTAACTGTTAAATGCGGCTGAATTCTTCTGCCCTGGGTGACATGGCTCAGAATATATCACAATGGCGTCGGTGTATACACTCTCTGTCTTCTCTTAAATCGTGAGATTGACTACTTTAAACCTTTCTTTCTAATTCTTTCTTCCTGTACTATATCCTTATACACAATTTTTCTTTTATATATTACTACCGTCGAAGTGACTACTTCTATGAATTTGTTGTTCATCTTGTGCTAATGAGGTATGGCAACTTCGACCAATGCATATATGTGCCTGGTCTTACATTGTAGCTGACTGACTGACATGCATACCAGTAGCAACTAATTTCTGGCCCATGGATTCCACATCATACATATTGGTATATCACCCACTCGAAAGGATAGAAAGTTACCGCTCACGTAAGACGTATTTAGTGAAACTAAGTGTCTCTTGATAATCACATGGATACCACTTGTACAAGGACTTTCGCCCATGCACTTCATGACACATATAAGTATAAGCAATCTCGAGGAGGGTTAATAGTCACCTTCCCTTAGTATTTATTACCGTCTTCAACCTGTTGGACTAGACGTCTGATTTTGTAATACATAGAACAGACGTTTCATCTTACGTTCATTCGATCTCCATCTGTCGCTTCGAAAAGCTTGTCTTACGTGAGCTTATCCGGGGACCCTGTGGCATCTTCGTCTGGTCTTGCTGGCGTTGCTGTCGCACTAAGCGCTAGAGCTGAGGCAGCACTAGTCGATTGGATCCCCATTAACAGTCGGTTACGTGCTGTTAGATTAAAAAGTTCCATCAAATTGAGAAGGAATCGGCGTGAGAAACGATGTCTTTTCGTCATCTCCGCCTATGCGCCAACAGATTGCAGCCCGGATGCAATCAAGGATGAGTTTTACCACCAGTTATCTGTCCTTCTCCAGAAAGTGCGTTCGCAGATATTGTAGTACTAGCCGGAGACTTGAATGCTCAGGTCCGGCGTCTAGGCACAGAAGAGAGTCATTTAGGTGGCCGATGGGGACTCGTTGGTCGCAGGTCAGATAACGGGGACCGTCTACTGCAACTTTGCACAGACCACAACCTGTTTCTGGCTAGCACTAACTTTCCGCACAGTCATCGCCGATGTGCCACCTGGCGTCCTCCCTCTGCATCTCAAGCCTGGACTCAGATTGATCACATCGCGATCAGCTACCGCTGGCGTGGTTGTGTACAAGACTGCCGATCCTTTTGGAGTACCTATCTGGACTCTGACCATGCCTTGGTCTGCGCCAATCTTGCTTTTTTTTTCAGTGGACAACGAAGTGACCGCCATCAACGGATTGATATTAGCAAGCTGGTTGCAACTTCTGTTGCTAGTAAGTATCGAACCGAGCTAGCCTCTAGGCTAGCTACCACTCCACCGAAAAGTATAGATGAGCATTGGTTGCAATTGCATGACGCCATGAAAATGGCGGGAACAGTTAGTTGTGGGTTTGCGAAACGTCCCGCTTATAAGCACTGGGTTTCTTCTGATTCCTTACAACTTATTGAAGCCCGTCGGTCTACTCCGGGTGACCGTGAAACCTGGCCTATCCGAGTTGAGGACGTTAGACGACTCTCTGTGTTCGATCATCGCTGTCTCCGAAGGATTGCTGATATTCAGTGGCAACACCATGTCAGTAATGCAGAGGTTCTGCATCGTGTGTTCGGGCACAGAGATGATAATTCAATTGGTGTCACCATCTTGAAACACCGACTTTGGTGGCTTAGACATGTATTACGAATGTCGTCCCAGAGAATTCCACGTCGTGTATTATTTGCCGACTCTGGGACTGGCTGGAAAAAGCGGAGAGGTGGTCAGTGCATGACATGGTGTCGTGGTATGAAAGAAAGCTGCAAAGGACTGGCTTCTGTCGACCCTTCACGACTCCCTGGTTGGGGTCTGAGAGACGGTGCTACACAGTGGCTAGAGACGTTACCAGATATGGCTCAGAATAGAAGACAATGGCGATCCTGCTGTAACCTTCTTTTACTTCATAAAAAGTGGTTGTGTCTCCCTTATTTGAAAGATTTCTTCTAATTGTACCTTTCCGTTCCCTCGTTACTACCACACTACCTTACACCAATCTCTTCGTTATCGTTCTCTTTTTCTTTTGTTCTCCTTAGTTTTTTTTTCTATTTCTCTTCGAATTTTCATTGTTTTGTGTGGCGCATATATATTGGCGCTCTGTTGTACCAATATTCATGTGTTCAAATAAATAAATAAAATAAATCATTTTGCGAACCCTTTGCATATACCTACATATACAATTACATAAACCGAAACTCATTCAATTCATAGACATCAGCATACAGATCGGGCAGCCCACAAGATTTGAGAGCCTTAAGGTTGGAGACCCCAAATAATCTGATCTCCGCCCAGGTTAACAGGTAAGGTTTCTCCTCAGTTGGTCAGCTACAACATATGACCACACTAGGATCCTGTATGAGTTTTTCAAACACACAGCATACATCAATGGTACGAGATTCTAGGGTTTTAACCAAGGAGGCCTGCTGACCGATTTGACATAAGGAGCGAGGTTTCAGTAGGCCTGGGACAGTGTTTGTGCACTCGATTCGTTTACTGTGGTGACACTTGAGGAGGAAGCCAAAAGAGGAAGTTTTGAGTTGAAAGTCGATGTGAGAGAAATAATAGGAATTGAAGAGGGAGGTTGATTATGAATACAGTGGTCCTCAGTGCTGTTAAAAGTATTAGGGTGGTTATCATTTCCCAGTTGCCCACACCGTGGGAGGATTCTACTGGAGGTACCTGAAAAGGAAATTGGATTAAAGGTGATTTTAGTGACCTGAGAGTGTGAACGCAGTGCCCAAGGGACAACTGCTTGAAATCGGTCACACACGACCTTTTTGTGGGTTATTTTCGTGTTAGCTCCGTACTTGTTGAGACCTTACCGCCGGAGACGGATATCCGTGGGATAAGGCGAGGTGTGCATTTTCAGGGTCGACATTTTCTAACCCAACCCTTCCTTGTGGGAAAGCAGAATCGCTGTTATGCCGGTTGTCTGAAGGAAACACCTTACTGATGTCACACCTCTGTACAGTCAGCCGTACGACTTCGCCCTCGGACATTGGGTTTGTTGCTTTTAGTCTTACCGCTCTTCAACCGACTTGTCTGGCATGGTAGGACCTTGAGGAACGATTGTTCCAGCCAGTATAGCTCGATTGGTTCATCACGATAAGAAAGCAGACCACCACGTCAAGGTAGCAACGACGGTCGGTTTCTCCTACTACCCAGAAGCGCCACGAGGAAACCTCGGGTCGGACTTTGCTGCTAAATATATAAAGCAGTTAGTGAGGAAAATAAATGTCAATCATTAGTCCATTTACTAGTTTAAACGTTATGTTTGCTTTTCGTCCTTTTTTAGATCAATTCGGATATTATTATCGACTTCTCACAGAAGGCAAATACATAGTTACCGCCTCAGCTGATGGTTTTATACCAGCTATGGCTTGTGTTGATGTACAACACACACCGTCTATAAACGCACCATTTGTTGAAGCACTGCAAGTAAATTTCCTACTATTACCAACAAACTTCAAAAGATATGATGAGTTAAACAGTATTACAATCCCACTCGTTTCCAAGAAATTTCACATCAGCGGTTATCTACATGATAATTTATGCTTAAAACAGTATAATGAAATTATGAATGTAAGCTTTATTATGGTGATTGCTCTCAGAATTTTATTTTTATTATGTGATGATACCAATTAACTAGCATTTGTTACTTGTCAGTAATGAGTATCATTGTTAAAACTAGTGAGAATTCCCGCGACTTCAAAAAATATGAAAACCATACAGTTAATGGGATATTTTGAAACAATTGACACCAATCTTATTCATTTAACCATGTGCTGCTCCATCGACGAGACTAGGTTTACAGATTAAGCCTCGTGCTTAACTGTACCATCTCAAATGATGACAACTTAATTTGTCGGAAACATTTTGTTCACTTAGCATAGATTCTCTCTTAATAAAATAGAAAGCATGTGACGTCAGGAAGCTACTTGGAAAACAGATGAGGTGAGTACTTATCGACTTACATCTGCAAATCAAAGCTTATTGGTATAACTACATATACTCCCTAAGGAGACTGATGTCCGTCAACACTTCAATTTAATTGCAGCATTGCTGAGAAAGTACATAGCGAACAAGTGTTTGATAACTGATAATTTTTCTGAACGTTGCGTTTAAACATGTGATAGTGTAGAATGAAACATATTGTGTAGCAAAAAACAACTTGAAATTTCTCTTGCCATCCACCTTAAACATATTAGTTTCATTTCGGTTGAGCAATATTTTTAAAAAAATTTAAAGCGACGACAGATATCTACTTTGGTGAAGTGTATCTTTACTTTACTCATTTGGTGGTAATATCCACTAAGAGAAGTTACAACCCGAACAGTATTATGTTGATGACAAGTCTCACCGACTCGAATATCAACTAAGGAACCAATTAAATTCAGTAAGCAAATGACATCTGTTCCCTTGTAGTTCGGAGTTCCCCAAAATTGCACACCTATGACATGCTATGCATCGGGGCCTAAGTCACGCGTAAAATGTTAGGCTGAGAAATGAATATGGTCGAGGATGTGTACATAGCTCAGTAGTTTTGCGACGTTCGCCTTGAAGTTGGTTACAAAGTTGCTTCCAAACTTTTCTTGGTTCCCCATATATATATATCAAAAATGCTGCTGTTCAGTCACATATATTTTGACTAAACATTTAAACATTATGCAGAGTTCGTCGCGACTGCCAAAATGCGGAAATATTAATCAAGCTGAGACAATTAAATTCACCATTACTACAATATGAACACTTCCATTTATTCTTGTCATACATGATTACACTTGAGTATTTCATTTATGCACATAAGATACAAGCAAATAATTTCGCTAACAGTTTTCTGATGCATGATGCTGGACTTGTATGATTATAGCCAGCCAAACGGGAAGCGACTTATTGGAGATAAAAAAAAGACTTGCTTCCATTTCTGCTACAATTTTTGTACTGTTAAGCCGGGCTTTTGTGACATAAATAATATCAAAGGACTTTTCTATAAACGCGGTGAGAATACCAATTGCAGTGAATTTTACCTAATATGGATTAGATTACAATCTATTGTGAGGTAATCGCTTCTATCAAATTATATATTACAAAAGCGATTATCATCTTTCTTTAAAATAAGCAACCAGTGTAATCCAGCAAGTCGATCTTACCACGTTTAGTAATGTAAAATTTGATTCATTTAATTATAAAATGAAATAACTATTGACTTACAAATGATATATGTGGCTTCCCTATTATAGCTATTTCACATATACTTCTATCTTTTTAACATTTTTCTCTGTTTATAGATGATACCACAAACCACGTGGGTCGATGAGGACAGTTTAGCTTGAGATTACTGATACCTTACGGACATATCAATATTAGAAAATACAGAGAATATATCAAATTATAATTATAGATTAAATGTTTTATTAAATATAATTGTCCAATACTCATCTTGATTAAAAAGTTATGACCAGTTGTAGTACGTATATATAATAACAAATTGAAGTTAGAATCCTGAATACTAACACGTCCGTAACAGTTTATCAGGTAAACAGACAAACCTTAAAAAAAGAACGATAGTACGAAGCTGACAGAGCAGGACTATTTAAACTGTATTCAAGGTTACAGCCATCAGAATATTTAGATCACTTCTACGACGAATATGACATATAAACTTTCGTCCGTGGTAACCTACACGGTTACGTTATTTTGGATAAATCGGTACCTAATGACTATTTTACTAATGAGAACAACATCAGAAAATCAACTGAAAAACCCTTAATAGTGATTGGGAATGTTACTGAGATATGAGCCTACTGAATTTAAACGCGATTAACAAAAAAGAGTCTTAAAACAAATCACGATCCGACTTCTAAGCTCGTAATACAACATACAAAATACCAGGTCAAAAAAGCTGACATCCGACTAGATAGAAAAGTGAAATTAGTAAGAATATCAGCAAGTCCAATATCAATTCTACTTCTGAAGTGGCGAATAAAATATACTTTATGAATCAGTATACAGCCTGACAGATAGCCATGAGTTCTCTCGAAAATTATTTCAACATACAAATACTTTCATTCGAACATTCCAAGTACTGGGAACAAGTAGACGGATTGATGTACCACGGTAGAAGGATAAAGCTTTAGCCGGAATTACCACTTTCTTAGTGTTTGACTTTTGGAATTCGTTGCCGAACAAGAATTGATCACATCAGCAAATACTTTTCGGTAGAAGTGAAAAATTCGCGAAGTGGAAACAATAATGCAAATGAGCAGCAGCAACCATGATAACAACTAATGCATTCGAGGATGGCCATCGTAAGAAACTAGGACTTACAAGTAAACCTGCGACTTCAGAACGACAGCTAACTGGAATGCGGTCAAAGCCCCGTGGCCTTACTCATGATGATACTAGATAGTGTGTGAGGATAAATACCGTATTGAAACCAACGTAAGTTAGACGAATGTCAAATTTAGTTATCAAAGGAGTGCTCATCACTTCAGACTGTTCCCATGGAGTGGGAAGAACGTGATGGCCTATTGATCTTCCTAAAGTGACAAACAAATGTACGACCTATGACGCATCTGTCTAGTGCGTCACAAAGCAATAGCGTATTAGCTTAGAAATGCAACCAAGATCAACTTTCTTGTTATTTATTTGAACACATAAATATTGGTACAGAGAGGCATCAAGTATATATATATACCACACAAATCACTTTATAAGTGTGAACTATGAAACAGCCCGAACCAAAGCACGTGGTTTTCTTGAAGGGCCAAACTCGTAGCCTATGACTAAAAGGTCTGGTCCACAAGGCAGTGGAGCGACGTCAGGATATACAGTCTCGTGGTAGTCGGTGACTAATGACTGGTCCACATACCATTTGTATCAGAATTCTGTGGCCATTGAATTGCATGTAGAGTTTTCTAACTTCCCTAGGTAGAACCTCTATATCCAGCAACCCTGTTGAGGGGGCGGACATATGCTTTTTATCTGCTAAATTTTGCAAACACCACCACCACGAGAAGGCAGTGGGGTTTTCCCTGGTAGTAGCTGTATACGAGAGCATTTCGAAAGGGAGGATGAATTCATCCAGCCTTTAGCCGTAGCAGAGCACTTGGAGACCTCATTGACTGATGAAATCTAGATATATTGATAATGCCAGTAGTATTTGCACAGAATAATGCTTAACATATAAACGATTATATAACTAGCGATCTAACGCACTATCAACGGAGAATACTAATCACTCGACTAACGAAAGAAGAATACAAAGATTTCGCATTATGTATAAATAGAGGGACGACAAGAACGAAGCGTCACTTTATTCACAGAATTAATAAAGAAACATTTACTAGTAGGCAGGTTTTGACGGTTAGTTTGATTTGACGATTACCTCACCTTTACTGCATAAATTCACTTACTGTACATCCTGAGTGAGAACCATGTGAGAAACTGTAGTAAGATTATGACGCTATCAATTCAGTAACAAATTAAGGCGACGACATAGTGTCTCCACGTGTCACAACTGATAAACATACCAAATATAATCAAATATATATTCTTGATTACGGAAATTTGCCAACCTCCATCCAACTTATAGCTCGAATTATTAGTAAAATAAATGGTGACACGATGATTACTCGCTTAAACTAATAACTGGACGAAAGCATTCACCCAGTATTTTGCTGAAATAACTTGTGCCTAACTAGTGATAACTGCGCTAATACTACACTTTAAAAAGTTGACTAAGGTACGTAGAAGTCAGCTATAGATTTTGATGGTTTTGTACATATAATAGATTCCTATCGGCTACGTAACCATGCTGATTGTATTCTGGCCTACGATTAATTTTAAACTTACTACTCGCCTCAAACTGAAACTACAGTTCCTGAGCTTGAAATCAAAGCTGGAGTGTTCATTACATGTAACACTTCGAAGACTTGCAAAGTGATAATCATTTAGTCCACCCGTGCATTAACTGAGAAGACGCTTTGTATACCAACCTGTATTTATTGATCACTCATTTTCAGTGGATCTCAAGCCAGCGTTGGCGTTCACAACTCTTATGCTAAGTTGTTTAGCACGCTCAACAATTTTGACACGATTTTTTCTTGCCACAGTATGTGCGATAACTGCAGCATGAGTGCGATGTTGCATTAGTAAGACCTCCAGCTCCTTAAGAATTAGGTTAGAAGATTAGAGACTCACCTTAACATTGCGGATCAAGACGTGCTTGAAGCCATCAGGGTGGATATGACGAGTTCGTTTGGCACTTCCATAACCAATTTTGGGCATACGCACCTGCCCCTTGAATCTCCGTCGAACTCTGTTATCTATACCTCTTGGTTTTCTCCATTTGTCTCCGAGTCGTTTGTACAGATCACTGTGATGACGATGCCACTTCTTTGGGTGCTTTTTGATAATCTTTGGGTGATGTAAAGGTCGGATTGCCATATTTGAACTTAGCTATCGGGACAGACACCTAACCGCGTGAGTATGCTGGACTTCCAAAAACCCGCCTAAGAACTTGCTTAAAGTATCACAGAGTCCTGAATTCAATGTTGAAAAGTAATGTCTCATAAATTCAAACACTATTTTACTACATCCAAAAGTCACGGGTTGAAAATTTCTTACATGCCTTTGAACGGTTCGTAAGCTGCATTTACAGATGTAATCTTACTGATTTTCAATAGAACACTCTAAGAGGTTTGGTGTTTGAAATGAGGTGAGATTCTGTAACATTTTACAGTTAAATTTGAGGTTGAAAAGTGAAGCGTAAGCCTTCACTATGGGAGGATCCAGAAAGTTATGTTTAGTCGCTTTTTATTATTGGCGACTTCTTTGCTCTACTTAATGTAATAAATTCTCGATAGTTTATTTTTAATGGAATGTGGATAATATCTATTTATTATGAAATTATGAAATAATTACAAGGTTGGGGTAACCTGCATAGGATTAAGATAGACTGGTCAAAATCCATAGTGAAGGTTAACAGGGAAGATAATTTTTGTACCCAAGAAAGCATTTGGCGATAAGAATGTATAATTTAAACCTACTGCAATAACTTCACCCTTCCTCAAAACAATGGAAAAATTACTAATAATTCCACTTCAACCTGCGATAAAAGGGCGCATTGATCCATATCAGTTTGCTTACAAATGCAAAAGAAGCAACTTAGATGCTGTTGCTGCCCTGCATCACAACATGGTGTTCAACCTGAAAAAGGGTAAGTAGTATGTTAGATGTGCTTTTCTGAACTATACTTCAGCTTTTGATTCTATACCAGGACAACGTTTACTTAACAAGTTAATCAGCATCAACACTGACAGCTGGATAAACAACAAGCTATGTTCCTACCTCTCTGGAAGGGAACAGTACACTGTGTTTAAAGGAAAGTGTTCAGAGCCTCCACTGTCTCATGAAGGTGTACCACAAGGAGTTGTTCTTTCACCTATTCTTTTCTTTTTTTTCTGCACGATCTGTTTACAGAACATATAATAAAACAGACCTCTAAGTCTCAGCGTCTAATAGATTACATAACTCGAAATCTTTACAACAATGAATCACGTATTCTAATGTACAAAGTTTGTGCTCGACCTCTTCCAGAATACTGTACGTTTATTCTTATCAGTGCGCGCATAAAGGATAGATTAAGGCTGGACTCAGTAAAGAGACGATTTACACTTCGTATTTTTGGAGCTGATTATACGTTAACTTATAATTCTAGATGTAATAAACATGGGCTAGACCCTATATGGAAGAGGAGATTCAAACTAAATCTTATCTTTTTCTTCAAACTACTTCATAAACTATCGTTTACATCCGATCACGCGATTCAATATGCAGTAACTTCTCATTATGACAGCCATAATTCCTTGGCACAAGTGAAACAAACGTATTCTAAATCATCTCTTTACATGAATTACCTTACCTGTAAATTTTCTAGACTCTGGAATAACATACCACAATCTATCCGTACGATAAAATCACCCCCATTATTTGTTCGCTGCAACGATGCATACTGCTCCTCTGAAAATGCATTGAATGTTCTAGCACCTGTAATTGTATCTCATTCCACAGGTGATATAACAGGATTTTTAAATGTTTGGTCATCTTTATTAGTGAATCCCCTAAGTAAAACCACCCACTTGCTGTCAATGTGTTAACACCGTCCCTAGCAGGTTTGACTAATTTGAATAACATAAACAGTATATCACTGTGTCACATGACACACGCATTTATTTAGACCTGATTCATATATTTTGGTAATTACTGCTTTGTTTTCCGTGCTCTGTGTTTTCGTTTTAATTTCTCTAGTTGTAGATAATTATCATTTATTCGATCTGGCACACGAATTGACCTTAATTACACCGTTCATAAATCAACAGGCTGTCCATTTAGGAAGTATTAAAAATTCCTGGCTGATGCACTGGATCACTGTAACACATGTACTACCTAAACAATTACTGAACTTGTATAATTAAAACTTTCTTCTATCACATGTTTGTTCTGTACATCTAATGTTCCTCTTTATATCAAATTGATCGTGCCTGTAAACTGCCGTGAATTCTGTAATTATTATTTTCAGAATGTAAATAAATTAAATTAAATTACAATTTGTTAATTCTTGCATATTACTTATTATTCTTTACTGTTCTCCATTATTCTTTTCCGGGTTTTTGAGAAAAGACGTTGCTGTATTGCGGAGAGTGCTGGAAGCAGTTAGCAAGATGTGTTGTGAATCTTTCTAGGTCATAATTAATATGGTTGTGGATAGACATTTAAAATCATGCAAACTCCTGGCAGGCGTTATTTTACCAGATACTAACCATCCCCTTCACTCTTATCTTTCTCCTTGTATATCTTCTAGTAGAACGAGACGTAATTACATTAAAATCCATGCATGCAAGCAAAAGTATAAAAGTTCTATAATACCTTACCTAGCAAATACACTCTGTGACGAACAGGTTAGATTTAACCTGGTCAAAAACCTGCACTCTTAATCATGTCTTTAATTTTAAAAGTTGTACAGTTTTTCGGGGGTTTTTTAAACCTTTTTTATGTATTTTTTTACAGTTTTTCTGCTGCGTAAGTAACTTGTTCAAATACCCTGTGCTGAGAATTGTATATTGTACCAAAATATAATACTGAATAAAGCCATTAATAATAATACCATTGTAAATTAAATCCTGCTTCACATTCATTCCAATAGTGAGTGACTATCTGAATTCTTTAGCGAAGTGGATAACTCACAGACATTTGAAGTAGAAAACAATTGGTTTGGATCTCTAAGCTACTGTCCGTCTAACATTGCCTCTGAAAGTAAATTTCTGATATAATTGTATAATGTTTCTATTGGGGTAACCTGAATTATTTAGTTCTCTGTATATAATTATCAAATGGACGTCTAATTACATCTAACCCAGCAAAAGCGATTCTAGACGGCAAAATTTGTATTTATTACCAATAGCTTCTCACAACCATTTGTCGTCCGTGAAGATAAGGGCATATAAAGTTCTTGTTTCACGGAGGTCTTTAATGAATGTAAGTTGTAGCGTTAAACAAATCAACAAAATATATAGTTCTGTAAATCTTAGACATTTGGTTCTTATCGCACTATTTTTACTGGACTCATCTAGCTGAATGTGCCCGGTGACGCATGCATACCAGATCACAAATGGGTACGCCGTGCCATGCATCATTCGCAGCCGTTGGCCAACTTCGAAACTCTTTACCTCTGACTTATGATTTGACTGAGTTGTCACACTTAGATTATGAAGGTGTTACTGGTAAAGAGGTTGTCGATCTTCGAATACTTGTTGCATCTTTAAAGTAATAGCACTGTGTCAGCGTAGCACACTTGTTCTGTGAAGCTAAATATGAGGTAGCAGTTTACCCACAGTCAATCTAACAGTCTCATTAGTAACAGCAATCCACGTTTTGACGAAGTTAGTACACTGACATGCCAATCGCATTCCAAGTCATAGCAGCAAGTTTCCTGTATGTATGAACCACATTGAGGACGCTTTTTCATAACTGGAAAGTTTACCGGAGATAGCAACGTTGTTTTCAATCAACGAAATTGTTCCTTCCTTAAAGAGGCAAATGCAGTTCTCGGTTTACCTAAGTTCATTGGATCCATAAATTGCAGATTTTAGTGACATGTGGCATTGTTATTGAGAGAGTTTGGAAAAAAAGTTAACAATTACCATGCCGTCGTTTTTAATAACCATGTAAGAGTTCAGTTCACAGTATACACATTAAAATTAATCCGTGATTTAAATTATCAGACAGGGAATACCACTTAATTAGGTGACAGACATTTCCTTCTCTAAAAGATGTCCGTCATGTCATGAACAATTGTTTCCGTTTTCCTTCGCTTCTCATCTCCAAGTATTCAAAAGCTAATGTAAGTTTTCTCGTTTATTTTATGTTCGGCTTCAAGGAGTGTGTGTTCGGGAGCAACTGAAACTACAAATTATGACGCTGGTTGGTCCTTCAGTGATTGTTTTAGGTTGCTCAGTAGCCTTTCTTACAGGCCACGGTTTGCCATATGAGATTTCAACGTCCAAGTACCGTTTAGTCTGTGATCTTCGAGGCATCAACAGAGCTCAGTCTTACGAATTTCGAGATCACTTCTAATCCAAGAGTTATAATTTTCTTTGCAATTTCCCGTAAAACAACCACCACAGTCCATCCAGGTTGTTGCAGGATTCATTATTCGGCTTACTGCTATTCATTCAAAGCTTCTCTGCTCTCCATTAGATTGGCCTCTGACAATGGTGCTGTGAATACAATTAGGAAGTTTCCAATACCAGGTATTTTTTCCCCGATTTTCGATGTAGTTGTCACCATTTTGTTAATTCTAACGTCTGTTCCTCAACATACCTTTTAATCACTTGTGATCAAGATGTAACGAGGAGTTGGTAAAATGTTAGACAAATTCATTAAATGTTATGGGTGGAGTTGTAGTTACTGTAGTTACGGTTCTGACTCCCACTTTACTGGTTGTATTAGCAAGTACATGTGTCTTCGTTGTAAAGGAAGTCTTAAATTTCACTATCACTGGTTTGGTTCTTCTAACGATCTATAAACTCTTACCAGAAACACAGATATGGGTACCTTATTATAAATCCATAGCAATGCTTGAATACTGCAGTGCCGCAACAGGCTGAATTATGTGCTTCAAAAAGTTGTAATGGAAACTTGGACCTCTCTATGTAGCGAATAAAGAGCACGCAAATACAATCCACACCACTGTGTTATTTAAACCAAGCACTCAATTTTTTTTGAATGCCTGGTTTTTAAGTGTTATTTTCTCATATCCTTTTACCATCTATCAGTGCTGTCAGTGGTGTCAATCTGCATCAGTATGTAGTCATTGTTGCTTACCGAGATATTTTATCACAGCGCTCCGTCTGTGTATCTACCTCAGTACGTTCTAATCACAGGTGCTTCTTTTAGTCTCATTTAGATGTATATGTTCAGATTTAGGTATCTGGAGCTTCGAATCATCCCCTAAATATTTCTCTAAGTAATTGCCATTGTGGTTATGGTATAGGATTGACGGCAACCCCAGTGCTGTGCAAATGTTCGGTTCATTGATATAAAGTTCCGATAAGCTCACGATGAAACGAAATGATAGAATAAACTCTTCAGTTAATTGAAACTATTAAAAAAAGCATTATATGAGGTACATATGTTTCTGGTGCATGTTACTTTCATGAAAAACGTGAAAGCACGCTTCTGAAACGATAATTTTTTGTGGTTGTGGGCATACGTAAAATAGAATTTTGTTTTTTATCAGTCTGGTTGGTTTTTTGTTGTCGAAGGATTTTCTTTTCAGCATATATTCGCGATATTGTCCCTTGTTTTTATACTTCGTGGTTAATAATATACCCGTAAATTCTAAGCTCAAAGTGATTCCGATTAGTTAAAGACTGATTTGATCTTGAATTCTTTTGGATAAAGTACTCATCGTTCAAAGACTGGTTTGCCTAAAAATCAAGCATCGTCAAATATTTGGGAGGAATGGACTAAATAACTTAAACTTATTCTGCTCTGTAAAATTCCACATAATGAATCTGTAAAGGTGTAGTACTTAAAGGTTTGCCTCAAAAAATATATGGTCGTCTAAAGAAAAACTTTGGGTATTAGTAGAGAGAACCTTAAATCAATTGAAGTTAATCCTGATGTGACCTATATTAGTCTTTTCAAAAAATTGCTAAAATGCGCCCTGAAAAGTAAAACTGTCACCACTAAGGTCTTCTGCAAATGGCTAAATGGATCAATTTGACATTACTGCGCTCTCAGTACAGCTTTTCTAAGTTCAGCTGCATTTGTTCATGGGCCAAATACCACCTTAACTTGAGGCTTAATAAACGATTAGTAGCCTGTAGCTAAATCACTGACTAAACAAACGCTATTCCATACTCTAATAGATTCTGTAGCTAATATTATTTATATCCTAGTTCCAAGGACACATTAATTTTGTTGGTGTATGCTGCATAACTTCTTTTCACATAGATCGAAATTGAAAGATATTGTAGAGAATACGCTCATGTACATCATAATTTCTCGCACAGTTACTGGTGGTCTTGAGTTTACAATGACTGAAATTGATTCACTCAATAACTAAACATGAAGTTATGAGGTCCAGCTTGCTCGAGTCGGACACATGAAACGAAGACGAACCATTTGTTAGCAAGTTAGCAACCACAAACTAATGCGAAATCCCCTTCGTCCATCCCCTATAAATTTACTGAGTTCCGCGAAAATTTTAATAAGTCATTGTTGATTTAATCTCGTTATTTGTTGTTAAATTTGTAATAGTACATTCTGACATTATTTTATCATTAGTCTGTGGTAAGCAATTATCTACGTTTATGTTCGCCTACATGCTTTTACTTGTATGGAAACTCATAGTTTGTCTTAGTGTATTATGCAATACCAGATCGATGTATTAACTACTGTCCATATGTTTCAGTAATCTAGCATTCTTGCACCATATTGCTAAGTTGTGTTTCCTGAAAGAGTGCAGAACATGTAGCTTATAGTAGGACAAGAAGTTTAAAAAAATCTTCTCAAAAGATTCTAACATCATAAATTGGGGAATAATGGAGTTACCGACCATCAAGCACCAGGGATGAGGGTAATGATTCAATACACTTATGTCTAATGCACTGAGCATCTTGTCTGTCGCAGGTCGTTTACAATTCGAGTAAAGACAATTATCCAATGACTTTAAAGCTGCTATTCGACATTTGTATATTCAGTACCTCATACTCTCAACCTTATGTCAACTTTGCTATTCTACTAACACAATCTACGACATACAAACTCGGACTATGTAGTCAAGATTAAAGGGTTGTCATCTGATAAAATGAAATGACAAGTGAACAATCATGACAGTGACAATGTTATTCGTGTTATGAGACACCTTACATTCCTTTGTTACATTTTTGAAATAAATATATATACCAATCTGTTATATAATAGAATATATTTCTGCAAGGGAAGATACACGCCATTTTTACAGGCGTGATCTACAAATTACAACATTTATTGTTTCACAGTATGCATTTCAAATAAATATAATATGTAAAAGTGAATATCAGTTCATTCTTTCATATATACTGACTAGTCTTCAAAATATTCTCCAAAGTGGCATCGTGTCCACGTTACACGCCAGATCCAATCTCGGAATAATTGTGCTAGGATTTTGGTCATGCTAAGTATTTATGCAATGCAGTTTTTTAAGTTTATAGTTGTTATAAAGTAGACTTGTAGAGCGCTTGGTGTGAACTATGACCTTGAGAAAACACGTACGTCTAGTTTGTTCCATGTGTCAGAAGTCTCATAGCTGTGTCCTCAGAGCATGATTCTGAAAAAAAGAAACCGACGAGCAACAAGGCACATGGATATAAGCGATAAAAAATACTTAAAATTTTGTAGTGAGTTACGTTTTTTGTCTTCGTTTTTTGTCATTACATTTTAAAGCATCACGACTGTCGCACTGAGCTATGGAGCTTCTACTCAGACATAGACCATAAAGTTGATGTATGAGTATTATTATTTGGACGTTTTGTAATAGTTTCAAGCATGCTACAAATTCTTAGAACATCAATCTATTTGCTTACATGATGGATGTATCAATTAATACTTTACTATTGTGTTTGTAATACTTGGTTATTACTTTCTATTTGATTGGACGCTCATTGTAAATCACAGAGTTTGTACGTTCATTTATGCTGATATAATTCAACCTTGCTTAAATCCTTAGTCAGAACAATAATTCCAATACTTCTCATGATCGTATTTATGTCACGATGGAGCCAGTGATTGGACAGTTCAATATTCATACAAACTACGAAGCTATCAAGGTTTGCTTGAAAATGTTTGAAATCTCGAATGTGACCAAGAAAGATGTTAAAAATGATGAAATTGTGTCTCACGTTTTACACTGCTGATCATACCCTTAAAAATAGCATATGTTTTTGTCAAAAACTAGTTATCTTTATGTTACTTCAGATCTTTGGGTTTTTTCATTATTGTCCATTGAGGTGGCCACAGACACAACTAACTTAGCACTTGATTGCTGGAGTGAAAATATGAAGATCGTACTTCATCAACGCAGTTTTGAATAGCTCTCTATCTCGCCTCAATTTACTCCACTAGATTTTACCGCTAGCTTACCTTATAAATTGGCTTATAAATAACGGGTAAATGCGGATGCTGTAAATCGGGATCCTGTCTACAATGCTTTAGAATCAAGATGATACTTAACAAATCAATGACAAATTTCAGGATGCCCGGCTCGGCTGAAAATTATGCTTCAGATGATTCAAATACAGGTATTTATTATAAACTGTGAGTATTTCTGTACATACACACGTTCATTTGAATCCTAAAAACACGACAATCCAAAATTTCGAATAATCTGGTACATATCCTGAGGCGTGCATTAACGTTTTGATATTAAGAAAAAGCTGTATATCTATTTTATAAGCTGAAAGATTTTTACTGAGCTAAGAAAAAACGAGTGGAATAATATACAACATAATGAGTGATTCCCGGTTCATCCAGCAAGAAATGGTTCACGAATGCCACATAAACAGTTCACTTTTTAGCCTTTGAAGAATGTTGTATCACAAGACAATCAACGGTGGAATGTCATGTTGAGTCAATCCTAAGGAGAGTCTTTGTGTGGAACAAGCAGTGTATCTAAGACTTTCGCATTTGCTGAGTCTTATTAAATCGGTTCCGACTGAAACATTTGTAACCGAAACAAATGCACATATCCAGACAGCGCGACTGACAATCTAAACGATACAGGAACATTCAGGTAAATTAATGAAAGTTAGTTAAAGTCTTCAAACACTTAGATAACGAGGGTTTGATTCGCTTTCGATTGTCCTCCGCCACACCATAACATTTAAAAAACCCAGTCAACTAACATCTAACTAATTGATTGGATGGTAGTAGAGAAAATGAAGTTGGGATGTGTGAGCGTCTGTCTCGTAATTCAGAAAACGTGCGCACAAATCACCCATACACCTGTATCTAACCTATTTAAACACTCATTAGAAAGAAGTAAAAACATGTCATTCTCCGCAAATATTTAAAAAAGAGACAGGAAACATCCATCTTGTTATCGATTTGTCGCACTACCTCCGCCATTGCCAAAGAATGTGGAAGATATGACGGTGTACATTGACTAAAACAAATCTTAACAAAGCGCAGTAGAGATTCAGGAAAGTCATTATTCGTGCACCTCGTTTACTTTTTTGGGAATACTCTAGCTGGATTGTAGCGGAACAACTGGCGGCTTGATAATCGCTAAATCATAATGAGTGTTTTACATCACTTTGATGAAGTGTAATGCCCAAAGTACTCTATTGCAACCGGTTAGATAATCCTTTATGATTCTTACATCTCTTACACTCTTTCGGATGTTATAGCTACGGGTTCTCACGGGAATACTCCAAAACGAGAACCAGCAACCATGAGGACGTTCAACGTTTATGGACTATCGCCCAAAAAATATGCTAAGTAACCCTATCATAATGGTAGACGTTTCAGCACTGTTTTACGACTTTTCTATTATTATCACTACCAACCGACCATAAACTACTTATTCCCTGTCACCCCCATCCATCAGTATTGTTTCTGACATTTTTAAATGAACAATTGTTTGGTTGCTTGGTTATGTACAAACTCAGTTGTTACCTACAAACAGTTTATGAGTACAAAAGTGTTGTGGAGAAACCATTAAGGGTTTCTTCAGAAATGCAACGACACACAATTTTCAATGATGTTAGTGTAATACTTGCCATGTTTAAAACAACAGGTTATGTGTAACTGAAAAGATTGAGTTGACTTTATATGGGAAAAGGAAAATATAAGGGAACGGAAATTAAGGAAACTCAAAATACTTAAATACTTTAATAAGTGTGTTTGTGAACATAGAGCAAGAATTAGCGAATATTCATTTGTCACCAAGTGATTAGTAAAGAGAAAAGAAGGACATTAATAAAAAACAAAGATGAATAAGAGAACATCTTATCATTGTGGTAAGATGTGACGGTAGAATAAGTGTCCGCGCAGTAATATTTTGGAGTGTTGCTATGAAAGTCTCAATCAGTTACAAAGGATAATCAAATATCAATATATATGAGCCATATATACGTGGCGAAGACAAAATATATCTAAAAGTTAATTCATTTAGGTGTAACATAATATATTGGCTTAATCAAAACTTCGGATGCCTAAGATTAATACTTATTTAGAAGAAGGGTGAGAAAGTGAAAAGAGATGAACAACAACCATGATAATATGATAGCGAATATCGCCCCATGAAGTAAAACATTACTCGGGTGAATACGTGTAAATTTATGTAATAGGGTTCGGAGTAAAACTTGCCATTAGTACAATCGTTTGTGTAATAATAATTTAGGACGTTGTTATGGGAGTCACAATTGATTACAAATAATAATCAAATATCAATTTTTATGTGTTATGTATGTGTGGTGAAGGTAAAGTGTATCTGAAATGTGCAACACAAGATAATTTGTTTTTCGTTATAGACTTTGCGTGTTCGGGAATAAGGTATGTTTAGAAGGAAAAGAATGGACGACAAGAATACCTAATGTGCCGGAGGACAAATTGTGGTAATAGTAAATATGAACATAACTTCAATCCACTCAAGTCTGGAGAGCAGAACATGCTGTTAAAGCACGGCTCTTTATGGTCAAGTGGGATTTCACGAACCAATGATATTGATGCTAATTTATTGTGCAAAATACATCTTCAAATCATGTTTGTAACGTAAATCTGGTTACACTTCCTTTTGAGTGATCCTATTACAAGCAAAACTAGACAATTCGCTAAAACGAAGACTGCTTATGACTCCATAGAATCTATAAAAATAAAAATAAGCTGAAATACCTTCGACAAGAAAGGATGGTAGCCATTTATTCATCAGAATACTGTTTTCAGCATCATATTTTGAACTCACACACAATATTATACTTTGAACTTCTTGAACCACTTCCATTTATATAGTTCTTTGTACATTCATACCACATTCACGCTTGATTTCCTTGCCCTATTAGAATGTTCATGTTTGAAAAGTGTCTTCGTAAAATAGAAATAAATCATGTAGTCATTCCTTAACTATTGCACGAAAAGTGACTCAAATTCAATTCTCATGAATATTGTCTACTCTGCTTCTCATCCATCCGTTTTCTTACCCTCCTTAACAGCCCACTCAATATATGCCGACAAAAACACATATGAAACGGGTGACGTCTCCCTGCGCCATAATAAACACCTCAATTATAAGGTTGCGGTTTGCCGAAGCTCTCAACTTCATGTGGATTTATTCTTGACCATCAGTTGCACATCGCAACGCAAGTCCCATGAATCGAGTCAACTGTCATATAGACAATACGAGTCTCACTAATATTAATCACATTCATAATCTAGAAGTTTTACTCCCCATATTACTATTACTAATGTAATTTTTAAAATATCAACCATAGTAACCTACTACAATAGAGAATGTATCTTCTTTTACAGTTTTCTCTCGCCCATAAACTGACATGTCTGATGTAATGGACTGTTATTTGAGAACAAATTATTATTTTTGTTATTACTAGTCCATTCTTGAGGTACGGTTGTTTATTGCATTCGTAGCTTGTGATCCAAATAACAAGAAAACCAATGCCCGATTCAGGCATCAAAAAGACGGTGAGTTAACAACCTAAATATATTGTTCTAATAATTATAACAATTTTGACGACAAACCTTCAAGAACAAATTTCACAAGATGCCAGGCCAAAACAATATTGAACTGAAAAAGCAAAGGTCAAAATTCTGAACAAATAAGTTCGACGTTTTGGTAAAGCAACCCTGAAACAGTAGTGTAACTTACGACACTTTATACTCAGATAGAAACTTTGAGTCCTCAAATAACATTGTCGCCCCTTTCCCCATGATCGTAATCTTATTGTTTCCACACTGAAAGCAACTAGGTAACTTGAAGGCTGCTGGTTTCAGCAACCATGCAGCTCCTGACCAATCCTGTTCACTAAAACTCAAGATGCACTAACTTGTCAACTGACTATCGAATTCATCAGTACTTTGAGAAATAAAGTAAGCACCACTGAATTTCATGGAGAAGGATTTCTCGATAATGAAGTTGACGAGCTTAACACCGGTTCAGTTGCTTTTTTCCGATATACATCTGTCAGTATATAATCATCACTCATTCCCACGAATATTTAAATACAATTGAGCTTAGAACTGCCATGGTAAGAAATTCTGAGGCCTCTAATCACATTAATTCTCTGCGCCACATAGCATCCGACCCATAGTCTTGGAAGAATGTGCGTGTTTTTTTACTTCCTCACTAAACCGTTGCTTAGTCAAGAAGGAAATACCCTCCAGCTAGAAATAGGGTTAGTTGTACATGCACTCAGGTGGAAGCTTGTGGTCTCTAACCTATTTAATTGCTCTTCGCAGCGGTATATGTCAATAAAAGACATGTTGATTGATCTTTTCGTACCTACCTCACAGGAAAACCTGTTTACTTGGAGTCACAACATAAACGTTGTGGAAGAAGCCTGTTAACTTACTGCAGTAATTAAACCACGTGACTGCAACGTCTGTGAAGCGTTTAATGGAGTTGGTCACCATATTCCGACTTAGAAATCGAATTGCATGAGTATATGTAGGTGTCTAGCGATATGGCTCTCAGGTCACGTAACAGGTAGATCCCAAACTGTTGGAGTCTACTCCTTTCAATCAGACTGGTTTTCAATATCAAATGAAGTGCTGCAACATTCAATCTTTGGCCCACTGATTCTTTTATTTAGCAATGACCAACTTAATACTCAGGACTCTTAAAATTTCTGTAGGTAATCTTATGAAATAGAAACGACTGGTGATGGTAAATAGCGGTAATACTTTACCCAGCAAATACTACCTGTTAGATATCAGTATCGCATTCTACACTAGTAAAAATGACATGAGCTTCGCTCTTTAGGATAGTTCAGCTGTCTCTTCCCGTTAGCATTCTAGAGTCGTTAAAGCATATTCACTTTTGAGGTTCCTTTCCGGAACAGCTGGTAGCCTGACTCTAGATCTATCCAAAAACAGTTCTGAGTATTTGCCAAAACTGTGTTATGTCCCATCACTTTAAAAAAAGATGTCGCTCTTTCGGAACGCGCTCAAAGAAGAAAAACTAAAAATGTACTGGGACTAGAAAACAAATCCTGTCATCCCTTTCGAAGTTCTAAATTTTCATTTGTATTAATAGAGGAGGACTGATAGGAGGAAAATGGTCATGATATAATATGATTTCATTGTCCTCTCCATCAAAATAGGCAATTCACACGTTTCGATTTTTAATCAAGCTTCAGATTACATCCATCCAGTATATAACACAATAACGCTCGCACAAAAATCCGTGTGGACTAGTTCCATTGCAATTTCAGGAAGTTGGAAAGTCCCTACTAGAGATTATAGTAATGGTACTCCTTGTTGAGTCTTTTAAAAGAGAAATGGTCGATTACTTTAGCACTACATCAGCTAAGGGTGATTACTCTAGGTGTTCTGTGGTCATTGAATTATTTCGCCCCTCAGTTTCCAAGAGAAATACGACAGGATCCTTGCATCTACGTAACCAACAACACAATCCAACTACTCTAATACAGATCTCATGGAACAAGCTGTTTAACCATTTTCCTAAGTACGGTGAAATCTAAGTTTATGTCAATCCAATAGAATGTCTAGACTACTCTCAATTTATGATACAAGATAATAGGAACTATATCTTATGCATACCTAAGTTGGCTGATCACAAATATGTTAAACATTGGTATGTTATCTAGGATTTCAAGCTTGATATTTTGTTTTATACTTTCATGTTATTGACCTTCAACCTCTGAACTTATAAGGTTACATATTTGATTAAGAAATGAAGGGTGAAGATAAACTAGGAGTATTTATTAGAGGTAATATGAGATTTGTTAGATGTTAGCTCAATAAGATGAGGACATATGGCAGGAACTGTGTTCATATTTAAGAAAAAAGTTGTTAATGAAAAAGGTTTACCTTGATAAACTTTATTAGAAATGTTTTAGTGTGTAAAGTTTTCGAATCTTGGGATTTTTGGATTCAGTC
Source organism: Schistosoma margrebowiei (assembly GCA_944470205.2). Taxonomy (NCBI): domain Eukaryota; kingdom Metazoa; phylum Platyhelminthes; class Trematoda; order Strigeidida; family Schistosomatidae; genus Schistosoma; species Schistosoma margrebowiei. Next base: position 23,818,948 of record OX104024.1, read on the forward strand.
ACCGTGAATTGTTGCTGACAGATGGAGTCTATGTCGGAGTTCACAGACCTGTATTTTTATTATCAGAGAAGTTATGTCAATCTTACGGTATCGTTCAACGGAAGTATGTGATCGAAGGTAAGATATTAGATATATTTCGCAATACCTAATTATTTGTTTTCATGCAAAAATGACAACCTTTGTTTGAGGTGTTCCAGTCGTAACTGGCTTTAAAAACTTATTTGTCTTTAGACTAATCTACGCGTTGTTAATGATAAACGTGCCGACAGCTTTAATGTTAGTTGGTCTTCCTATTAATGATTTTCTTCATTTGAATTATGTAGAGCTCGATATGTTTATTATATTTCAAACATAAGTGTTCTCAACATCTTTTCAGGTGTACATCTTTATGTGGTTCTTCAGTTCATATTATTATTGGAAGTTATAGAATTTAAGTGCCATGCTTATGCTTTGAGAGCAACGGAGTATGCTTTTGTAAACCTGACTTTTTTATGTCCCAATGATTTCGATATCAAGCGTCCTACTTATAACGCCTTGGTATTTCTCAAACTAACAGTCAATCAGTACCACAGATATAGGTGAATATATATATCTCATCAAATAATTTCAATGTAATTAAGATGATCCAGATGTATAATTTAAAAAGTTTTACGAGTAGCTAAACACATACAACAACACACTAAGAGTCAGTAGTCGACTCCGTACTTTATCTAGTTCAATTTACTAAAATTAAAGACTTACCAAGCTATTAAACCCAATTTTATATATATATATATATATATATATATATATATATATATATATATATATATATATATATATATGATCTCAAAACTAAATTTTCAGTGGGATACTACTTTATATTTCACTCATTTAAGAAAGTGTTTGAAAATCGGTTTTTTAGGCCACCGTGACGCCGAAATTTGGTTTCTAAAATTTCAAAAAATGATTAGTCTCATTATAAAACCGCTTTCGGTTGTTCATTCGAACTTAATACTGCCCCATCAGTCTATTACCGCGTCGTTACTTTATTATAATCAGGACAAAAAATTTGTTCTATCTAATCAATCAGCTTACTGTCGGCACTTCACTAAGATTACTTTCATAAGAAGACGATCTAAGATTTAACAAGCACTCATTCATTCAGTTATCGTATGAGAAAATGTTCTTGCGTCAAACGAGAGCAATTTATGGCTCGGAATTCAGTTGAACTTTATGTCTGATGAAGTTTAAAAATGTGTGTTTTGTGGATTGAAAATTGTTTAATTTATTTTACGAAATCAATATCTTCACTTCGAATGCTTATTTAATTTTTCAAAACGTAACATCAGAAGTTAACTCTTTTGTGCTCCTAAGATTAACGTTTCATCTTATTTTGTTTCAAAGCCAAGTGAAAATTAACAGATTTTCACTAAATCAGAATGTTACTTTAATTATTTATCCCAATGAAATAGCTAGAGAATACAACGGATTTAACGAAATTGTAAAAGCTTATATTAAATGCAAATTAACCTACGTTCTTTTTTACTAAGTTCACTGCAATTCACTCCATTCACTGAAATCACTGTGGTGGTATAACATTTCTATGAAACATATTTGGAATGAGTTATATCCATATGTAGATAATAATTTCCCCAGCAGTACTATTTCATTGTACGCATGAAGAACACACGTGTCATTTCAATGATAAAAATAACAAATAGGTACTAGAAATGAAATCAATTTGGCTGTGACCCTTTGCTATTTCAAAAAGTCATTGAATTATGAATAACATAGACAATCACACAGGATAATGAGTAAATAAGCAGAGATAATGGTGGCTAGCAGTGGAATACAGTACGCGCGTTTATCCCTTTTTGGGACTCGTCATCTAAATGTACCTGCATTTCAGAGTTGATGTTCACTCAGGGATTTGAACCCAGTACCGTTCGCGTCAAACGCCGCCACGTTATCCACTTAGCTACTGAGTCCAGATAGCCAATAGCTCTTACAATGCGGTGAAGTTTAATTTATTTTCTATTGGTTGTTTGAATTTCTCCATTGATGTTCAGGACTGCAATTGATCAGTCGCTTATTGGCATATGTGCATCGTGTGCGGACCGTCTCTATATTGTCTTGAATTACAAGCATTATAAACTAACTCCGATTGTCTCTGCTTGTAATGCTTGTGGTTTAAACCAAGATTGAGGCGGTCGGCACACGATGCACATATGTTGATAAGAGACTGGTGAATCGCAGTCCTTAACATCAATGGAAAGATTCAAACCACCGATATAAAAGCGAATAAGTACTTTACAAAAAAACCAGACGAATTTGTCTTTCTTTCTTTTGTCAGAAATTATACTTTTTGAACACAAATTATTTTTTTTGGTTAGATTTACAGAGATGTATGTTTGTGACTACTCAAACGTTTGATAAAAAATGTGAACATTTGAATTTTTTCCTAAAGATGGCAGTCATATATGAGCTTTATGTACTACAAATGTAATATAAAAATTCATTATCTTTTTATTGCGTAGAAAATAGTTAATAAAACGATTGATTTGCACAATATCATTTCTTTGAGTTATACTCTTTCAGTTTTGATGTTAACTGAAGCTTTCAGTACAAATAATTGATTGAAGCAATAAAGTACATATTGCTGGTTTATTTTATATTTTCAAATAAGAATTAAACTGTAGGATTGTCTTTACAACTTTTTGCCTTTTTATTTTCAAAGGATCAATTCCATTAATTCAGCTCAACTATAGTGAACTAAGCTCACAAATATTGGTGCCAAGGGAACAAATTGAAAATTGTATACAAAATGTTCGTGCAACGTTAGGTCAATACTTGTATCATGAAAAATTTGCGGAAGTTATATTTAATGATATTGGAAAGCTACGTATAAACAAGAAGAAATCGAAATTTTGTTTCTTCAATAGTTTCCTAAGTGAACTTGATAATACTGGAAGGCTGGCTCAAACATTTCAAAATGTGAGTTGATGTGAAATAGTTTCTCTTTTTGAGAATTTTAAAAATTGAGTAAACTTTTGAATGTAATATCCAGTTTCTAAGGATGCAGCATAAAGTATAATAAATCAACTGTATCCTAGGCTTCTTTTTAGTTGCCATAATGAGTTCTTTTCCTTTTGTCTCGAGGCTCCAAAGCTACGGCTCACCTTATATTCCTGTTGTAATGTTTTCTGTTAAGTATGTTTTATCCACTTTAAATTTTTTCTCCTAATCTCGTGTATCAGATGGTTCTTCTTTTACTAGAGTAGGTTATTGCTGATGCTCTCCGACCAATTGATCTAGATTATCATGTGTATACAGCTGTGTGATCTCCTTATCCCTCCTTGTATCTTTTTTTCTCTTCCCAAATTTAGTTCACTGTATTATACTTTTTAAATAACATCTCCAAACACTAATCTTCCCGATTACTGCCTATACTCTTATTACCTCTACCACTACGGGATTTGAATCGACCGCTGCATCTCTGTGCTAATGTAGTGTGGCAACTCGAACTGATGTACATACGTACGAAGTTCTACGTTGTTACTGACTGACTGACGGACTGACCCCAACGAGAAAAATCGTCTAAGCCATTTTAACTCTGCGCTGAGAGTTGAAGGATCTTTGTTTAGAAGATTTATGACGTTTCATAGTAGAAGCCAAAAATCACAAGATCGACGCCCCTTCTAGCAGCCAGAGAAACAATTAACATAGGTACATGGAACACCCAGACATTATGGGAGATTGGAAGAACCAGTCAAATTTCCACGAGAACAAAAAGATACAAATCGATGGTTTTAGGAAGAATTGAAACCCACTGGATGCGAGGTGGTCAGAAAAAACAAGCACCAGGAGAGGTGTTGTTGGACTCTGGTCATGAAGAAGAAAGCGCTTCACACACACAAGGAGTTGCACTGATGCTGTCCAAAGAAGCACGAAGAGCACTCATATGATGAGAATCTGGAGGATCCAGAATCATCGAGGCATTCTTCAAAACGAAAAAGGATAGGATTACAATGAATGTTATTCAGTGTTATGCATCTACCGGTGACAACAACTAAGACGATAGAAATCAGCTTTATGAGAGGCTGCAATCGATCGTATAGAAGTGCCCAAAAAGGGACCTGACCATCCTGATGTGAAACCTAAACGCCAAAGTCAGAATAAACAACACCGGGTATGAGGTTATCATATGACGACATGGACTGATTGTGAGAAAGGAACGAGAGTGATGAGAGATTTGCAAATTTATGTGCGTTCAACAAAATGGTTATAGGCAGCATTATTTTCCCCCACAGACGCATATACAAGGCTATAAGGGTCTCACCGGATCACATTACACAGAATCAGATTGACCATATTTGCATCAATAAAAAAATCAGAAGATTCGTTGAAGACACTAGAATAAGGAGAAGAGCTGACACAACTTTAGATTACTACCTGGTTGCGGCCGAGATGAAACTAAAGGTAAGGAACCACAGGACAACTAACAAAGCATCATCATAAAATGTTAATGCCACGTCCATTTGGGATACAGACGATGACGAAAAACTGAAGATAGATCTCAGTAATAGGTTCCGAACCTCATAGGACCCACTCAAATAACAGGATATTGCTATGTAGGATAACATGAAAGGGATCAAAGATTCAATAATGTGAACATGTCAGAAGGCTGTCAGCCTCAAGAAACATCATCATAATGAATGGATCTCTATGGAAACCTGAACAAGATTCAAAAAACGAAGAACAAGATGACAGCAATTAACAGCAGCCAAACAAGAACAGAGAAAGCCAAGACACAAGCTGAATACATAGGAACAAACAATAAAATCAGGAAGAGCGTCAGAGCTGACAAGCAGAAATACATGGAAGATCTAGCAACGACAAAGGAAAAAAGCTACAAGAGAAGGAGGCATAAAACAACTATATGACACAACGAAGGAAGTGGAGGGGAAATATAGTAAACCAGAGACACCAGTAAAGGACAAAGAAGGCAAGCAAATCATTGAGATTCAAGAACAGAGAAACAGATGGGTAGAACACTTTGAGGAATTCGTGAATCGACCAGCTCCACTGAATCCACCGAACATCAAAGCAGCACACACAGACCTTCCTATGAATTTCACTCCACCGATGATTGAAGAAGTCAGCATGACCGTCAGACAAATCAAGAGTGGGAAAGCAGCAAGACCTGACAATATACTAACCGAAGAACTGAAGTTAGACGCAGGAGTAACTGCAGACATGCTCCGCGTTCTATTCAGGAAGACTTGCGAGGAATAACAAGTGCCACTGACAGACTAGAAAGAAGGATACCTCACCAAGATATAAAGAAAGGAGATCTGAACACGTGCGAGAACTTCGGAGGCATCACACTACAATCGGTACCAAGAAATGTTTTGAACAGAGTGTTGCTGAACCGGACGAAAGATTCAGTAGACGTCCAGCTTCGAGATCAACAGGTCGGATTCCGTAAGGATCGGTCGTACACAGACCAAATCGCGACACTACGAATCGTCGTTGAACAACCAATTAAATGGAACTCGTCACTACACATCAACTTCATTGACTATGAGAAGGCGTTTGACAGTGTGGATGTGAGAACTTTATGGAATCTTCTTCGACATTATGGTGTACCTGAGAAAATCACTAACATCATACGGATTTCATATAATTGACTATATATATAATCAAAGAAGCAGATATCCTTAATAGAAGCTTTTTTGTACAGCAAGCAAAATATAAAAATAATAAGTTAACAGTACATTTTTAATAATTATGAAAATTGTTCGGTGTATTTTCTGGTGGTAAAAGGAAGAATTGTTCTATAATAAAAAATATTTTCTTCTTTACTGTTTAGTAAACTAACAGTCGTTGTCGTTTTTTAAAAAGACTTTATCGAAAGCTCTCTGAATGAATAAGAACCTGATTTTTTTTGGATTCTCACTGCTGTTGTAGTACCAAACGAAATTTCAAGTTACTAAGAAAGCTTGATGCATAAATTGGATATGTGAACTCAAAGATATCATGGTTTTATATCTGAAATAGGTTCAACATATGGATCCAGTTAATGATGCTAATTTTATGTAGTGTGATCGACAATTTGATCACAAGTAATCTTGTATTCGAAACAATTACTTTCTTAAAAAAAGTTTTACTTGATTATGTGTATTGATCATATCAGATTTGAATAACTTTTGAACGTATTATTTTGTAGTCATTCAAAACTACGTTATACAAATATAGTAAATTCTAAGACACATTTCGTGTACTTTTAATTTAATCTGTAATGTTGTGAATAATGATTAGTACGTGCTATATCAATTGGTAACTGCTCTTCTTAAAGGATACAGAAGTAATAGTAGGATGTTAACGTTGAGCATTATCTTCATTTTCGTAGCGTAGAAAAACAATTTTTTATTATGTACATTCATAGGTCATAGCCTCAAATTTATTAGTGACAAACAATGCTATTACTAACATTAAAGATGCCGGTTACTATGGCCTAATAATGAAGAATGCTTTAATCAATAGTGACTGATCATCTTTAGTTTCTACATATTTTTTGAACTCATACAATAGTTTTTTTAGATTTTGAATATAATAAGTGCTCATGAGTTATAGTAATAACGGTAACTTCCATACATATTTTTGTCGTTTGATTTATAAGTATTTGGCATTTCTCGCGTTTGATTTCAAACTGAAGTTTCTACGAATTTCTGTAACCACATTAGTTTGTTCTACACGATTAAATAAGAGTTTAGTATTGTAAATTATCAAAAGGATGTAATTGTTTCTAATTTTAGCGTCCAGAATCTTCTGATGGTGTAACGACTGATCGATCAGTGTTGAGCAACAGAAGTCATGGATCTATTAGTTCTGTGAAAAAGTAAGTTATGGCGATTTGATTAAGCAATGATGATATATTCAAACACTATATGTTTCTTCGTATGTCTTTAGGATTGGTATGAATTCTCTAACAAATCTTGGTAAAATGAGAACCGTAATGGAAGCAATCAAAATGATAAAGAAGTCTATCTATTCTAATTAAAGTCTAGTGCCTCTGCGATTTTAATGCTCCGGTGTTTACTATAAGTTTGTAACTTTTGTTTTGAGTCAGTCAATCTTAAAAAAATTAAATTGGATACTATTTTTTGTAGTTTTTTACATGCTTACTTGCGCCTGTTACCTCTTATGGAGGAGCATAGGCTGCCCACCGGCATTCTACGTCCAACTCTGTCCTGGGCAATCCTTTCCAGTTGTTATTCATCCTTTTGACGTATGCTTTCAATTCTTGATGCAGTGTGTTCTTTGGCCTTCCTCCTCCCGTTACCCTTCAGTATTCCAAGTTAGAGCTTGCTTCGTGATGTTGTTTGATGCTTTACTCAATATATGTCCTACCCAACTCCAGAGTCTTTTCCTAATTTCTTCAAATGAAAGTTGATTTGTACTCTCCCACAGTAGGTTGTTGCTGATAGTATCCGGCCAACAGACATTCAGTATCTCGCTCAGACAGTTGTTTAAAAATACTTGTACTATTTTATCATGGTTGTGCTAGTTCTTGAGTTTTGAGCTCCGTACAGTAGAACTGTGTTAACGTTCCTATTAAAGATTCTGACTTTGATACTGGTTGACAGTTTTTTTGAGTTCCATATGTTCTTCGACTGTAGGGATGCTGTCCTTGCTTTACCGATCCTTACCTTTACGTCTTCATCGGATCCTCCTTGTTCATCGATGACAATGCACAGGTAAGTGAGGGTTTCCACCTCTTCCAAAATTTCCCCATCCATTGTGATTGGGTTGGTGTTCACCGTGTTGCATTTGAGGATCTTTGTTTTTTTCCTTGTTAATGTTGAGGTCCACTGCTGCAGAGACTGCTGCCACACTGGTTGTCTTGACTTGCATTTGTTGGTGTCTATAGGATAGGAGAGCTAGGTCGTCTGTGAAGTCCAAATCGTTTAGTTGCATCCAAGCTGTCCATTGTATTTCGTGCTTTCCCTGAGATGTAGAAGTCTTCATAGTCGAGCCAACCACCAGAAAAAAAAGAAAAAGGGAGAGTAGGCAGCTTTGTTTGACTCCAGTCTTCACTTGGAATGCGTCTGTCAGTTATTTTCCATGCACGATTTTGTAGTGAAGTTCATGCTATGGATTCTGTTAAATGTTAGTGATTTTCTCAGGTACACCATAATGTCGAAGAAGATTCCATAAAGTTCTCACATCCACACTGTCAAACGCCTTCTCATAGTCAATGAAGTTGATGTGTAGTGACGAGTTCCATTTAATTGGTTGTTCAACGACGATTCGTAGTGTCGCGATTTGGTCTGTGTACGACCGATCCTTACGGAATCCGACCTGTTGATCTCGAAGCTGGACGTCTACTGAATCTTTCGTCCGGTTCAGCAACACTCTGTTCAAAACATTTCTTGGTACCGATTGTAGTGTGATGCCTCCGAAGTTCTCGCACGTGTTCAGATCTCCTTTCTTTATATCTTGGTGAGGTATCCTTCTTTCTAGTCTGTCAGTGGCACTTGTTATTCCTCGCAAGTCTTCCTGAATAGAACGCGGAGCATGTCTGCAGTTACTCCTGCGTCTAACTTCAGTTCTTCGGTTAGTATATTGTCAGGTCTTGCTGCTTTCCCACTCTTGATTTGTCTGACGGTCATGCTGACTTCTTCAATCATCGGTGGAGTGAAATTCATAGGAAGGTCTGTGTGTGCTGCTTTGATGTTCGGTGGATTCAGTGGAGCTGGTCGATTCACGAATTCCTCAAAGTGTTCTACCCATCTGTTTCTCTGTTCTTGAATCTCAATGATTTGCTTGCCTTCTTTGTCCTTTACTGGTGTCTCTGGTTTACTATATTTCCCCTCCACTTCCTTCGTTGTGTCATATAGTTGTTTTATGCCTCCTTCTCTTGTAGCTTTTTTCCTTTGTCGTTGCTAGATCTTCCATGTATTTCTGCTTGTCAGCTCTGACGCTCTTCCTGATTTTATTGTTTGTTCCTATGTATTCAGCTTGTGTCTTGGCTTTCTCTGTTCTTGTTTGGCTGCTGTTAATTGCTGTCATCTTGTTCTTCGTTTTTTGAATCTTGTTCAGGTTTCCATAGAGATCCATTCATTATGATGATGTTTGTTGCGGCCGGTTTTATTTTGTTGCTTTTGTTTATATGCTTTCGAAAAATAAATCACATTTTGGTTTTTTCTTTGCTGAGCTGGACGGTTTAATGTCATATATTTAATTGCTGTTTTAGATAGCATCAGTTTTAATTATCTGGACATAAATTACATCTCCCAAAAATTTTGGTTTCGAGAAATACCTTGTGATTTTTCATGAAGAATCTACGAATTTCTCGTAATGGTGGACGAATGATTTCATATCATAGTTTAAAGTGAAATATTAAGCTTCGAAACATCTACCAGGACACCAATTTTAAATGAAACTGTGAATTATCTGCTTGTCTATCTTTTTTCCTTAATCTTTCAGGCATGCAATTTAGGTGTTGGGAAGGAAAATTATTTGTCAATAATTTTAGTTAGTATTCCCACTTAAGTAGTTTCAGAGCTTCGACTTAACGTTCCGAGAAAAAGATTATAGAAATTGTTATCTCTAGACCCTTATAAGAATTAAAACTTGTGGAAATCGTTCATGTAGAGAACAAAATTTGAAAGTATTACGATATAACTGAAGCAAGAAATTAACTTCATCGGAAGAAAAATCACATTTTTTTTACATAGATTCTATGTCTGGGTGTTCAGACCAATTTAAATGGTTTTAAAAATTTTGTCATTTAGCAAGCGATATACATTATTATTAGAAGTTTCTATTTTTCAATGAGTAAAAAAGACAAATTAAGTATCTTTACTGGCTGTTCATTATTCATTGCTAAAAGCTTCATCAAAATGATGGTCAACCAGAATTTACAAAAATCCCAATCTGTATCAATTCATTCCCTCAACAACGCAGATTTATTTAATACAGAAGAACTTTGATTGTATATAAGCTGAGATTTTTGTAAACTCTGGTCTACTTTTACTTTAATAAAGCTATTAACATCAATGAAAACACTTGACTTTTTGCTTTCACTCATTGGAAAGTTCAAATTTCTAGTAGCAATATAAATTTTACGTTGTCTAATGAAATGGCTTAAACAATCGATTTTATTTACTTTTAATTTTACTGGCCATTAGTAAATTTTAGGAAAGTCAATTCTGTGTTATTAAGATCGAAAAGGTCATCTTTGGGAGTAACTAGATTTTTTAAAGGATCTTCTTCATTAAACTGTAGGTTAATGTTAGAGTAAAAGTAATTGACTGATTGGTTTATATTATCGAGACTTGTTTAAAACACTTCAGATTACCATCCCGTTATTCTACCATGATGATTTTCAAACTGAAACAATAAAATAGAAAAATCTACTGATTGTTCACAAATCTATCTCTAACGTACAGTTATTTAAAATTTTTATTAAAGGAGACTAGCAACCATAGATGAAGATAAGTCTTCTACTTCTCCTATGCCTCCGTTAAGTGAAAAAACATATCAATCAAAGAGACAAGGTATGTATTCATTTATTATTACCGAAGTGTTTTTAAAGGTTTACGATCTGAGATGTTTTGAATCTTCAAAGCGTAAGGTTGTATGAATTTCTGTATGATATTTATAGAAAAATTCTTTCAAATCTTAGACTAAGGCTTATCACAGTCATTTTAAAACTTTTATACTCCTGAAATTTAGTTTTATGAGGACCAATATTCAAGACAATAAAGAAGTAATAGGTAGATCACTCAATAAATCAGCTATCGTGAATCTTTGGCTTTGATTTTTTAAAGTATGTAGAAGTAACATTGTGAAATCTTATTTAAGAAAATAACCCATGACAAAAAGTTAGAAACAGGAAATTCAGATCGACATATTTAGCTGATATAAGTGCACAAAGGAATACTTAGTTTTTAAAAATATGAAATTTTCATTTTATGTTTGATGTCATGGTTACTGTCACTTAGGTTTAAGAGCAGATTATATCTGTATGCTTCCTATTAAAAACAGTAAAATATTTTCATGCTACAATAAATAGATATTTTTACTCTGATATACTTCTTAGTTATGTAAGCAGACCTCCAGTTAGAAAATGTCACTCCATACTACGATTCTCCTATTAGTTTATTTGCAAAATCTTTCTAAACCGTACTATAAGCTGAGGGGTTTGCTGATGCTACTAAGTGGATTATCAGGTAATTTTGTTTGACACTTAGATCTCCAATATTCAGATATATTATTCTGTCTTGTAAGGGATAACTTTTATTATCAAAAATATCCGTTCTCTTATTTCAGTATCAATTTTAAAACATCCTCTTTTTCATCAATGCATTTTATGTTATCAGATTTATTCATAGAGGAGTATAAAAGTATTCCAGGATTATAAATTACCTTTAATGTGTTGCTGAGACTTGTTAGACTTCAGGTAATGTGTATGTTCAATTATAATTTAAAAAAATGATTTATTCAGTCACTAATATAGTTTTGTACATAATACTTCAATCTAATAGCCATATAAAACAGAAACAAATTTAACTTATTTGATTATTTATGTTTAAATGCCGTTTTTATCTGACGTTTTCAACTGATTATGTCAAGTTAAAAAGTGACTTTGGAATATAAAATCATAATACTTAGTTACTAAATCATATGTTCATTGTGGCTTGATCCTTCCTTCATATAATTCTCACAAAAGGAGTATTGTCAAAGTGTTCCATTATGAAAGGTAAGTCCCCACAGTGTTTATAATCCTATGAATCAGTGCAGTCCAAATTCAAACTAACAGCTGAATGAATTATTATTAAAAAAACATCGAAGACGTTTGAAAGTAAAGCAAGAAAATTTCAAACAAGATTTCAGTCTTCAGTAGTGTTTGTATGGTCAACTTCAGTCACAATCGACTTTTATGTGCTTCTGAATCTGATGTTTGGAGTTTCCACTAGAAGACGCGATGCAATGATTTTAGAGAAGGATGTCGTGCCAGTGGTAATGATTACGTGGAAGCCAAACAATGATCAAAAGACTCATTTTAATAACTTAGGCCATTGTTACTTTTATATCTGAATAACATCAAGGGTAACTTGTCTTAATTGCAAGCAAATGAAGAATAAATGTATGATACACAGTTGTTGTGTTTAAATTCGTAGATTGAGAATCAGCACAGAAACAAGCAAACTCGTGGTACTGATCTAATACATAGTCTTTCCACGTTTTTGAAGATGGGCTAAAATAATTAGTGAATATCACCAAATGATATGCCACACTAGATGGTTGAGAGTGTAATGGAAAATATTGTATTATCAAATCCTATAAAACTATACAGGATCGTGTTCTAAATACTTGCTCTAATGTTTCCATGATATTCTGTTGAACGAGATTAGGGTTTCAAAAAGTTTAAAACAGGGCTTTAGATAAATTCACAACTAACTGGTCCCCTGAACCTACTACTCGAATTCGCTCTCAGGTCATATAATTGGTACTGAATAGCTGAATATTTGTTTTTTGTGTACTTGACATTTTAAGGTCACAATGATTAGGTCAGTACTTATCAAACTATTGATTATTTTGTGCATCTCCTTTGGAAACTAACGTTGGTTACTAAACAGATATGAATTTTTACTTTGATCTTTACTATATATAGTTCAACTATGGTAGAATTTTAGACTCTACTTTTTTGTAAAGCATTTGCTGTCCCAAAGACTAACAATAACGTACCACAGCAACAAAACAGTTATTAAAAATATCGTTCATTTGGCATACGGCTAATAACTATTATTATAGCTTTTATCACTGTGTAGTAGTGATTAAAGCTCGGGAAATCTGTTCAAACCGGTACTGCATTGCATACTTTCAAGTTGCCCTAGCTGACAACAGTAAATCAATCTGAAATATATAAGAGGAAGACCAACTAATAAAGGTTATAGCACTATCGATATTAAGAGTATAAAACTAGGGAGCAAGCGCTGAATGCACTGATAAGAAGGCCTTTAGAGTCTAGAAGGAAATACTGAAAAGAACTGAGAAATGTATCTATATTATTTCTCCATATTTTCCCAAAATGCATTTTGAGGGTCTCATCGATCTCAAGTTTGCTTATTCCTACAAGGCTCATATCAGTAAACAGTAACTTAATATATAGGTAACATAATGTGACCTAACCTTTCTTAAACTTTCACCAAAAATTTACCCGCCGGTTAGTATGATACGCTAGGAGAAAGCGTGGATTTTACTAACAGATCATAAACCGCTACTGACAGATTTTGGATCCAAGACAAGTATCACTGTATATACAGCAAACCGTCTATAGCGATGAGCAATTACCTTGTTGGGTTAGGATTTCAAGATAAAGTATCAACCGACAACGGATTTTGGACAGGCAGATGCCCTCTCAAGATTGATTGGTTGCCATGCAAAACAAGAAGAGGAAGTGCTTGTAGCTGCCGAAGACGCTAAGGCTGAGGTTCACACAGCATTAACAGACGCAGTTTCCGGATTTCCGGCCACATCCGAAGAAGCTAGCAAGAAGGATAATGCGTTGAAGGTTGTTCGCCGTTGCATACTCAACAAGTGGCCTTCATCTAGACTACATGGAGAGCTGCTGCGATATTTTCGTCGACGAGATTCTTTGACAGTTGTCGACTCGTGCATCATGTTTGACCACTGTATCATTATCCCCAGAAACCTACGAAAGCAAGTCCTTAAGCAGTTCCACAGCGGGCACCCTGGGATAAGTAAAATTAAATCACTGGCTCGGATCTTTGCATACTGCCCGTCAGTGGACCATGATATAGCACAAGAATGTCGCAGTTGTTGGTCCTGTCTGGAGGCTGCAAAGAATCCACATAAATCCAAATCACCAAATTTGATAGTAGTTTACACAATCACTAAGAAATTTGCAAATTTCCGATTACTTCTATAGAACATTTCTATCTCACTAGTTTTAGAATTTACTCATAATCATTTGAAAACATTCGTCTTTAATATCCGTGTAAAGGAGAGTATTCCGTCTTTACTTTATGGTCAAAAGTAATACGTAACACATTCATTGTGAGATATGTAACTGAAGGGTTTCTCCACTTGAAACACGCATCGTTATAAATGTAATCCAACGGTTTATTGAATGGAATTTATAATTTGATGCTATTAAAATTATTTTTCCAGAATATTGATTTGTCTTAAGATAACCAATCTATTATATTATTGACGGTGGATTTGATCTTTGTTGGGAGTTATGTAGACTATTATGTCTAGATTCTTTGGGGAAACTAGAATTAGTAGTTAAAAACAAGATTTGGTTCAAATAACTTATAAATGTACAAGTACACTCAGCTTCTGACTTTTTCCAATTTTCGCATATATTAATATTGTATATATATTCCTGCCTCTTGGTCCGATGTGAAATAGCGTAAACAAATTCTATTTTTGCAGAAGTTTTAACTTATTTTTTCTTGATGATTTGAATACTTAGTAAAAGAAAATAAGCCAACTTACTTTTTGCAACAAGTAGGTTATTTTGATCATGTACCGCCCTACGGATAACTACAGAAAATCATATTTGTTAAAGATTAATGCACCTATAGGTAATAAACTAATAAGAAATATTTCCTATACTTTGTTTTTTTGGCAAATGACACTTTTGTTTTCTAATCCATAGATGATCAGTCAAGTACCAGTGATAAAGTTTCATGGATAGATGATCGTGATATTGTAAAATGTAATGCTGATTCCTTAGCATCTTGTATTCATACTAGTCCAATACATCGAAACAATCAAGTATGTGAACATTTACGCAAGAATTTTATTGTTTTTTATTATTATACTTAAAATGATTCAGTCTTATTCTTAGAAGTGACTAATCAAATCACATGAAGCAGGGAAACTATGGATAATCATCAAAAACATAGTTCGCATATGAAATATTTTGTATATGCTTTTTAGATCAGGCTTAGTTAGCTCTGATGATAAATAATTGAGGCACTTGAAATACTAGTGTGTCCTTTAACTCAACAGATGTTGATTTGCAGAAATAGCGAAGCATAGAAGTGAAAATGTCAAATACATAGAATTATAGCATGTTTTACCTACTGTCGTTTAACATCAGATGTATGCTGTTCATTTTTTTGGTAGCAAGTAATTTTTACTGGAAATTTTCCAGAATGGTTTTTGTTACTGTTAAAAAACGTAGAATGTGTCTTTATATCATGTTTCAGTTATGTTACACTTGAAACACAATGGAGGTTATGAACTCAGTCCCACCTAAATTACTTATACTAGGATTTATAATTGTCTCGTTAGGGATTTTCATAGTTTTGTTTAGCTAGTGATATTTTGTAATTGTTGTTTTGTCATAGCCATTTATTGTCTAGAATTTTACATAAATTCATGATTGAGTACAATGAAATTGAGGAATGAATGATTAATTCATAGTTAAACAGTTATTACGATGCTCATAATTTCAAAACACATTGTATACCAATTAGATAAACAGGAAGAATATATTTATAAATACTAAGAAAGGTTGTAATTTGTAAAAAAACGAAATAAAACAATGACTCTAAAAACAATCACTTAAGTATTTTTGGTGGTCGATTTCCTAAGGGCAAGAAATTTCATTCTGTATATAAAGATAAGGCGAACTGGGCACCAGATACCGAATTATCCTATATTTAGATCGAAGACTTCAGCTGAAGTCTATATATCAAACAGTGTAATGCGGCTAATTAATTACACTGCAATATCATTTGGTTCAATTTGCCTTCGGACAAGAACAATCACAATCCTTCCATCCACGGTTTGTTGCAGACTGTTTTCATACATTAAATATTATATTCGACTGTGTAGACTACAGGTTGTAGTATTTTTGGTCGGGCGACGTGTTCTATGTAGTTTTGTTTAACATTTTTTAAATCCACAAAGTTTTCTAATATATATTACTTTACTACTACAAGTTTTAACAGAAGACATCGTGAAACCTAAAGGGCTTGAAATACTCTACATTCTTAGGGAGGAACCATCCAATTTTTTAAATGACATAAATATTTATCTTCCAAAAGTATCAAGTATAAAACCGTTTTGTTTTCTACAACAGAAGTTTTGATTGTTGAGTAAATGTCAGGAACTTAGGTTTTCTATCCCTTTAGAAAGTTGAGGATTCAGCTTTTGAAGCAAATTAAACAGTATTTACGATTACGATTACTTACGCCTGTTACTCCTCATGAAGTAACATAGGCCGCTCACCAGAAATTAAACAGTATAGATTATGATAATCGACTAACTATTGCTGACTTTAGAAGATTATTAATAAATTCTGGTTAAAAACACTACTGTAGATGAATTATATACTGAAATGAATTTCCCAAGAAAACGGATAACTGACCAAAACATGGCCCATATAAAATCATACTGCGAGTGAATTTATCTTGAAAATGTACTATAAGACATTGCTGTTACTGACTCAAACATTTAGTCATCAAGTTAGTAATCAAAATGTTTGTCAGTGGTCGCACCTTAACGCCAATCTGAATAGGAATACTGGTGTTGAAGTACTTAAAAACAAGGATTTAACAAAATTCTTATATATTCAAATTCATCATTTGGGATTGTTGAAAGATATATAATTATTTCAGAGCTTTTATCGTTGTTTGATCTAATTGTTTAGGTTTCAACAGTTGAAGAAGTACCGGAACTTGTCAGTCAGCATGAATCATTCCTAGAAGAAGAATCTAATGCGAATCCCACAATTTCAAGTCCACCTTCAACTGTTGCAGATAACCCTGAGTTAAATCAAATAAGTTTCATTTCACCGGATTTGCCGAAACTTTATACAACTGATTTTGAACAGTATGTCAAGCAGAGTTCAAAAGTTACAAGTCATTGTTCTGCATCTCGTACAAGTTCTAAATTGTCAGATTGCTCAAGATCTACACTATCAAGTGTACGCTCATTAAAAAGTAATATTGAAGAACTAGAGAAAAGAATACCTAAGACTGATGACAATTGTAATCATGCATTAAGTAAAAATAATGGGTTATGTTATTTATGCCATCAGAGACGTATACGTAACATTCATATAGATTTAAGAGATGAAATAAAGAAGAGGGAGCAAGCCGAAGATGAACTTCTACGAATTTATCAGATAATGAGGGAAAATAATGAAGCTAAACGAGAACAAGTAAGCTTTATGATTATTTACCTACTTCGAACTATGTAAAGACAAAAGCGTTAAAATCCAGTAACCAGTAGATTGTGACATTTTGCTCAGTTGTATTGCAGTGAACGAAAACACCGATGGAGACAACCGAATGTAGTTGAATACAAAATTGCAGAACGTCTTAGTTGAATCTGAGAACCTTTCATGAAATATTTCTTTAGCAAAGTGTCAACCAATTGTCTCAGACTTGATTGTTCCTTCATTTCCACACCAATCATCCTCGGTTCTCGTTCTCTTCTCTTCGATCTTCTTACCGTTCTGCCACCAGACATTTGACGTTCAATTGATGACGCATACTACTTATATCTGTCGATATCAGTAGCACACACCACAATCGTCCCCCCTTTAAAGCAGTCATTCTGCTGTGGTTCTTCTCACTGTGCCACTTTCTTCGTTTCTGAAGTCTATGCCCCGCTGTCCGTCAAAATGTCGAATTCGAGGCGCGCGCGCTGACTATCATAGCTCCATCGACCTGCCGGGCCATCAAAGTCCGACATACATCCAGCATCTCGAACGTTTGATGCCTGCGCTATACCGATCTGAGCCATTTACATTCTATGTCGTCTCAGAAGCCGAACGTCCCACGCTCTTATCTGTCGATAGCATCCTCTGCAGCCAGCGTTGCTACCCCACAAAATTCCGCCCTACACCATCTTCCCGCACCACATCAACCCAACCGACATCTACTTTCCAGGCCCAGCAACAGCGTCTGCAGCTGAGAACAGAGAATAAGCGATGTAGAAACGAAGGATCAATCAAGTCTAAGACAATTGATTGACAATTCGCAAACGAAGTATCTACTGTATGGTCCTCAGATTTTACTAAGAGATTCTGTAATTTTGTGTGTAAATACATTCGGTTGTTCTCACATTCGTGTTCTCGTTCATGACAGTATCTGTTCATTTCCGTCCGAAAAAGTTGCGTAGATAAAGATATAAATACAAATGAATTATTTAATTTGCAGATCGAGCTCTTTTAATAAAGTCATTGTTTGCTTTTAGGTATCGCCCCCTTAAATGTAAAATCTTAAATAATGGTTCACTAATTAAAAGCGGTGATTTGCAAAATATTAGCTTGAATAAACAAGTAAATAGAACAGTGAAAGCAACTGGAAATGATCGAAGACGAAACATGAGTCGTTCGTTGATTAGATCTGATGAACTTGGTAAAATATTCCCTTCAATAATGTTGGTTTGTACTTACATAACCTAACATACTGAAATATTGATTTGGAGCATTTAGATAACGATGTAGTTTTTAAGCAAACAAATACAGAAAGGGAAAACTTTATTCAAAAGAAAATAAACTAGCTGGCTACTTTTAATCGATTATTTTGATCTTTGCCGCATAATTCAGCTGCTATTCTCATAAGACTGTCCGTAGTCTGTTTAGTGTGAAGTCGATGATTTGAACAGAGGCAGTATTTTGTTTTCTCACGAACTGATTTTAGCTAGACAACTACTTAAAAACCGGTGCTTTTTATACACAGTCAATCCGTGATATTAATTGAAAATTTTCCACAAACATTCTTTTCTAATGTGTAATGATATTCCCACATTCAGAAAGTTCACTTGACTTTTACGAACACACATAACTTGTGACGTGAGCAATATATCCGTCTCCAAACCACCCGACTAGTATGCCGTGCAGGAATTCGTTCTATTCTGTTTTATGGCTGTGAAACATGGTCTTTGAAGTAGAAAATATGTGTAGGCCGAAAGATTTGATTATAGGTGCCTTCGAACTATTTATTGTGCTCCATGTTATGACCAACTGGACAATGTTGAGGTTAAGCATGCTATACTTAGCAAGGTATTTAGTCGGTTGATGAGATAATGAATCTTCGTCGACTAGATGTGTTTAAAACATGTATTACATATGCCTGGTTACCACCTACCTCGACGAGCGATACTTGCTAGTGCAGAAGCAAGCTGAATGAAAGCTAAAAGCAACCAAAACGAAACGTAGAATCAGTCTATCAAGCCACTGACTGTTGGTATGAGTTATGTAGATAGGGGAAAACTATCTGGTTGGCATCCGCGCAATAAACACGATCAGGGGTTGGAGACTCTGGGTGACATCGCTAAGAACCATTGACTGTGGCGCAGTTGCATTCACTATTTATTTTTCCTCGATCTTGAATTCCAGTATTCCTTTATACACACTTTTCTACTTTATTTTTTCAAATCATATTCCCAATATTTAACCTTCATTTCTATCATTACTACTACATATATTAGATTTCTCTTGTTGTTTTCAGCTTTTTAATTAAGTATGGCAACTTGGACCGAGGTACATCTGTGCTAGGTTATGTTTTGATGTCTGTTTTTTGGTTATCTATGATCAAATATTGATAGATTCTTATTGATGGTAATATGTAAGTTTTGCTTGCGATGATTTATTCTGTATTCCTAAAAGTTAAGCGACATTATTTTTGTTTAAATTTCAGGAGAATTTAGTCACCAGGAGGAATGAATTATGCAAGCAGGCAGCTTTTAATTTGGGTGTTGCTTGTTCTAAACGTATGAAAAAGTCATTTGTGGATCCTACAATCTATCAAACATTCATTATGGATAAAAGACCACTTACACCACTTCGTCAAACTAAACAGAAAGAATTGAAGTGAGTTTATAACACCTCATCTACACTTGAGTCTGTATACGTCTAGTTTTATTAACCTCTTCAATTCACTTATTTGACGGACAGTGTCATTCGGTCAGTAATAATTTTTTAAATATCATCGTATTATTATCATGTTGGCATGTGGATTTATGCTTGATCACATGCTACAGCGAACATTAGACTGTAGTTAACGCTTCGTATTGTCTTCTGAAATTTATACGCTGTTGGAAGTTATCTAACAACGGTTATAAAGATGAATGATTTACTAAGCATAGAAATTATCTCGAAGAAACCCCACTACAAGTTCAAATTCAGTTAGACTCAATTTAGTCTAAAGTAACTGCACGATTTTATCAAGTTAAAATATTCGTCTTCAGTTTGTTTTTGTGTGAATTCTTCTTACTACGTTGTTCTTGTTCAGTATTTATTACATGCAATAGATCATTCAAACAGCTTAAAAAAGACGCATTATCACCTATCTATGATGACATAGATGATTAAGCACCTTTTACAATGTTTTTATCTAACGAGTTCATAAAAGTAAATATATTCAGATTGTTTTTAAAATGCGCCGTATGACTAAGAGTTTCTAGCAAAACTAAATAATCGTAAGCTGTTGAAATTCTACATTGCCGACATGTCTAGAATTGTAGCTCGTGAGTTAATGTCTAGTCTAAAAAGAATTCAGAAAACGACGTAGCACTAAGCGACTATTTTGCTTATGCTTGAAGATATTTGAGAAATTCTCAAGTTTTTTCAACTCAGAAATAACTGGTATATAATTTGCTGAATGGTAACTATATTTGTCAAGCTTTTAAGCATTACGAAGTTACCTCCGAACACATAATTAAGTATCGTCATAATATCATGACATTTACAGAAAAATTCAAAATTTAGCTGAATCCTTTATCGTTTGCGTGATCACATTACAGCAGCAAAGATCCACAACCAAGTCTTAAAATTGAGAAATGTAAATCACTTGATTTTTGTTTTACGAGATAATAATCGATGGTCAGGAACCCAAGTAACAAGACTAAAATTTAATAAAATTGCCTATGTGTATTCATTCTGTAACATACTTTAAATTTTCTGCAATATTACTTTTTCATATCCATTTGTTCTTTTTGAATCTTATTTCCTGTGTTCATTTTCCTCCCTTTTGCCATTATCTCATTAAGTGCCTATCCTGCTTTTCTAATTAGAAGTGTAACAACTCAGACTGATACACGGTTGTATCAAGTCCTAATTTGCTCATGAATGAATCTACGGTTATAATATGAATATAAGTTACGCAACTGTGAATGTTTTGTAGTACTAACTTATTATCTCGATATCATTTCAATCACTAAACGTCATGCCTAGCTGTCATGTAGATGATTCTTTTCATACCCTCTTTTTATGTATACCTAATTTATTTTTGTATTTGAATTGAAGAACAGAACTTGACAATCAGGTTGAACAACGGTTATCTGAAATACATCATTTGAAAGAACAGGAACTTTATTTGGACAAATTGGAGCAAGCTAAGTTGGTCAAAGAACTGGAAATTCAAAAAAGACGTATGTATGAAAGTAAACTGCAGAACCAGTCAGCATACAAAGAAGCGTTGGACTTCCAGGTTGGTAAATTTGTATTTTATTTAAAGAAACTTAAGGGTTAAGAGTTCTGACAAGTGAATACCATACATTATTATACAACACTAAGTGACAAATTTCGTTTGATTTCTCATGGTGTAGTATGTGAGCAAACTAACATTTTTTTCAAAACAACTTTACAAAAATTGATCAACAGAAAGGTATCAAAAGGCATAAACAGTAAACAAGACGGAATGTGATGAGATCAAATAAAAAAAATAAGTCGTAGTGGCTGCTACAACAATGAAATTCACTTTAAACATAAAATAATCTAACCAGTTAAACATCTAAATAGCGCAATAAATATCATTACAGATTATGTTATGAACACTAGAAATTAAGCATTTTAAAGTCCTATTATCATTATATTGGCGCTTTTGAGTAACTCGGACATTATACCATCAAAAGTAGAAAAGAACATAATTAATTAATAACTGTATAATGTACTACTAGGACACAAATATGGCAAACTGATAATGAAAATATAAAATACTTGGATTTGAGTAGCAGTTAAAAATTATACTAAATGTCTAAAGTTTATGAGATTTCTGTAGGGATAAAAGTGAAAATTTATATTCTTTCTTAATCTATTAGAACGTCGGTGTATAATTTAAATTAATTTAAAGCTGAATAAACATAATATTAGTACTGTTGATATTTGACTAATTGAAGATTTCAACGCTACATGATTCCATGTTTATTATGAATTCCAAATTTATTACATTTGGGTTGTGCTTATTGAGTTCTGATTGTTATAAATAGAACTATTTCGATAATTCTTAGGTAGGATATTAATTCGAATACTTCTGATTATCATATTGGTGTCGTGATGGAGCCTGTGATTGGACGCTTACTTGCTCACGTCTGTAACCCCTCGTGGAGGAGCATAGGCTGCCCACCAGCATTCTACACCTAGCTCCGTCCTGGGCAATCCTTTCCTGTTGTTATTCATCCTTTTGATGTCTGCTTCCAATTCTTGACGCAGTGTGTTCTTTGGCCTTCCTCTTTTCCGTTTCCCTTCAGGATTCCAAGTTAGCGCTCGCTTGCATAGCTGAATGTATTAAATTTCTAATTCGTAATAAACCAAGTACGAAAGAATCGTCAATTATTCATAATACCACAGAATATTCCGCTTAATAAGATTCAAGATACATAGTGTAGAAAAATTATGTTCAGTATTCCGAATGTCTAATTCGCTACCTGATAAGTAATATTGTATTAAGATATATTGTTCTCCTTTTTTTTAAAGTCTTCATCGGTATGAGAAAGACGTTTTTAGTCTTCAAGGTACTTTTCTGTTTATAGCAAAAGATAGTGATCTCGAAAAAGTCTTTTGGATTGAATATTTATACGCTGAGTAGTGAATATTAACTTCAAATATGATGTTCAACTATAAATATTTCGGAATTTGCGACAATATCATTCAAAGATATTTTAAAAGCGAAACTTTACGATCCTTCCTTACGGATATTGAGAATCGCATATATGTCTTGCGTGTATATTCAAGTCAGATTGAATGAGGATCATGTTTGTGTCATTTGCATTTTATATTTTGCGAAAATGTAGCATAAGCGATATAGAACTTTAGTTTATTCACCATTATAACCGGTTTAAAATAAGTAAAACCGATAAATAAAGAGAAAATATGTTTGAGGCTGATAATATAAGCTAAACTTCAATTTAATGCTTTATATGAAGCTCATCTAATATCTGTGAAAATCTTAGTGGATCGGTCAATCTCGGCACAAGCGTATGGACATAAATCTGATCTCAGTGATTCAGTGAAATTTCTAATCGATAATTTCACCTGAGGTACTAATGAGGCAACACAGTACTGAGTTTCAAACAAGTGAAGAGAAATTTTGAAAGAATTTCATTTTCATTTTGCTTATGGGTGAACGTAAAAGATGAGGATGTTGCTTATAATTTACACATGTTGTAGACACCCTAATTATGTATTTAAAATTTATTCATGTGTACAGAAGTACATTACTTCGGTTCAAAAACCTGTTTTTTTTCAGTGGCTGTTGTCACTAATGTATATCGAATATCCAGAGACAAGTCATTGGGGTGGGTAATCACATAAAGTGCTTTTCGTTCTGATTTGGTATCTAATCCTATACCACGAATTAGGGAACTATAACCAATTCTCTGTTAAAAAAAAGCGTTTGTTGGGATGTTCTTTTACTGAATATGAATATTATAAGTGTACTCTTTAATAACTAATTTAGAAAGTCAATCGTGACATTTAAAAGTTGTATTATTGAATTCGCTTACAGAAACTAAACGTCTCAGACCTTTATTTTACCATGCGAAATAACTCCCCGCAAGTAATTTGATTATGATTATTTAATTATCCTTTTTTCCTTAGTGAATATCAAAACTTAGTAAAAACCTTTTAATTTATTTGTTAACTTTATTTATACAGTTTCTGAGCTATACACGGATTGACCACATATACAGTTATTCACAAGTATTCTTAAATATTGCACCAGTAAATTTAATAGCTCTTTTTAATTTTGTTACTGTGATAAGTTACACCTTAATGTCATTTGAAGGCTTTAGTAATTTCAACTAGTACGTTAATTAATTTGTCAAGATTTTACCTGTCCCTTGATGTTAACTGCTGATTTCTTCTATTGGATCCCTAAACTCACATTAATTATGATTTAAGACATAAAGTTGTAAGTATTCTCAATTACTTATATTATTACTCTTTATTTGTATTGATTCTAAGATGTTTGTTACAATCCTTAAGTTAAATTGACAATAATTTTATTTTGTGACCCCTCTTTATAGATAAAGCATAAACCGGAATATCTACCTAAATCTGAAAACAATTCGTTAGGATTAATGTTAAGATTGTTTGTGGATAATGATAAAAAGTTAAATGAACGTAACTTGATTGCAAAATCTGTTCAGGAGCATCAGTTGAAATCTATTGAGGAATTAAAGAATCAATTCAAAGATGAACAGCTTAATGAGAAAGAACAGGAAAAAAAGGTACTAAAACGTGTTCAAGATGAGTAAGTTGCATTTTTACTTTTCAAACTTCATATCTTTCAGATAATCATTTGACTGAAATAATCCTTCAAGCAGTTTTGTCAAGGAATATTAATCATTCTTTTTATTATCAGCCGAAACAATTCAACAGGATAAAGCCTCTCCTTCATTGAATCATTAGAATTAGGAATTACCACCAAGTAGCTTCTATTACAGGCTAAATAATCTTACATTTATATTATATTATATATATATATATATATATATATATATATATATATATATATATATATATATATATATATATATATATATATATATATATATATATATATATATATATATATAACACAGCCGAAAACTCGTACACTAGAAATTATCGTTTCTCACCACTTAGCCAGTTTGTGGAAAATCTTTTAAGAGAGTAGTTAATGCTATCTGCTATATTGGCTATGAAGTTTGGTAGACCCTCAGCTCTTGTAGATCTTCGAGAGTAAGGTAGTACGCCTCTAGTCCTAGGGACATCAGGTATTATCTGGCTTTCGACCTAAGATCTCTCCAAAATGTCTTCATCATCATGTAATGTCTTGTTACTTTGCTTAGGAACATGTTGTAATCAATATAATTTAATCTTTTTCAATAGCCTTTATGAAGAAAACTAATACTTTTACTTCACTTTTCAGTTTAGTTACTGACATAGCACAAAGGAGGCAAGAACAAAAGGCAATGCGACAATATTTACAGAATGAATGGCTTAAAGCCTCACAAATAAAACATGATAAAGAAGTGCATGAGAAATTAAGAGATCAAGCCCAAAATAGTCTTTTGTTATTAGAACAAACTGGGAAGTACAAAAGATGTAATCAGTGTCAACGTAGTTTAGATAATGTTGGACAGTTTCATATGACAACAGATACTTATGTTCGTGGGAAACAATTTGTAATTTAGTGTTGTTTTTAGAAGTACGACTGTGTTTCAAGGGACTTACTTTTGTACTTATCAAACAGAAATTATATTCTCACGCATATTGCTTTATGATACTATGGTAATTACATTTTATTGTTACACTTTAGTAGTACTCATAATAAATAATATGACTCCTCGGGTTCTTATCAATTTCTTCGAATGTAACCTGCGACTGCTGCAGTTGTCCTGACATGTAAAATGATCACTGAGGCTTACGATATCAAAATATTTCACACATAGAAACGATCAGCATAATTCAGCTACGACTTGCGAGTTCGTCTAATTGTATAGGGATAGTTTAGAACAGTCAACGACCTGTACGAAAGTGAGCCGAGAAATACTCAAAATTATTACTCGATGGTTGTTACCAATCAGCAATATGTTATCTTACGAAATAACGGGAAAGCTGAACTACTGAATAACTCCAAACCTATCTTTTTTTAGCTCGAGTACACACTTATTGCTTACAACTTACTTACTTACTTACGCCTGTTACTCCTCGTGAAGGAGCATAGGCCGCTCACCAGCATTCTCCATCCAACCCTGTCCTGGGCAATCCTTTCTAGCTCCGTCCAGTTGTAATTCATCGTTTTCATATCTGCTTCTACTATCCGACGCAATGTGTTCTTTGGCCTTCCTCTTTTTCGCTTCCCTTCAGGATTCCAAGTTAGGGCTTGCCTCGTGATGCAGTTTGACGATTTGCGTAATGTGTGTCCTATCCATTTCCATCGTCTTTTCCTAATTTCTTCTTCAGCTGGAAGTTGGTTTGTTCTCTCCCACAGAAGGCTATTGCTGATGGTATCCGGCCAATGGATGTTGAGTATCTTGCGTAAACAACTATTTATAAATACTTGTACCTTCTTGATGGTGGTTGTTGTAGTTCTCCAAGTTTCAGCTCCATACAGTAGAACTGCCTTGACGTTGGTATTGAAGATTCTCACTTTGATATTGGTTGAAAGTTGTTTTGAGTTCCATATGTTCTTTAACCGTAGGAATGCTGTCCTTGCTTTGCCAATCCTTGCCTTTACGTCTGCATCTGAACCTCCTTGTTCATCGATGATGCTTCCCAGGTATGTGAAGGATTCTTCATTTTCAAGAGTTTCGCCATCAAGAGTGATTGGATTGTTGTTTTCCGCTTTGAATTTGAGGACTTTGGTTTTCCCTTTGTGTATACTGAGGCCTACTGATACAGAGACTGCTGCTACACTGGCTGTCTTCATCTGCATCTGTTCGTGTGTATGCGATAAGAGGGCTAGGTCATCTGCGAAGTCCAAATCGTCTAATTGATTTTGAGCTGTCCATTGTATTCCGTGTTTTCCTTCAGATGTCGAGGTCTTCATAATCCAGTCGACCACCAGAAGAAAGAGGAAGGGAGAGAGTAAACAGCCTTGTCTGACTCCGGTCCTTACTTGGAATGCATCTGTCAGCTGTCCTCCATGCACGACTTTACACTGTAGTCCGTCGTATGAGTTCCGGATAATGTTGACAATCTTCTCAGGAACTCCGTAGTGTCGAAGAAGTTTCCATAATGTCCTCCTATCTACACTGTCGAATGCTTTTTCATAATCAATGAAGTTGATGTATAGTGATGAGTTCCACTCAACTGATTGTTCGACGATGATCCGTAGTGTTGCAATTTGGTCTGTGCATGATCGATCCTTACGGAATCCAGCTTGTTGATCTCGAAGTTGGGCGTCTACTGCATCTTTCATCCGGTTCAGCAACACTCTGTTGAAGACCTTCCCTGGTATTGACAGCAGTGTAATGCCTCTATAGTTTTCACATTTGCTCAGATCTCCTTTCTTTGGAATCTTGACGAGGTGCCCTTCTTTCCAGTCCATCGGCACTTGTTCCTCTTCCCAAATCTTTTTGAATAGAAAGTGAAGCATGTTTGTAGTTATTTCGATGTCTGACTTCAGTGCTTCAGCTGGTATGTTGTCCGGACCCGCTGCTTTCCCGTTCTTGATTTGTCTGACGGCCATTCTGATTTCTTCCTTCGTTGGTGGGTCGACGTCTATGGGAAGATCTGTGTGTGCCGCTTCGATGTCCGGTGGATTCATTGGAGCCGGCCTATTCAGGAGTTCCTCGAAGTATTCTACCCATCTGTTCCGCTGTTGTTGAATTTCGGTGATTGGCTTGCCTTCTTTGTCTTTGACAGGTCTCTCTGGTTTACTGTATTTCCCTGCTAGTTTCTACGTTGTATCGTAAAGCTGTTTCATATTTCCTTCTCTAGCAGCTTTTTCTGCTGTCGTTGCTAGTTCTTCCACGTATTTCTTCTTGTCGGCTCTAATACTCCTCTTCACTTGTTTGTTTGCTTCTATGTATTCAGCTTGTGCTTGGACTTTCTCTGCTCGTGTTCGGCTGTTGTTTATTGCTGCCTTCTTGTTCTTCCTTTCTTTGATCTTGTCCAGTGTTACTGTAGAGATCCATTCCTTATGATGGTATTTCTTTAGACCCAGAACCTCTTGACACGTTGAAGGTAATGCTTCCTTGATGCCTTCCGAGTTGTCCTCCATACTAGTTTCTTCTTCTTTCAGTAGATCTTGTAAGGCTTGGAACCTGTTGTTGAGAGCTACCTTGAATTCATTGAGTTTGTCAGTATCTCGAGGGAAGGCTGTATTGAACCTTTGTATTGCTGTTTGTCCACTTGTCCAGTTCTTTTTTAGCTTCAGTTTTAAATTGGCCACAACTAGGTGGTGATCTGAAGCTATATCAGCACCTCTCCTGGTTCTCACATCTTCCATTGTCCTTCTGAATTTTTTGTTGATGCAAATATGATCTATTTGGTTCTCTGTAGTGTGGTCCGGTGAGATCCATGTAGCCTTGTGTATACGCTTGTGTGGAAATATTGTGCCTCCTATGACCGATTTGTTGAATGCACATAGATTTGCAAATCTTTCTCCATTTTCGTTTCTTTCTCCCAGTCCATGTCGTCCCATAATATCTTCATATCCAGTGTTGTCTATTCCGACTTTGGCATTTAGATCTCCCATCAGAATAGTTAGGTCCTTTCTTGGGCATTTCTCAATGACTGACTGCAGCCGCTCGTAGAACTGATCTTTAATATCGTCGTTGCTATCATTTGTGGGTGCATAACATTGGATAATATTCATTAAGATCCCCTCCTTCTTTGTTTTGAATGATGCTTTGATGATTCTGGATCCGTGAGATTCCCATCCTACAAGTGCATTTCGTGCTACTTTAGACAGCATAAGAGCGACTCCCTGAGTGTGTGGAGCATTGTCCTCTTCGTGACCGGAGTATAGCAGCATCTCTCCCGTAGCTAGCCTTTTCTGTCCAGCTTGGGTCCAGTGGGTTTCGCTGATTCCCAGTACTGCTAAGTTGTATCTCCTCATTTCCATTGCTATTTGATTGGTCTTCCCGGTTTCCCACATTGTTCGAACGTTCCATGTACCTATAAAAAATTTTTCTCTGGTTGTTAGAAGGGGCATCGGCCTCATGGCTTCCGAAGGAACTCGGCTTTCACCATGAAGCGTCATAATTCTTCTAAATGAAGACCTTCTAACTCCCAGGGCAGAGTTTAAATGGTTTGGATTATTTTTTCTGGTAAGCGTTTTTTTAGCGAGTTAGTTTTCTACGGGATGGGGACGCTAACCCCATGCCCAACCCTCCTCCTTTACCCGGGCTTGGGACCGGCAGTAACCCTATGAGAGCTACAGGCGGAGTTTATTGCTTACAAGTATGGAATTAAACCAGCTCAGAGTAAGGGCAAGTGCTAACGTAATTAAGTCACCGAGAAATAGTTACTTAAAGAGGTATTTTGGTGTCTGGGGTGAGAAAAGAAAATTGGTATAGAGAAGGATCGAAGTTAATAGTGTTTATACGTGTATTCACTTCTTTTTAGCGATCACGATTCGTATTGATCTGATGAGATACTCGATACGAATCGTGGTCACCTTTGGGGTTGTATCAAAGGGATACAAAGATAAACCGAGATTTCTGTCGTGAACATTAGTTTAAATACAGTCATTATGGGTTTAATTGGAGTGAGAATTTGAATTAAGATACTTTACACTGCATATAGAGCT
This sequence comes from Schistosoma margrebowiei, assembly GCA_944470205.2. Lineage (NCBI taxonomy): Eukaryota > Metazoa > Platyhelminthes > Trematoda > Strigeidida > Schistosomatidae > Schistosoma > Schistosoma margrebowiei. The sequence goes on from OX104024.1 coordinate 23,848,458, forward strand.
AGTCTCGTATGACTTTTTCGTTAGGGAACATCCAATTTCAAGTAGCTTATCGTATTTATCTAGCAAACGGTCAATATTCAAAACAACAAATAAGAAGTAATCAGAACTTAGGTTAGATTCCCGGATGCATGGTCGTAGATGAACAGTACTTAAAAGTCTAACACTATGGCAAAACGACCTTCCAGTACTTTTAGGTTTTTGATGGTGATCTAGCTGAAATCCATTCGTTTATGATTGCCGTAATTTTCTGTCCATTTATTCAGTAGTAATACTGCATTGAATGTTTTTGAGAGTATTTTGACCTACCTAACCGATACTTCTCGGTAGACAATCCTACCTCAAAGGTTCTTGACATAGGATGAGTTCAAAATGACTTGAATGTTTTTCAGCGTGTAAGAAAAGCACGTTTCTGATAGTTGCAGATGACATGTACTCATGACGTCTATATACAAAGCAAGCACTCCGTTCTTCTGTGATCTATCCTGTTAACAATGCCGTCCAACTGCTGATTCCGGAACGACATGCTGTTATTGGTAATCGTTGTTACAAAAAAAAATGTATGTATACCTTAGATACAGATACTCAAGCAAACATCAAAGAAGCTTAACTATATGGATATATTTCACGATGACGTGTAATCGAATGTATCTTTTGCATTATCAATGTTCTAATAAAGTATTTAATAGTCCCCTAATACTAACGAGAGGTCCATGTGTTTCTACATGTGACAAACTTACAGTGTATACTGAAGCTACGCAAAGTTAAAAGTATGTGGATAACTTATTGCCCTGAGGAAATATATAGTACATCTGTGCATTAGTGCATAATATGCATCTACTTACCACTTAGATTGTTACTTCCTAGGATAATTAAACAGGGGTTTACCAGAGCCTTCATTGGACAAGAAAATACATAACCTCATCTTAAGGGATAGTTAAAAGTAACGAAAAAGAGGACAGATTACTAATTAATGAACATTGATTTACGATATTCTGATCAACATTTGTTACGCAAGGACAACAGATACATTTTCGTTAGTATAATGGGCTTTCTAGGGGAGTGAACTTATCACATGATACCGCAGAATTCATTAGAATAGGAACTTTAGTGGCCGGTTATTTTAGTGCCAGTTAGATCGACCGACGATGTTGTCGACGGGCTCACCACTTTAGTGGCCTGAGATCTGACTGTATTTGGATCGTATGGATGATTGTTATTGAAACATATATGTCACCGATCCTCATATATAATCATCTACTTGAATCGCGTTAGTGAATAACGGAATTAAACAAGTCGAGTACGAGAACGAATTTCGAATACATGTATTTCATATATTCGTTGATCCAAACAAACGTTTGGAGAAACGAATCGAAATGACGCGCAGTGGAGAAGACATGTAAGCGAACTCGATTTAATCAAGAGTGAATTTATATTTATAGTCGAACAAAAATAAGTTACAGACATTTGATGAATAGGATAAGAAATGCACCCACATACGCTCATATAAATACAGTCAAGGTTGATAAGCGAATAATTAACAAGGTCAAAATATGACTCAAGAAGAATGAATAAAGTGGTCCGTCCGAAAGCTAGAATAAGCTGTTTGGGTTTAACATAGCAACCAACACTACTGAATTAATGTGTAGTGAAACGATATGTTTAGGTTTGAAGGTTGATATTGTAAAACTCATGTTGTTTAATACAGATGCATTAAATGAACATGACTTTATACTCATTTGTTAATTTCATTGTAGTGCATTTGTTGGTGATTCTAAGTGTCACTGCCAATCCGATCAGATTAAAGAGTTTTAATTATGATGTATTTAAATATTAATATTATTTCACTCTATTTTTGTTCACTCAACAACACCACAATTCGATAGTTTTTTGTACTGCCGTACATGCCAGTTAATTCAAGTACTTACATATACATTTATGAACATTAGTATCCTAGTTCTTACCTAATTCATTTATGAAAATTCATCAAGTATAAACATGAATATAACAGAACCTTGTCTCAAAAACCGTACTCTTCCTTGAATTGTCTATGAACACATTAGTTTTTATAAGCATTGTACACAGAACTAATTAAGTGATTCTTAGAAAACAATATATATATGCCTAATCACAGTTTGCTAACTTTATAGACGTAGTACTATCTTTTGAACACTTATGATGACAAAGGATTTATATATTAGCATCCCTTATGTAAATGACTGACATATTATAATTGGAATTGTATATCCAAATTTTAAAAAAAACATAAAAATTTGTAAATAATAATTGATGTATTAATATTTTTTAAGATAAAATTATTGGGGTGTTTACCACGTAGAAATTGGACTTTTGTTATGTGTTATATAACCGTAAAAAGACATTGGTCTTCTATGTAATAAACGTAATATCAGAACAGTTTCCATGCCAATCGTCGATTAACAACTGTCTAGTTTCATAACAATCATCGAACCCGAAAGTCTGTTAACAAAGTCTGTAATACTATGTGAAGTGAAGATTATGTACGAAAGGTAATGTAAAATATTTTCGCTAAATAAAAAACGGTTAAATTCGTAAGTACTTGTAAAGCTAGCTGAAAAGATGAAAACACAGTTGATAGAAAGTTAAAGATAACCCATTTACAAATATCAAGTTATATATTTTGACTATGTCAACCCTATCTATTCCTTAGATCGTCACTCACGCTTCTTTACTTTATCTTCTGTTTTGTACAAGAAAGCCTGGTTGTAACATCCATCGCTTGTGATATTCTGTTTTCGGGACAAGTTGCACTTTTATACAGTAAACACAGAAAATTTAAGGAAAACAATTGGCTGTGATCTTGAATTACTACAGATTTGTTTGTAGGATCTTTACTGAATCATACCCATTTTGCTATTAGTTCCATGTAGTTAACTGATTTGATTCCAGTCTCCAGCTTAGTAACTACTATTACGGAGGAGAAAACCAAATTGTCTTCGTCACTGACCATGTATCATCTGTTAATTTTGTCAATAATCTGCATATGACAAAAAAGTATAAAATTGATTCAAATAGCCTATTTGTACGAAAAAAATATTACTGATGCTGGTGCTTTTTAACCTCAAAATGTTGGAGGTTATTGACAGTAAAAACCTTACACATAAAATCAGTATTCTGATTCACAATCATCAATAAGTTATTTTTTCGATAGTACTATCATTATACAACTTAGTGCATTGATTTATCATAGAAAACGTTTAAATAAGCGTCTATACTTTAAAGATAAAACTTTGCATTGGATCACTGACTCCTGTGATTATTTTCAACGAGTTCAGCAAATAAAACGATAGCACATAAAATATAGTATATATGAAAAAGTGCATAAACCGTGCAACAGGGTAGAAAATTTTCTGTGAGAAAAGATTTTCCGGATAATTTTTATAGAGCAATAATATACTTATCTGTATGCATATTGGTGGTAAACGATCTTTTTTGTCTTCAAAACGACGATATAAAAATCTGGCAACAAAACCAAATAGTTGTGAGAGGTGAAAATCGAGACGAAACAAAAATTTATGCAAAATTCCACGTGTAGTCGTCCGAGCGTTGTGTAAACCATAATGCTCTCCTAGATCTCATCGCTTTGGGCCGGATATAAGATACAGGTAAGTTTCGTTGTTGTCGGTAATTATGTAAGACTTTATTTTAGTCGTGAGGCTTGTATCGTCTGACTGTTCATATGGATAGTCGACATCCTCAACCATATTAATGGTGAACTTAAAAGATCCACTACACGTCCTACGAGATGCCTTCAACATTCTCTGCTATTGAGGAAAAGCCTTTTTGAGTATCAGGAGAAATATTATCGCAGAATTGAAAAGAATAGCAAGTATCATGCAAGAATTAACAATTCGTGAACATAAATGTCGAGTAATGCCAAATGTATGCAGCTTCTTCATATGGTACGTCAGATGGAAGAGTTTCCTTGTTATCAACAACAGACGATCGCTTTGAAACAGAAGAAAATCCACTCATTTCAAGAGGTAGAAATTGACATATAACAATAGATCGGTCGCATACTTAACAGGTGCTTATATGGAAGATAGCAGACCATGCAGAACAAAGTGGAAATATGAGGGAATAGTCATTAGAGATGTTAAACACGCCACAAAAAAACAGTTTGTCGTTTTCTTTCAGAGAGGTAGAAACATAGCTAGTTGGTTATGCAGCTGATAGACTTGGTTAGTAGTTGTCTTGAAACAGAAACAAAGATATAATCGAATCGGACACATTTCTTGCATCTGTAGTGTGGTGTCGAGTCCCAGCTGACTATGAACACCACTACAAAGAAACATGTGCCAAATAAATCAGAAGGCGAACGCGGATTGGAACCAAGTTTATTTCGTTGGCGAGAAAGTACGTGCGAACGGGGTCACGAACCGCGAAACAGTAATGGAGAATAATGGAATAGCATTGTAGATGCCATTAGCACAGTTAAATAAACGAGGACAGTAAAACAATCACTGGTACAATTGGTTATAATAATAACTGTTTTCATTAAATCAATCGCGTTCTCTTGGTAAAAGTAGGTCACTACACATCTTTCTCATCTAGTCACCTTATCCGGATTTAGTACAACAGCAGGATCCAAGATGTTTACTTGCATTTGTAAGCAAATTGAGATGTATCAATGAGCTCTTTTAGTGCAGGTCGAGGTGTGAGTAGCAATATTTTTGTACTGTCCAGAGAAAATTTGAAGTAATTGCTATTGGTTTAAAATTGATATTCTTATCACCAGATACTTTGTTTGGTATTAAGATTGTCAATATCTTTCCCAGGATATTCAGTGTGAGATTAGTTGGTAAGGTCTCGTTAAAGATGCTCGTGAGTGGATTGCAGAGAACATCAGAGCACTTTTAAAAAAACGAGAGTTGAGATTTTGTTAGATTCTCACCATTGTGATGAGTTAAGTGACTGAATATGATTTTGGACATCAGTTTTATTGAAATTTGGGACACACTATTCCTCAATCTTGTGAATATAAGAAACATGAAATCAGATAACTGGCGCACAAATGTTCAGCTAGTTATCACCTCCGAAGCATATTGCAATTGTAATCTCCTTAATCTTTATGTAATACAGTTTATTGTTGGTACTTTCATTTTCAAAATGATCAGTCATTATTACGTGATATCGTATTGTATTTCAACCAGTAACTGTTCTGATTTTTGTGTGTCATTCGACATGCGTAATTAAAATATTCCCTGCAACAATTGTTTATTTTCAATTTCATTGTAGTCATACAAACACGGACAAGGTTGTTTGTATATTGTAAATGAGTTTCAACTACCGATTGGTACTATAACTATTTATGATACGACCTCCTAACCTCTGCTATGTATGTTCGGGACACAAATAAAGCCCATATTAAAACGAATTTCCTTCTATTATTGTTTCTGCGACAGCTGTTTTCTTGGAGGTCATTCAGCCCACATATAGGGTGATTTATTATGAATACATATCCTGTCAAATAGCAGAATCCTTTGTTGTTCAACATGCTAGGAGTCCTAAACTACATTTCTCTTCTATCATTTTCAGTATTGGCCAAATGGCAAAGAACTTTATCGCTCACTATTTGGAAATTACGCCGCTAGCCCAGCTAATAATTTACGGAGGCTATCAGCTAGGGCATGATTGCCCAGGACAGAGTTGGACGTATAATGCCAGTGGGCAACCTATACTCCTCCACAAGATCTAACGGGCCTAATTTATTAAGCGTGAATTCAATCTATCTAATGGTATTTCTTAAACATGGAGACCCAACACGTTACAGAGATTTGCTAAGCATATGTTTGTTCAATTGTAAATAACAAGCGGCTCTTGTCTCATTATTAATAAAAACGTTGTGCGATCTGCGTACAACTGCTCACTGAATTCTGTAGGCAACCTGTACATCATGCACTCAGGTATGTTGTTTAGACTTGGAATAGTTCCCTGAGTTTACAGTTCGACTAATCACCCTTGTGGTTATAATATGTGTTTGGTGGGTACACTAGTGCTACATAATACAGTAAATAAATGAGACAAACAAGACAAGTTTTCAAGGGATTGTCAATCTTTGCACATAACAGACATCACATCAGTCAGTAGTTGTTAGTGCAACTCTATTTATCTAGAAAGTGTGGTGTAGAATGAAATCTTTTCATGACAGAAATAGTGAAAAATTTGGAGCAACAAAGGGAAGTGGCCAAGAATAACGAAATTAACGTGTGAATTTGTGTTGTGGCAGATTTACACAGGATCAGCTATAGAATAGAAACTGTGACTTATTCTCTTTTGTCAATCGGTTTATGTTACTATAGGTACTCTGACATGAAAAGAATTCTATACCACAAAAACTGAGGTCTAAGTTGTCTGAGAACATGATGAGTACCACACATCATGAAACAGAGTTTTGTTCGTGTGGTTAAGCTTACCTAAGCTTCTGCAGATCATGGGTAAATTGTATCAATTCCAGTATTGAAGAGGAAACAATCTCCTCAGTCGAAACTGTTGGTCGTACAAATCACATTATGTTGAATATAACGCACTAGTTTAGCGTAGTTGACCTTTGAATTAGACGTTTGTTCATGCTTCCAGAAATGTCACATCAGCTGTACGATAAGCTTGTTTAAAGTATTTGAGAAATTAGTTTGTAGTGACTCACTTTTATCACGAGGACACGATTGGTTTATTAAAAACAATTATTATTATAACCAATTGTACCAGTGACTGTTTTAATGTGCTTTTGTGTAACTGTGCTAAAAACATCCATTATTCTTACACTTTGATTGTGACTTCGCGCGAATCCGGTTACGTTCTGTAACCAAGATTGTATCCTGGCACGATCTCGGTATCCTTTCGATACCACGAGATCGCCAGCAAATATATCTCGACTTGGTCCATTAACTGCCTTCTGATATTTGGCTTCTCGGGGATTTTATGGAGTGATTTGGCACGAGTTTTTTGGTAGCGGTGTTCATAGTCAATCTCCACTCGACGCCACGCTACAAGGTTTTCCTAACAGAATGTGAAACATGGTGTTTCGAGATATGTCATAACTGCCTTCTAACCAATAACTTAAAAGAGCCTAACATCAAAATAGGAGAGGGTTAAAGTTACTGAGCGTCAAAGATTGACAATGATGGCAGTAATTTCAAGCCAGTCATGTTTGTGGGGCAGAAGTATGGTCTGCTACGGCTCTTTGTTATTGACAATGAGGCAACCATTTGACGATACCGAGATTTTTCTTCCACGTTTGCTGCTTATTAGACTCGTGTTTTCCACCATATGTTGGTTTCATTTCGTTATCGAGTCATCCTATCACATACATTTTAAACTGCTTAAGCAAAGACCGGACAGCTGCATCCGATAACAACAATAAAATGAGCAGTAAATAAATAAAAGCTGCGGTGACAATGTCATCTGGAAATTCAAAAGTTTAGATTACTTCCAGCTTTACGTAACCAGTAAACATTTGTTTAACTTTGCCCTTCAACCTTTCATTTACTAAGACTTCTTCCCCCGTTACAATTCACCACACACTGAGTCTAATTCATATGCTTTGTCTGAAGTCTGTTGATTGATTGTTTCGTGTTATATCTGCTGACAGATATACCTTAACATCTTCTTATGCGAAAAATTGAACAACACAGGTTAAGTAACCACATTTTGTTGTTCGCTCTGTTGATTATTTTTCCTCTTTTTTTTCAGCACTGCAAAAGTAATGCGCAAAGGTGAAAGTCCGTATAGATGGGTGTTCGCCAGGGTTACAGTTTTTGAGCCATGCCATTTGCAAACAGTTTGTAACGCCTGTGAACACATAGTACAGTATCAACACACAAACTTCTTATTAACTTGTTGGTTTATCTGCTTGAATATCCTATCAGAACGTTACATTGTACCTATATATTTTATAATATTACTTAGGTAGTATTTTGTCTGCAAACTCATATTGTAAATTGTTTGTCACACCCACATGAATGGCCGCACCTGTGATATATTATGAATAATCCTAACGATGTACAGATCCTTGTGTACCTAACTTTACCCCCCTGTTTCCATGTCATATTATGTACCAACCTAGCTGAGTAACTTAATACGGTAGATTATGTATCGTTTGTAACGTTTTTATCGTACTCATATACTGACATACATAAATGAACATATTGTTATACGGAAATAGCTTGCTATTTCCAAATGAGATGCTAACAATGTCACTTTTGGTTGGAATAAGATAATCGACTGCTTGATCAATACGTGGGCAATATGGCTATGCTCTGCTTTTAATTCTTTTTTTAACCCGACTCACATTAATTGTGCCAAAGTTGAGTCTCTGATGAAAGACTACCATAAAAATGAAAGTAAAGATTCCGAACCTGATATGTAGGAAATAATGTTTCTGAGTGAAGTTACGTCAAACGACAAAATTACCCAGCTGACATCATATGATCAACACACACAGTACCTGACATCAAGAAACATTACCATCTTAAAAATAGCGTGAGTTCCTTCTCGTCTATTTCTTGCAAACTGTATGTTTTCCACGAACATTTTAGTGGATCACTGTTGGTTTATTTTCGTTGTTTGTTGTTAAATTTGTAAGTAGTGCATGAAGAAAATATTCTATCATTAGTATATAGTAAGCAACTATCTGCGCTTATGTAGGGTGTAGAACATGGAGCTTAGAGTAAGACAAGAAGTGTAACTAAATAATGGTTGGACCCTTTCATTAAGTGTTCATTTATTTTCTCTTATTTTTCCTTCCAAATAAATATTATTCTTAAGATTCCAAATTTCGTAATTAAGACAATAACTTGCGTTGCACTTAAATTAACAACTAAGACTCGTTTAATCTTCACTATGCACATGTGACTCATACATATAGATATTTGGTTATCCTTTTCACTTAATTTAGACTTTCATAAAATCACTCCAAACCATGTCTTAACAAACATTTATTCTAACATCATATCTTACTACAATAATAAATTATTTTTTATAATTATTTTCTATTTTATTTCTGTTACCAATATGATGATACACACATAGACGTTTATTCTTGTTCTGTATTCACAAACATGCTTATTGAGCTATTTGCGTATATCACGTCTCCTTTATTTCTATTCCCTTATTTTCTCCCTTTCCTACTCTAAAGTCATTTATTATTCTCCTCAATTACACAGAACCTGATTAATTACTATTATACTATTATCATTGTTTCTCTTTTTCAAATATAACCAGTACAGTGCTAACATTATTAAAACTTGTGTATTACTGCATTTTTGACGAAACCGGAAATGGTTTCTTCACAACACTTATGTATACATAAAACGTTTGTAAACAGTAGTAGTAAATCTTCTCCTCAAAAGATTCTCACATCACGAATTGGGGAATAATGGAGTTACCGACTGTCGAGCACTATGGATGAGGGTAATGATTCAATACACTTATGTCTAATGCACTGAGCATCTTGTTTGTCACAGGTCGTTTACAATTCGAATAAAGACAATCATCCAATGACGTTAAAGCTGGTATTTGACGTTGGCATATTCAGCACCTCATACTCTCAACCTTATGTATTGTCTTGTGATGCAGTCGGGTGCTTTCCTCAATGTGTATCCTATCCACTTCCTGAATTCTTCCTCCGCTGGGATCTGGTTTGTTCTCTCCTACAGTAGGTTGTTGCTAATAGTGTCCGGCCAACGGATCCGAGGTATTTTGCGTAGACAACTGTTAATAAACTTCTGTATTTTCTGCTTGATGGCTTTTGTAGTTGTCCAGGTTTCTGCCCCATACAGTAGAACTGTCTTGACATTCGTATTGAAAATCCTGACCTTGGTGTTGGTTGACAGTTGCTTTGAGTTCCAGATGTTCCTCAGTTGTAAATATTCTGATTTTACTTTGCCAGTCCGCGCCTTTACATCTGCATCAGATCCACCCTGTTCATCAATGATGCTGCCCAAATATGTAAAGGTTTTTACATCTTCCAAATCTTCTCCGTCAATTGTGTTTGGATTGGATTTTTACAGGCATGGTCTACAAATTACAACATTTATTGTTTCACAGTATGCATTTCGAATAAACATAATATATAAAAGTGAATATCAGTTCATTTTTTCATATATGCTGACTAGTCTTCAAAATATTCTCCAAAGTGGCATAGTGTCCACGTTACACGCCAGATCCAATCTCGGCATAATTGTGTTAGGATTTTGGTCATGCTAAGTATTTATGCAATGCAGTTTTTTAAGTTTATAGTTGTTATAAAGTAGACTTGTAGAGCGCTTGGTGTGAACTATGACCTTGAGAAAACACGTACGTCTACATTATTCCATCTGTCAGAAGTCTCATAGCTGTGTCCTCAGATCAAGAGTCTGAAAAAAATAGAGACCGAGGAGCAGCAAGGCACTCGGATCTGAACGATAAACAATGCTTAACATTTTGTAGTAAGACAGACGGAGGTGTGATAAATTATTAGACAAAATTGGTACCGGTTCTTGTGGATAGAGCAAAATGTGATGAGAGGCTCCAGATGAGAGAATGCAGTAATAAATAACAATGAGTCGTGATATTCATCAAGGTGGAGTAAGTTCAGATGAAGGAAGGGAAGTCAGGGTTGGAACAAGAAAGGCTTTTAGTGACCTAATTTTATCACTAGAACACGATTGGTTTAATTAAAACATTTATTAATATGACCAATTGTACCGGTGACTGTTTAATGTGATCTTTGTTTAACTGTGCTAAAACGTCCATTATACTTCCTTCGATTGTGACCTCGCGCGAATCCGGTTACGCTCAGTAAACAAGCTTTTATCCTGGCACGATCTCGGTATTCTCTCGATACCACGAGATCGCCAACAAATATATCTCGACTTGGTCTATTAACTGCCTTCTGATATTTGGCTTCTGGGAGATTTTATGGGTATCCTGGCACGCGTTCCTTTGTAGTGGTGTTCATAGTCAATTTCGACTCCACTCCACGCCACAGGCTGTTTGTTAGAACAGAAAGTGCATATATAAAGTAAATTGTTAGGAAAATTAATAACTATATCTTTTATTGTCTGATTTTTTAATCCGATGCTTGCCACACAGTGTTAATGTAAAAATTCGAGCTGGCATGTTATCAGTTGTCTTAGTAGAATAGCTAATCTAGCATAAGATTGGAAACATGTGTCTGAATGGTGAGCATAGGAGAACAACCTCAATATCACGGACTGACTGATTAAATTACAAGTAACTTCTGAGACCTATTTGATTGACTAATATTATTTACATACTTTTATAATATAACTATTCAGTAATTAGATTATGTATATCTGTATTTCCTTTATTATGTGCTTCATTTTGACCTACAGATTATGATTATACGATTTACTGTTCTTAAGCTATTTTCAGTTTCTTAATAACTGTCTCCCACGTCCACAGCCTCTTTTCGGTTTTATTGTGTATAAAAGTTATTTCCTATTTTATGATGCGATGTGGTCTGTTTGGCCGGTATGTGAATCGAATATGTCTGAAATAAATTATTCGCATAGCGGAAGTTGTTATTGATGTTCTGGACTCGACTGGATGGGCTAGGCGAGCAAAGCACCGAAAAGGACGCTAGGCTGATCAAACCGGTTGATCGTCATTAGTTTAATGAAGCACTGGAGTGAATGAGTCGTTATTCGATTGGCGAATAAATTACTATCCGGATTTTAAAATCATTACTCTATCGCTCTTCATGCTGCAGCTGATCTTCAATTATATGGGATCTGTCCTACTTAGTTGTGCCTCAATACACTATAATTTGCTTTTGTAACTCACTTGTAGTTTGTTCTGCGACAGCTCATTATAGTTGCAGAATTTAGCTTGAGACTTTAGCAAATGGATGAACATAAATCTTTACGCTAAGCATTAAACGAATTGGTAGTTTTTACAGCTCATGTCACATTTTTTGTCTTCGTTCTTCACCATTCGATTTTAAAGCATCACGACTGTCGCACTGAGCTATGGACCTCCTACTCAGACGTAGGCCATAGAGTTAATATATTCTCCCATTCATTAAGTCAAACTGTTCGTGTAATTTTTGGTAAACGTAATATTATCACTTGTTTGACTTGATGACTAGATAACGCATTTTATTGCGAAAGTTCATGGATTTAAATTCATTCGATGAATCTGTCAGAGCAGTATTTCGTTTGAAAACCTATGTTGTTGGCTTTTGATCATGTTGGCAAAACATGTCAAATCCCATAGGTCGTAACTAATGTTTCGTTATTTAAAACTATAGATTGTTTTTGAGCCTAACTCATTTTACAGTGAACCATAAGAAAATCAGACTGAAACTAGCGTTCTTGATTGATCCATTACATCTTAAATACACTTTTTCATCCGAGGTGATTACTTTTCATTGATCTGTAGCAATTTTATTATATAAATGGTTGTCGTAATCGACTGTATGTGAGACTACAATTTATGAGCAAACGAACCAGATCTGAGTTCTGGAAGTTTAGTCAAACTTTTGTTATGTTCTTACGCAACAAAAGTACCATTTCAGTTCTAAGGAATCTATCCTGAGTTGCACTATATTTAATAGTTAACTGTGGTTTTTCCTGAGCTTACTATTCGTTTTTTTTTCACGTGAAGACTAGTTCAGTTCATCCTACTCGTCTCTATCCATTTTTGTCCGTTTTCAGTGTGCTTTTTAGTGTATTTTTACGGTCTTAGGCTTTTGCAAGCATCTATAACATTTTGCTTAACATAGTCGTGAAAAACTCATGCAAACGACCTGGATGCCATTTTGCTGTTACAACTGACATGCAATGCGACAACTGCAAAGGCTGGTTCCACGAAGCGTGCACAGATCTGACGGCAACTGCTTACAGTAGACTCAGCAAGCCGGACCGAAAGTGGTTATGTGTCACGTGCAGCACGGACGCTGTAGTCTCGCTGAGTAACACCATAGTCCTACTGACAGATAGGCGAAACAAGTTGTCAGCAAACTTGGATAACCACAGTAAAAACATGGGTATTAAAACAAGAGCGCGCAATAAACAAACGATTAGGGATGTCGACAGGTATGGAGCATCTGTTGACACTAATGATGACATGTTGAAACTCAGCACCATAACTACGTCGACGGTATTAGACTCCCTAAGTAAACTCGGGTCTCCCAGATCGGGGTCTCTGAACACAACAGTGGTTCACAAAAACCCTGTAGGTGATTCGACCCACGTTAACACAGCCCAAAAGAATCAGGTGTCGACGCCTAAGCTGAGCATCCCAAGTGTTGTTGTACAGAAAACAACTGGTGATTTGGTCACACAGTCTACCCCCAAGAATGTTCGTCCAGTCATCAAAAAGCTCAAGATACAAAAACGCGCTATGAACTCCAAACAACAAGGTCCTGAACCTGAACCCATCAGGATACCTGGTAGATTAACAACAGTTCGTGATGATTCCTACATAGTCATGAACCTCATTGACAATCCTGACTTTCCTCTCAGTCTGCAAAACAAAAATGATAGAATGCTCTGGGATGAATTGAACAAGAAGCTCGAACTTCCTAGAATATAGCCTCCAACGGTCACTCGGCTCACGCGAGGAAAGGATTCCAAGCATTAAGATCACTCGAGGCTTCTTTGAGTAACACTTAATAATGCTATCGACGTATAGGACGTCTTGCTAGCCAGTCAGTTGCTGAAATCCGATGGGAATGTAAGAATATTGCACGACATACTGTACTCTGAGCGCAGTACCATAACGAACACCCCTAAAGAATCGTGCGAGAAGTTTTTTTCTCGGAAGAAACATAATTGTACAAGATATGCCGGGAAATACGGACCCTACTCAAACAAAGACTGACATCAAGGAAGGGAAATTCATCAAACAGTCCTTGAGGCTCAAACATATACTGACTCAGTATGTGATGAGACTAGCGATCCTAGACCCCATCTAATGAAGATAACCTTCCCATCTTCACATATGGCGGCTGCAGCTCTGGAACCATTTCGTGCCAACAGACGTCGACTTCCATCTGGAATCCACATGCACCCGGATAGGCCATACGAAGTTAGGGCCAACCACAAAGGCAAGTTCAAGCTGACCATTCCACTTGGGGACTGCCTAGACGATAAAAAACGTGTAAAGGATAGCGGCCTACCACCTCGGCAAACCTCATATAGGTGGACTACCTGTCCATTCACGTAAGGCTCATACAGACAAATAGAACGGAGCTCACGCGTTCCAAATTGAAAGCATAAACTGCTTATATATGAACGCCGGGAGTCTACTAAACAAATAAGCAACGCTAATAAGGCCCATCTGATCGAAATATCTGGAACCTGGATATCTTCTCAGTTCTCGGACCATGAGTTAGCATTACCTGGAATGTCCTTGTTCCGCAACGACAGAAAATCAAAAATTGGGTGCGGAGTAGCCGTTTGCATACGTTGTTGCTTGGAGGTGCACCAAGTTTATAACCTCGAGTTTAACAATCTTGAGGAACCCATATGGTGCTCTGTAAGATCGTCCAGTACTTCGAGGTGTCGAGTCGGAGTCATTTACAGGAAGTCAGCTGCCGACATCGAATACGATATTCGTATGCTGGAAGGACTATCCCACTCTACTGGTCTAGGTTTCACACACATCCTGATTCTAAGGGACTTCAATCTACCTAGAGTCAACTTTGTGGTACACACGGATACTGGAGGCGATGCCTAAATTGAAGCTCATCGATGACTTGGGATTATACGAAAATGTGAGGTCGGCAAATCGTTGGAGAAACAGTTAGACACCATCGCGTTTAGACTGTGTATTTACAGAAGAAGAATTTCTAGTTGACAACCTCTCAATCCTGACTCTCTTTAGGAAACGCGATCACGCCGTTGTAGCTTTCAGTTTTATCAGCAAAACTGTACCAAGACATCCCACCAACTACAAGTGCTGCAATTTCAAACGGTTGAATCTGTCAGCTTTATAGGAATACCTACAACATGTGGATTGGGATATTCACCTCAGCTCGATGTGGATACTCATTGGGACTTCTTACTGCACACGCTCGCATGTGCTACAAAGCATTCAGTTCCACAAACGGTCCTCGAAAGCTACAAACAATCTAAAATCATCAAGAACCGCACTCTTGGCCTACTAAGGCGGAATACAAACGAACTGACAACGATGGAGCGTGCAGGCAATATCAACATATATGGAACATATGCACGAAGGCTGTAAGAGAAGACAGGCTTCAGTACCAGACAAAGCTTATGGACAAATTTGCCTCTAATCCTAAAAACTTATTCCATTATGCAGCCTCTCTTCGTCAGGCCAAAACTGGAGTTTCCCAACTGCTAGGTCTTAACGGCCCGACCAAGAACGATGGAGACGCCGCCAAACTTCCGACTGAACATTACTCCCAGACATTTCAACCGATTGACATCAACTATACTGGCGTTACTGACCAGCAAACATGATGGTGAAGAGATAACTTCAATCCACCCATGTCTGTAAGGCAGAACATTTTGTTTAATTACGGCTCCTTATGGTTTAGTGAGATGTCACGAACTTAAGGTTTTAATGCAGATTTATCATGCAAAATACCTCATTAAATCGCGTTGCGAATGTTGAATTGGTTTCACTTCCTACCCAGTAATCCTATTACAAGCAAACTAGACAATTCGCATATAAACGAAGCCCACTCAAGACCCTATGATACCTCAAAAAATAGTACAAAAAATGAAAGGGGATCTAATAGCTTCGATAAAAAAGAAAGATAGCCAATTCTATATCACAATAATGTTTCTATCACTATATTTTATTTTATAACCACACATAATCCTATACTCTCAGCTCCTTTCTGAATAGCCTTTATTTTTCAGTTGTATGTAAACTCATACCTTGTTAACACTTATTTTCTTTAACCTGTCTAGACGATAAAAAACGTGTAAAGGATAGCGGCCTACCACCTCGGCAAACCTCATATAGGTGGACTACCTGTCCATTCACGTAAGGCTCATACAGACAAATAGAACGGAGCTCACGCGTTCCAAATTGAAAGCATAAACTGCTTATATATGAACGCCGGGAGTCTACTAAACAAATAAGCAACGCTAATAAGGCCCATCTGATCGAAATATCTGGAACCTGGATATCTTCTCAGTTCTCGGACCATGAGTTAGCATTACCTGGAATGTCCTTGTTCCGCAACGACAGAAAATCAAGAATTGGGTGCGGAGTAGCCGTTTGCATACGTTGTTGCTTGGAGGTGCACCAAGTTTATAACCTCGAGTTTAACAATCTTGAGGAACCCATATGGTGCTCTGTAAGATCGTCCAGTACTTCGAGGTGTCGAGTCGGAGTCATTTACAGGAAGTCAGCTGCCGACATCGAATACGATATTCGTATGCTGGAAGGACTATCCCACTCTACTGGTCTAGGTTTCACACACATCCTGATTCTAAGGGACTTCAATCTACCTAGAGTCAACTTTGTGGTACACACGGATACTGGAGGCGATGCCTAAATTGAAGCTCATCGATGACTTGGGATTATACGAAAATGTGAGGTCGGCAAATCGTTGGAGAAACAGTTAGACACCATCGCGTTTAGACTGTGTATTTACAGAAGAAGAATTTCTAGTTGACAACCTCTCAATCCTGACTCTCTTTAGGAAACGCGATCACGCCGTTGTAGCTTTCAGTTTTATCAGCAAAACTGTACCAAGACATCCCACCAACTACAAGTGCTGCAATTTCAAACGGTTGAATCTGTCAGCTTTATAGGAATACCTACAACATGTGGATTGGGATATTCACCTCAGCTCGATGTGGATACTCATTGGGACTTCTTACTGCACACGCTCGCATGTGCTACAAAGCATTCAGTTCCACAAACGGTCCTCGAAAGCTACAAACAATCTAAAATCATCAAGAACCGCACTCTTGGCCTACTAAGGCGGAATACAAACGAACTGACAACGATGGAGCGTGCAGGCAATATCAACATATATGGAACATATGCACGAAGGCTGTAAGAGAAGACAGGCTTCAGTACCAGACAAAGCTTATGGACAAATTTGCCTCTAATCCTAAAAACTTATTCCATTATGCAGCCTCTCTTCGTCAGGCCAAAACTGGAGTTTCCCAACTGCTAGGTCTTAACGGCCCGACCAAGAACGATGGAGACGCCGCCAAACTTCCGACTGAACATTACTCCCAGACATTTCAACCGATTGACATCAACTATACTGGCGTTACTGACCAGCAAACATGATGGTGAAGAGATAACTTCAATCCACCCATGTCTGTAAGGCAGAACATTTTGTTTAATTACGGCTCCTTATGGTTTAGTGAGATGTCACGAACTTAAGGTTTTAATGCAGATTTATCATGCAAAATACCTCATTAAATCGCGTTGCGAATGTTGAATTGGTTTCACTTCCTACCCAGTAATCCTATTACAAGCAAACTAGACAATTCGCATATAAACGAAGCCCACTCAAGACCCTATGATACCTCAAAAAATAGTACAAAAAATGAAAGGGGATCTAATAGCTTCGATAAAAAAGAAAGATAGCCAATTCTATATCACAATAATGTTTCTATCACTATATTTTATTTTATAACCACACATAATCCTATACTCTCAGCTCCTTTCTGAATAGCCTTTATTTTTCAGTTGTATGTAAACTCATACCTTGTTAACACTTATTTTCTTTAACCTGTCTAGACGATAAAAAACGTGTAAAGGATAGCGGCCTACCACCTCGGCAAACCTCATATAGGTGGACTACCTGTCCATTCACGTAAGGCTCATACAGACAAATAGAACGGAGCTCACGCGTTCCAAATTGAAAGCATAAACTGCTTATATATGAACGCCGGGAGTCTACTAAACAAATAAGCAACGCTAATAAGGCCCATCTGATCGAAATATCTGGAACCTGGATATCTTCTCAGTTCTCGGACCATGAGTTAGCATTACCTGGAATGTCCTTGTTCCGCAACGACAGAAAATCAAGAATTGGGTGCGGAGTAGCCGTTTGCATACGTTGTTGCTTGGAGGTGCACCAAGTTTATAACCTCGAGTTTAACAATCTTGAGGAACCCATATGGTGCTCTGTAAGATCGTCCAGTACTTCGAGGTGTCGAGTCGGAGTCATTTACAGGAAGTCAGCTGCCGACATCGAATACGATATTCGTATGCTGGAAGGACTATCCCACTCTACTGGTCTAGGTTTCACACACATCCTGATTCTAAGGGACTTCAATCTACCTAGAGTCAACTTTGTGGTACACACGGATACTGGAGGCGATGCCTAAATTGAAGCTCATCGATGACTTGGGATTATACGAAAATGTGAGGTCGGCAAATCGTTGGAGAAACAGTTAGACACCATCGCGTTTAGACTGTGTATTTACAGAAGAAGAATTTCTAGTTGACAACCTCTCAATCCTGACTCTCTTTAGGAAACGCGATCACGCCGTTGTAGCTTTCAGTTTTATCAGCAAAACTGTACCAAGACATCCCACCAACTACAAGTGCTGCAATTTCAAACGGTTGAATCTGTCAGCTTTATAGGAATACCTACAACATGTGGATTGGGATATTCACCTCAGCTCGATGTGGATACTCATTGGGACTTCTTACTGCACACGCTCGCATGTGCTACAAAGCATTCAGTTCCACAAACGGTCCTCGAAAGCTACAAACAATCTAAAATCATCAAGAACCGCACTCTTGGCCTACTAAGGCGGAATACAAACGAACTGACAACGATGGAGCGTGCAGGCAATATCAACATATATGGAACATATGCACGAAGGCTGTAAGAGAAGACAGGCTTCAGTACCAGACAAAGCTTATGGACAAATTTGCCTCTAATCCTAAAAACTTATTCCATTATGCAGCCTCTCTTCGTCAGGCCAAAACTGGAGTTTCCCAACTGCTAGGTCTTAACGGCCCGACCAAGAACGATGGAGACGCCGCCAAACTTCCGACTGAACATTACTCCCAGACATTTCAACCGATTGACATCAACTATACTGGCGTTACTGACCAGCAAACATGATGGTGAAGAGATAACTTCAATCCACCCATGTCTGTAAGGCAGAACATTTTGTTTAATTACGGCTCCTTATGGTTTAGTGAGATGTCACGAACTTAAGGTTTTAATGCAGATTTATCATGCAAAATACCTCATTAAATCGCGTTGCGAATGTTGAATTGGTTTCACTTCCTACCCAGTAATCCTATTACAAGCAAACTAGACAATTCGCATATAAACGAAGCCCACTCAAGACCCTATGATACCTCAAAAAATAGTACAAAAAATGAAAGGGGATCTAATAGCTTCGATAAAAAAGAAAGATAGCCAATTCTATATCACAATAATGTTTCTATCACTATATTTTATTTTATAACCACACATAATCCTATACTCTCAGCTCCTTTCTGAATAGCCTTTATTTTTCAGTTGTATGTAAACTCATACCTTGTTAACACTTATTTTCTTTAACCTGTCTAGACGATAAAAAACGTGTAAAGGATAGCGGCCTACCACCTCGGCAAACCTCATATAGGTGGACTACCTGTCCATTCACGTAAGGCTCATACAGACAAATAGAACGGAGCTCACGCGTTCCAAATTGAAAGCATAAACTGCTTATATATGAACGCCGGGAGTCTACTAAACAAATAAGCAACGCTAATAAGGCCCATCTGATCGAAATATCTGGAACCTGGATATCTTCTCAGTT